>BSBK01001270.1:617500-935578 GCA_027943335.1 Chamaecyparis obtusa | reverse complement strand
AATATCACCTAACTCGTGATATGAAGTATCACCTAACTCATGATATGAAGTATCACCTATCTTGTGATACTAAAGGATATAATTGTTAAATAACTCAGAGGGGGGGTGAATCAATTAATTCCAGTTATCCTACATTCCCAAACTCCTAGATGTATATATTGAAGCTTTTTCAATAAAATAATCAACTCGGAAAGATAGAAATAACAATCTTTCTGTTCATTTACCGAATACTAGTAAAATCAATACTGTATTTACCTATTAATCCAAAATATGAAATGTGTAAAGTAAACTATCAATCCAATCACATCAAATAACACATAACACAAGGATTTTAATGTGGAAACCCTACTAAGGGAAAAACCACCTAGGAGCGGTAACCCAAAATATTTCACTCTTCTGAAGTGAGCTCAGTTAGGAGCCAACCCCGTTAAAGGTTACAATGCACACTGTAAGGTGTGACCTGGTTAAAGGATTTATCACTAACAGTTAACTCTCGACCAGCATTCACTATGGGGTCAAAAAGAAAACCATCAACATTCATGGAATGTCATATTGAAACACAAATAAGAATGTTAAGTCCACTTGGTTAAGAGATTTAGCTGTAACAATGGTTAAACTGATACAGTACTGATTTGATTCAATTACAACTAAGATTGTAGATTTTTAGATCTAAGCTAAGCTCATAGTACTTCCTCTAATCAATAATCACTTTAATCCTTCATCATATTCAGCTCGGTCAACAATACTCTGACGCTTGGTTATGCATGTAGCTCTGCTCGGTTATGTTTGTAACCAGTTTGATCAGTGGTGCATGAAGACTTCCTTTCACGTGATTTCTCCTACATATTCAATTAGCTCCAAAATCAATAATGAATCTCATGTCTCTTTAAATGGACATCATAAACTATTTTCATCTCATCCATTAGATTTTTCCTCTTAATCTCCATCGTCCATTTTACCGCTTCAATCTTCCTCGGAAGATGTGTCTCTAACACGTTTCATCCTTCTCCATTCGATCATCTCTAAATTTTGTCAGTTGTTAGATCCTCATAACAAACTTCATCTTTTACCTCAGAATCATACATAATTCTCTAGCTCATCAATTTAGTTAGTTGTTATAACATTTAATTATTTTCTCTTACTCGGTTATTACTAATACTTGGTATACATTGTACTGGCTCGATGTATACAGAAATCTTGAATTATCGACTGCATTAACTTGTTCAATTATGATCTTCAATACATAACAAATTCATGTAATACAATCAAGTCAACAAAATGATGACATAGACTCATCAATAAGTTACCTAATGTAAACCTTATCCATATCTTCATATTCATCTCATCTTCATGTAGATATCTCTTTCCTTTACCATTTTTCTTCTTCAGGTGTTTGTAACTATCATGATAAGTATAGTCAAAAATAGTTGACATAAATGACAACATATTGACTAATTTAATTGCCTTACATATCACTTTAACAACTCAATAATCTCTAATCATTGTCTTTCACTTGTCCATTCAATTCATCAAGTTGTTCAATCAGTTGTCGATTATGAATCTCTCCCTTTGAAATTTATGGCAACACAATATAAAATATGTCATAGAATACCAGACATCTATACTAGAACTCTATCAGTAAATGTTGTAGCTCAGTAAGCTTTCCCTAGCTTGATCATTTAATATGTTTAATCACTACATGGTATTTTAGCATTTTAGCAAACTATCTCTATTGATTTGATCGTCTTCTTCCTTTCTGATACTTCTCTCCCACTGGATAGATTTTTTATTTTCTCTCCCTTCTTTGTGTTCTCTATAGCTGATATTTCATTGAATCTTTCTCTCCCTTTGACAACAATGCCAAAAATAATAAACAGCTCTCCAATAGCCAAAATATATCTATTATTTAGTTCAGATAATGTACCTGAATGTAAAAATATACAATTTTCCTTTCCAGCTTTCACAACCTTAGGAAACCTAAAGTGTGAACGATTTTGCATCAACATCATTTGATTTTCTGATAAAGTATAGGTTGATGCAACCTCCTGATCACCTTAGTGACCAATAGACAAGGGATGGACCCCTAGTCCAGTCCTCAAGTACTCAAATTTATCCTTTGGTAAGGGTTTAGTAAATATGTCTGCAAGTTGCTCTTTAGATTTCACAAACTCCAGTTTCACTTGCTTTTCTTGTACTTGTTCCCTCAAATAGTGATACTTAATAGATATATGTTTGATCTTAGCATGCATCATTGGATTCTTTGAAATTTTTATAGCACTTGTGTTGTCACAATATATAATCACTAGATCAGTGATCTCCTCATTCATTCCTTTCAACAGTTGTTTTACCCATGCAATATTTGAACAATTAGCAGCAACAACAACATATCCTGCTTCAGTAGTAGACTGAGAAATACATGTATGTTTCTTACTTATCCAAGTAACTAACATTTCTCCCAAAAAGAATTCCCCACCAGTTGTGCTCTTTTGGTCATCAATATTTCCATCCCAGTCTGTGTCAGTGTAAACTTGTGGTTCAAAATTGTCTTGTTTCTTATACCATAAACCATAATTCTTTGTGTTCTTCAAGTATCTTAGAATCCTCTTAATAGAAATCATATGTGATTCCTTAGGATTAGCATAAAATATTTCTACAATCCCAACAGCATGTGCAATATCAGGTCTACTATGCATAACATACATCATTTTTTCAATCATTGATCTATATAAAGTATGATTTACCTCAGTTGACTGATCATCCTTTTTTCAATTTGCATCATGTGACCATTAGTGTACCTACCAATTTTGAATCTTCCATTCCAAAAGTTTTCAACACTTCTTTGATGTACTTTGATTGTGTTATGAATATCCCTTTCATCTTGTTGTATAATTTGCAATCCTAGAAAGAATTTAATCTCTCCAAACATTGACATCTCAAATTCCTTTCTCATTTTAGTAGAAAATGCTTTGCAAAGATTATCATGTCCTCCAAATATAATATCATCAATAAATATTTCAGCAATAAGAATATTGTCATCAGTTTCTCCTTTCAAGTACAAATTACTATTGTCACTTGTCCTCACAAATCCAATACTAATAAGATAAGAATGCAATCTTTCATACCATGCTCTTGGTGCTTGCTTCAGTTCATATAGTGCTTTGTGCAATTTACATACCATGTTCTACTATTTGGATCAACACAACCTTCAGGTTGTTCAATATAAACCTCTTCCTCAAGTATTCCATTCAAGAATGCAGATTTAACATCCATTTGATATACTTTAAATATTTTGTGTGCAGCATATGCAAGTAGTATTCTAACTCCTTCAATTCTAGCAACTAGTGCAAAGGCCTCACCATAGTCTATACCTTCTTCTTATGCATATCCTTTCCAAATAATTCTTGCTTTGTTCCTAGTGACTTCACCATTCTCATTCAGCTTGTTTTTGAATATCCATTTGGTTCCAATTACATTTTTATCACTCGGTCTCAGTACCAATGTCCATGTTTTGATTTTCTCTATCTGATCAATTTCTTCATGCATGGCTTTAATCCATTCCTCATTCTTAAGTGCATCTCTAACATTTTTAGGTTCAAATTCACAAACTAAAAATGTGTTCTGTCTCAACTTACTTCATGTCATCATGCCAACTTGCTATTCTCCAATGATTTGGTTCTATGGATGGTGTCTTCTCACAAATTTAGGTAATACTTTCTCTCTTCTCTATTCATCAGTCAGTGTAGGTTCAATTTCTTCATTGGTAGTAATTTCCTAATTCTCAGTGTTTGTAGGCTGATGTTCGATGTCTTTATCCTGTTGCCCGATAGATTCTACCTGTCGCTCAGGTAGAGGATCAGGTAACTCAATGAATGTATATCTACCATAGTCATCTGGTTTTTTCATGCTTTATTCATCATTTTTCTCAGCAAACTCATCAATTTTCACATTAACACTTTCAATCATTTTGTTAGAAACCTTATACAAACATTTTTAAGCTTTTCTCTTAGTAGAATATCCCAAAAATATTCCTTCACCAAATATAGAATCAATTTTTTCATTTCTATCATCTTTTAGAATGTAACATCTACTTCCAAAAATTTTGAAATAACTTACGTGTACCCCAACCATAACTCATAAGGTGTCTTGTTTGAATCTTTCTTTAGTTGTACTTGGTTCAATGTGTATACAATAGTGCTAACAGCTTCTCTCTAGTACATTTGTGCAACATCTTTCTCAATCATCAATGTTTTAGCACAGTCAACAATGGATCTATTCCTCCTTTCAGCAATATCATTCTATTGTGGTGTTCTCGGTGCAAAAACATGTCTTTTAATTCCATGATCATTACAAAAGTTAGTGAATTCATCATAAATAAACTCACCTCCTATATCATATCTTAAGCATTTTAACTCTTTTCCACTTTCCTTTTCTACTTTATCTTTATACCATTTAAACATTTTGAAAGCTTCAGATTTCTCTTTCAAAAACATAACTGTCATCATCCTAGAGTAGTCATCAACAAATAGAATAAAGTATATGTCACCATAATAGCTCTGAGTTCTCATAGGACCACATAAGTCGGTATGAACCAACTCCAAAATAGCTTTAGATGAGTAGGTATTTCTCTTAAAACTAGATTTTGACATTTTTCACATTTGACATTGTTTGCACATGACATGGTCAGGTTTAGATAAGCTTGGTAAACCTCTCACTTTTCTTTTCTTACTAATCTTAACCATGTTGTCAAAATTCACATGACACAACCTTTTATGCCACAATCACACATCTTCGGTTCTAGCCATTAAACAAGAAGCTTCAGCATTGTCAAGATAAAATAGATTACCTTTAGATTATTCACCAGTACCAACCAACTTTCTTGTTTCACCATAGATCTTCACCTTTCTACCTTCAAATGCAACTTGGTGACCTGAGTTATTCAACTGTGCTACACTTAACAAATTATAGTTAAGTCCCTTCACCCAATATGCATTTTCACATTTAATCTTATCGTTAAACATGATAGATCCTTTTCCTTTCACTTGACAAGGTGTATCATTACCCATTTAATAGATCCTCCATTATAGTGTTCAAGATATTCAAATTTATCCTCATCATCAGTCATATGATGTGTACAGCCACTATCAATAATCCATGTATCATTCTTTCTAACTTTAGAAATAAGTGTTGTTTCTACATACCTTTCTTCTTCTTCTTAATCTTCTTTCAAAGCTATGAATATCACTTCAATGTCTTCATCAGTGTCAGTGTCGGTGACATCATCATCATCATCTCCAACAAGGTAACATGCCTTCTTGCCTTTGTCTTTACAGTCTTTTTTATTTCTTCTATCATAGTATCAGTTGCCTCTATGATCTTGGTTATCTCTTCTGTCATTCTTCCTATCACCAGATCGGTCATTTTCTTTGTCATCATCTTTCCTATTAGGTCATCTAGCTGCAATATGACCAATTTCTTTATATTTAAAACATGTTAGAGGTAATTTTCCTTTATACCTTCATTTACCTTTCTGTAGCCTCCAAGCCATAAGTGCTTCAAGTTCATCAAGTTCATCTCATCATTGTCATTGTCACTTTCATTTCTTATCATATGTTTACTGCTTGACTTTCCAATTTTTAAAGATGACATAAATGCAGACTCAACACTCAGTACAATATTGTTATCATAGTTATTCATCTCAAAAGTAGTCAATTTACCGATCAAACTATCAAGTGTAAGAACATTACCTAGTGCAAATCTCATTTCATGTATTGCAGAGATTCTAATAGCATAGATTGGCAAAAAGGTTCTAAGAATTTTACTCGCAACAGTGTCTTCATCAATAACACCTCCTGCTCCTCAGATAGCATTGACAACCTACTTGATTCGGTTACTGTACTGTAAAATATTTTCTCCTTATTTCATCTTCATGTCATCAAATCTTCCTCTTAGGCTTTCAGCTCTTTCTCTCATCACATTCACATGTCCTTTGTAGACTAGTGTCAGTTTGTCCCACATTTCTTTTGCCAAAGTACATGCTTTGATATCTTCAAATTCTACATCAGATAGGGCAGCAACAATCTCTATCATTGTCATGTTATGTTCATGTCTATCTCTTAGCTTATCAACTATCAAAGGTCCAACAGATGGTTGTATGTACTCATTAGTCAGGTAGAATACTATAGATTCTCCAATTCCAGATATGTGAAAGCTCATTCTACTTTTCCATGTTGTGAAGTTATCATTGTTCAGCTTTTGCACCTCTCTCTTATACATCTTGTGATCTTTAGCTCAAGTCCTTCAAACTTCCTTTTCAAGCACACAAGCTTTGGTACCAACTGTTAGATAACTGAGAGGGGGTTAAATCCGTTAATCCAAGTTATCCTATAGTCTCAAACTCCCAAATGTATATATTGAAGCTTTTTCAATCAAATAATCAACTCAGTAAGATAGCAATAACAATCTTTCTATTCATTTACCAAATACTAATAAAATCAATATTGTGTTTACTGATTAATCCAAAATATGAAATGTGTAAAGTAACTTATCAATACAATCACATCAAATAACACATAACACAAGGATTTTAACGTGGAAACCCTACTAGGGGAAAAACCACATGGGACTGGTAACCCAAAATATTTCACTCTTCTGAAGTGAGCTCGGTTAGGAGCCAAAGCTGTTAAAGGTTACAATGCACACTGTAAGGTGTGACCTGGTTAAAGGATTTATCTTTAATAGTTCACTCTCGACTAGCATTCAGTATGAGGTCAAAAATAAAACCATCAACATTCATGGAATTTCAAATTGAAATACAAATGAGACTGTTAAGTCCACTCGGTTAAGAGATTTAGCTGTAAAAATGGTTAAACTAATATAGTACTAATCTAATTCAAATACAACTAAGATTGTAGATTTTCAGATCTAATCTAATCTCATAATACCTCCTCTAATCAATAATCACTTCAATCCTTCATCATATTCATCTTGGTCAATAATACTCTAACGCTCGGTTATGCCTGCAGCTCTTCTCGGTTCTATTTGTAACCAGTTTGATTAGTGGTGCATGAAGACTTCCTTTCACATGATTTCTCCTGGAGATTCAGTTAGCTCCAAACTCAATAATGAATCTCGTGTCTCTTTAAATAGACGTCATAAACCATTTTCATCTCATCCAATAGATTTTGCCTCTTAATCTCCATTGTCCATTTTGTCGCTTCAAGCTTCCTCGGTAGATGTTTCTCTAACACATTTCATCCTTCTCCATTTGATTATCTATGAATTTTTTCATTCATTAGATCCTCATAACAAACTTTATCTTTTACCTCAGAATCATACGCAATTTGCTAGCTCGTCAATTTAGTCAGTTGTTATAACATTTAATTATTTTCTCTTACTTGGTTAATATAGAATGTGTTGGTGAATACTAACTCAATTATTACTAATACTCAGTATACACTACACTGGCTCGGTGTATACAAAAATCTTGAATTACCAACCACATTAACTTGTTCAATTTTGATCTTCAATACATAACAAATTCACGTAATACAATCAAGTCAACAAAATGATGCCATAGACTCATCAATAAGTTACCTAATTTAAACCTTAGCCATATCTCTGTATTCATCTCATCTTCATGTAGATATCTCTTTCCTTTACCATTTTGCTTCTTCAGATGTTTGTAACTGTCATGATAAGTATAGTCAAAACTAGTTGACATCAATGACAACATATTGACTGATTTAATTGCCTTACATATCACTTTAACAACTTGGTGATCTTTAATCATTTTCTTTCACTTGTCCATTCAGTTCATTAGGTTATTCAATCAGTTGTAGATTATCAATAATATACTTGATAACATTACATTATCCTCATATATCCTAGTTATGGTATGTGCACTGACATTAAGTCACATAATGTCTACCATAACAAATCATGGAAAATTGATGAATCATAATGATATCAATCAAATGATCCACTGAACATTACAAGATCGTCACCTTACAATGTTAAATACAAGTGTTCATTATCTAAAAAGTGGTCACCTTTTAGAAATGTACACAAGATGGGGGGCTCATAAATTCATAGAGTCACACATACGAAAAAAGAAGTTTACACACTAAACATGTTTAATGCATTAGTACAAATCAAATTTGAAAATTTACAATTCAATCATAAAAATATTTTTCCTAAAGTGTTCAACTTTTACTCTAGGGAGAGGTTTGGTAAGAATATATGTTGTTTGATCTCTTATAGTGATGTACTCTAACTGAATCACATTCCTTTCTACCATGTCTCTCACATAGTGATAAGGAATCTCGATATGCTTAGATCTATCATGAAATACAAGACTCACTGAAAGCTTACTACAACTCTGATTATCATAGTGGATAATAGTAGGTTTCAAAGGCTCACAAAATAATCTCATAAGTAGTTTTTTGAGCCATATTTCTTCTCTTGCAGCCATAGAAGCTACAATGTATTCAGCTTCTACAAAACTCTGAGCCATTGAAGATTGTTTTTTTTCTTATCTATGTTATCATAGCTGAACCTAAACTGAAGCAACATCTTGAGGTGCTCTTTCGATCGGTAATGCTTCCAGCCCAATCTAAATCTATGAATCTGTGAAGATCTAAATCAACCTTTCCATATTTGAGACCATAATTAAGAGTACCTTGAAGGTACCTCATTATGTGCTTCACCGCAACAAGATGTATCTCCTTGGGTTCACACATAAACTGACTCAAGGCATTCACTACATAACATATATCTAGTCTGTTGTTGACCAAGTACATCAGAGATCCAATCATCTACATGTAGAGGGTTGGATCTGCTAACTGAGAATCTATTGTTGCTTCCTTCAATTTTTGAAGATTTGTTTCCATGGGAGATGACATAGATCTACAGCTCATCATTCCAAATCTCTTCAATATATCAATGGTGTACTTCCCTTGATTCAGAACAATGACATATGATTTCTTCTAGACTTCTAATCCAAGGAAGTAGTGTAATAGACCTAATTCCTTCATATCAAATTCTGAGACTAGATCCTTCTTATACTGATCAATAAGGTGATGATCTCCTATAATCAACAGATCATAAACATATAATATCAATATTAACATATCACCTTTTTTTTCTTGAAGTATATATTTGGGTCTGCATCATTCTTTGAGAAGCCTAATCTCATGAGGTAACTGACAATTCTTTCATACTGGGCTCTAGGAGCCTGTTTAAGTTCATACAGGTCTTTGTTTAATTTATACACATGTGAATTTTTATTATGGATCTTAAATCCTCCAAGTTGATCTAAGTAGACCTCTTCTTCAATAGTCTCATTTAGGAATGTAGTTTTTACATCCATTTGATGGGCTTTCCATAATTTGGTTGTTGCAATGGCTAGGACTACTTTGACTGAGGTATATCATGCAACTAGTGCAAAGCTTTCTCCATAGTCAATTCCCTCCTTCTGTGAAAAACCTTTGGCTACAAATCTTGCTTTGTGTTTTTCTATACTGCCATCTGCAGCATGCTTGATTTTGAATAGCCACTTGGAAGAAACAAAATATTTCTCTTTTGGCCTAGGTACTATCTCCCACACATCATTCTTCAAGATGGATTGATACTCCTTTGTCATGGCATCCTTCCATACTTGGTGCTAGAGAGCTTTTGTAACATTAGTAGGTTCTAATTTGATGAATTCACTCATCAAAGCTACATAACTAGATAATCTCTTAGGTCTTTTACTCTCTCTAAAATTCCCTGATGGAGATGCATAAGTATTTGCTTCTTCCATTATCTTAGTAGCCCAGAGTGGTCTCTTCTTAGGATTTTCCAATGATTTGATTTTTTCTTCATTTCTATCTTCCTCGGCATACTCCCTCTAAATCTTAGGAGCATGATCCTCTTCTAGGTTTGTGGGGGAAGTTTATGACTCAATAGAATGTCTAACTCTTTTAAAAGCTATGTCTTCCTCAAAAATCACATCTTTTCTTAGTTAAATATGTCTCTGACTAGGCACATATATTCTATAAGCTTTTGAGGTTTCACTATAGCCTAGAAAAATACCTTTTATCCCAGAAGGTTATAGCTTAGTTCTTTTCTCTTTGGGCACATAAATGTAGACGAGACAACCAAATATCCTCAAGTGACTGATGTCTAGTTTTACACCAGTGAAAGTTTCTTCAGGAGTTTTGTCATCAATATGGAAGTGAGGACATATGGTTTGTATGTAGACAAAAATACTAGAGGCTTCTGCCCAAAGTGATGTTTTTATATTTTGATCAAGTAACATTGCCCTAGTAGCTTCTACAATAGTTCTATTTTTCCTTTCAGCAACCTTGTTTTGTTGAGGGTTGTAGGGTATAGTGAGCTCCTTCTCAATCCCAACATTTTTATAAAATTCTATAAAAATATATGATGTGTATTCTCTCCCATTATGATGCAGGGGCATTCTTGGGTCCTCGGTAAATCTGCATGGTGGTTTGTCATTTTGGTCGGTGGTACTCGGTTGCAGCTTTAACCGGTGGTCTCGGTTATTGAAGGAAGCTCGGTCACTGAAGGAACTTGGTGGAACTTCTTGTGCTCAGTGGAACTTGTTCTTGATGATGCATGTGTTGCTTGGTGTTGCTTGGCTCAGTTGGTTGTTTCATTTGTGCTCGGTTGTTTCTCTGGTGCTCGGTAGTTCTGGTTTACCGACTGGAGTTCTTAGTGATTTGGTTGGCCAACTTAGTGCATTAATTATTGGTATTTGTTGTTGCATTCTTCTAGGTAGATCTAGAGGCCGACATGGAAAATTAAATAATTGTAAGGCTATTTGAGAGCTAACTTGTATTGCATTTAATATTTATTTGTAGTAGAAGCTGACTTGTCTTAGGAGTTAATTATTTCTTCCAGCCGACTTGTGGCTGAAGATTAGTATTTAAGGAGTGTTTGGGTAGTTGTTTAGACACATCAGATTGGAGATTAAGAGTGATCTGACAGTCTTGGATCATGAGATCCTGAAGATCAGATTGTTTTCTAATAGTTATTTTAGCAGAGCTAGTGGTTTTTTGCTTGGAGACAAGGATACTTCTTTGAGGCTTGTGAGCTCAAGTTCAGATCTACCTTAGGATTTCCATCAGTTGTTGATTTGTTTCAAAACTGGACTAGCTGGGGTTAGGGCTTGGATCTTTTTTGATCTTTCAAAACTACTTCTTGATTGTAATTGGCCATAACCTGGAAGTCCTTACAACCGGGCATGTTAATGAAAATCTAAGTTGAAACAATTGTTGTGTTGTGTTATTCTGCTATGTTGATTGTTGGCTGCAATGTTGGACTGTCCTTAATTGGATCCTCTGTACCTTGAATTGTGTCAGGTGGTATCAGATATGAGTTGATCTTATTGAGTGAAGGTTGACCTAGCAAGGCTGATCTAGCGAATTTGATCTTGTTGGCAAAGAGATCATATGATTTGAGTTGTAGATCTGTGGCACTGAACTTGTGAAATATTGGCCTAGTTGTTTGTGCGAGGTGGTAGGTTGTGATCTAACTTGCATACAACTTGGAGGTTGTCACAAGGTGGTCGGTGTAGGATTTGTTGCAGAAGGTTTTTCTTATCTTTAAGGATGCCTCCGAGAAGATTGGACCCTAGAGTGATTGCGGATCTCTATGATACTGCGAAATCTAGGATTATAGAGAAGGTGAAATCTGATTTTAGATCAGAGATGGAATTGATGAAGAATGACATGATCGCTGAGATCATGAGTGCTATGACTAGTGTACCTCATAATGTTGGTACTAAAGATGGTTATGAGGAAGCTATTGAAGACTTTGAATATTTTGGATCTAGTGGTGATGATCGGAGAGACAGATCTAGCAAAGATAGAACTAGTCAGTTACATAGATCTGGAGCTTGGTTAAGTACTAGTTACCGAATGGAAGTTTCTACTTTCTCTGGTACTTTGAAACTTGAGAATTTGATTGATTGGATTGGTGAATTAGAAGACTTCTTTGAACTTGAAGAAATTGAAGATCCTCTTCGAGTAAGATTGGCATAGACTAAGTTGAGAGGACATGTTTCTCTTTGGTGGAAAGAATTACAAAGAGATAGAGAAGATGAAGGTGAAATTAAGATCAATCGGTGGAGGTTGATGGTGACTAAATTGAAAGCTCTAAGTTCATACCTATTGACTATGAGCTTGACTTGTTTAAGAAGTTGTAGAATCTGAAGCAGAAAGATTTGACTATTGAAGATTATGCCGAGGAGTTCTACAAACTTACTATTCAATCTAGACACAGAGAACTTGGTAAGAAAAAGGTAGCTCGGTATGTTAATGGTTTGAGATTTAATATTCAGGATGAGCTTGGTATGCTAAAGATTGATTCTGTTGAAGATGCTTATCAGTATGCTCTGAAGGCAGAAGATAAGTTGAAAAGGAGACAACATAGTAATCCCCAAGGGAAGGAAAAGATTGATCACTTGGTGAAGGATAAATCGACTACAGAAGATGAACAGGAACCTTTGGAACTGAAGAAGAAGACAGGTAGAGTTATCTTTAAGGGTACTTGTTATAACTGTGGTGAAGAAGGACACCATTCTTTTGATTGTACATAGAAGAAGCTTGGTGACCGACAGACTACTGTGGTAAATGAGAATGTTGAGAATGCACCTAAATTTGAGAACTTGTTGGTTTGCGAACATTGCTCGGTACAAAGGTGGAACCTTGTTAGAGGAGTAACTTGTTCAGAACTCGGTGCAAGTCTAGAGGTAAAATTTGTAATGTTATTATTGATAGTGGTAGTACTGATAACCTTTTTGTTGAGGACATAGTTCAGAAACTTGGTTTAAAGAGAATGAAGCATCCTTATCCTTATAGGATTGGCTGGTTGCAAGATGATCATTCTCTAGAAGTAAGAGAACAGTGCTTTGTGGATGTTCAGATTGGCCAGTATAAGGATCTTGTGTTGTGTGATATTGTGGAGATGAATAGTTTCCATATATTTCTCGGTAGACCCTGGAAGTATGATTGTAGAGCTATGTATGATTGTGTCAAGATTGTGTTTACTATTGAGAAGGATGACAGGAAATTTTCCCTGATGCCTTTGCTAGATACAATGCTCGGTAGGAGAAGCCTGAGTATTGGTAGCCGAGTTGAGTTGGTAGATCCTGAGAGGAATGATGATCAGAATGGAGAACAAACTTCTGTGTTATCAATGAAAGACCTGAAAAGACAAAGGAAACAGAAGTGGAAGAGTATGCAAGCTGAAAAGTTGGAAGACTTGTATGTGAAGAACCAGTTCGGGGTTTATGTGCTGAATCCTGGAAGATGTTCTTCCAGCATATGAGAACATCTTTTTGAACCTGGGGTGTCTGATGCAGGGGCATTCAGGTCCTCGGTAAATTTGCATGGTGGTTTGTTATTTTGGCTGGTGGTACTTGGTTGCATCTTTAACCGATGGTCTCAGTTATTGAAGGAAGATCGGTCACTGAAGGAACTCGGTGGAACTTCTTGTGCTCGGTGGAACTTGTGCTTGGTGATGCCTATGTTGCTTGGTGTTGCTTGGCTTGGTTGGTTGTTTCACTAGTGCTCAGTTGTTTCTCTAGCGCTCGGTAGTTCTGGTTTATTGACTAGAGTTCTTAGTGATTTGGCTAGCCGACTTGGTGCATTAATTGTTGGTAGTTGTTGTTGCATTTTGCTAGGTAGATCTAGAGGCCAACATGGAGAATTAAATAATTGTAAGGCTATTTGAGAGCCGACTTGTATTGCATTTAATATTTGTTTGTAGTAGAAGTTGACTTGGCTTAGGAGTTAATTGTTTCTTCTAGCTGACTTGTGGCTAAAGATTAGTATTTAAGGAGTGTTTGGGTAGTTGTTTAGACACATTAGATTGGAGATTAAGATTGATCTAATAGTCTTGGATCCTGTGAGATCTTGAAGATCATATTGTTTTTTGATAGTTATTTTAGCAGAGCTAGTGGTTGTTTGCTTGGAGACAAGGATATTTATTGGAGGCTTGCAAGCTCAAGTTCATATCTGCCTTAGGGTTTCCATCAATTGCTAATTTTGTTGCAGAACTGGACTAGCTGGGGTTAGGGCTTGGATCTTTGTTGATCTTGCAGAACTGCTTCTTGATTGTAATTGGCCATAACTCGAAAGGCCTTACAGTCAAGCATGTTAATGAAAATATAAGTTGAAACAATTGTTGTGTTGTGTTATTTCATTGTGTTGATTGTTGGCTGCAAGGTTGGACTATCCTTAATTGGATCCTCTGTACCTTGAACTGCGTCACATTATCTATCCTTAATGTTTTAACTTTCCTCCCAGAAGAGTTTTATGCAAGGGATTTTAATTCCTTAAACCTTCCAAGGATCTCCTCAGATTCTTTACATTTGAGGAAATAGATCCAGATCTTTCTAGAGAAGTCATCAACAATAATTACATAATATAGGAAACCCCCTAAAGAAGGTACATACATGGGTCCACATAAATCTGAGTGTACTAATTCTAATACATTATTTTTTTTACTAGAACTACTTTGGAAAGATCCTTTTGTGTTTTTCCCTAAGGCACACCCGTTGTATGCCCTTGAATGATATTGTTTGAGTTTGGGTAAACCTGTGCCTAGTTTTTCCATAGAAGATAGGGCACGAAAAATGGAGGTGTCCTAATCTCCTATGCCATATTTCATTAGAGTCTGCAATTTCATGAATTGGGGGAAGATTTGGCATAGTACATAATTCATATAGATATCCTTGTCTATAACCTATGGTTTGAGCCTTCTTAATAGTAGAGCTATTTGGCCATGCCAACACTTTACTAACCATGAAGGTAACCCTATATCCATTGTCTTCAAGTGAAGATATGGAAACCAAGTTCCTCTTGATACCTGGTACAATAAATACTCTGGTGAGTTGAATAGAATACTAGACTTCAATTTGATGGTACATGTTCCAACACCTCTGACTGGATGTGCAGAGTCATCTCCAATTGTCACTTCCTTGTCAGTTTCTTCTACCATGGAGTCTAAGAGCTCTTTGAACCCAGTGATGTATCTTGATGAGCCACTATCTATAACCCAAGTGTTGGATTTATTTGATACTTGATTTGAAATTGCAAAGTAGAATACATATTTCTCAGATTCATGCTCTATCTTAGACTTTCCTACTTTGGAAAATGATGTGTGTTTCTTTGTTCTATTAGGACATCTGACTACATAGTGCTCATATAGTCACATCTGAAATGTTATATTTGTGAAACATCTTTCTTGGATGAACCCTTCCCATGGTAGCTTTTCCCCTTCTTGAAGTGCTTCTTCTTTCCTTTCTTGTGATAATTTGCATTCAAGACATGGAGATCTTCATCTATGTTCTTCTAATTGAATCCTTTCTTTGCTTGTCTTGACTCCTCTTGAAGGCAGCCCGATCTTAGCCGGTCAAACTTTAGAAATTTAGACCTTGCACTAATGCCTTAAACAAATGTCTCCCAGGAATTTGGTAGACCATATAAGGCAATAAGTGTTAGCTCCTTACTTTCAATTTGGTATCCAAGTGTTGATAGCTAATCCCTTAGTGCAGATATTCTCATAAAGTATGTGTTGATATATTCTCCTTTATTTATACTTATATGATTGATTTCTCTCTTTAGAGCCAAGGTCTTGCTTGAATTATTTATTTTGTATGTTCTTTCAAGTGACTTAAACATATGATATATGGTCTCATGTTTTGTCAAGATTGGTATGATATGATCTCTAACTCCATCAACGATGATCTTCATGGCCTTTTCATTTCCTTCAATCCATGTCATCTTTTTAGGATCATTTTTTAGTTCTGCTTTATTTTCTTTCACAAATGACTCAACTTTATTCTCTTTTAATATCATCATAATCCTGAACTTCCATAATGAGAAGTTATTTCCTCCTTATAGCCTATCTTTGAATCTAATTACACTCGCCATAGAGGAATGTGATGTTCTTTGATTTAAATCTGAATATCTCAAGTTTGATCGCTGCTTGGATCCTCCTTAACATGGCTCTGATACCATGTAAATGCAAATCAGAATTATATCAGATCTAAAATTAATATAAGTATTATTTTTATATTACAAAAGATGGAGTAATGATGATTAACAATGTCTTTTTTTTGTAGATGTATGAGAGGACTGAGCATTAATAAATTTTGATGCTTTCATATTCCTCATCGAATGGCATTATATATGGGAGAATTAGTCACATCTTGAATAGACATGACTCCACAAAGTGGAGGCATGCCTATTCAAGGTGTGGCCTCTCTCTTAACAAATCGTGGCCTTTCACATAACTGATGCCAATACATACTGATCAAAGCTATTAATATATTCAACAATTACCTAGGATAAACACAGCTTGGACTCCAAAATTATAATTTTACATTTATAAATTATGGTGTTAATGTTAATATTATTTCCTTGATGAGGTGGAAAATGAGTAATTATTTTAATTTGTGAGATAAATAGGGTTAGGAACCTTACAATTTTATTCTCATAGATATTTATTCTTCCATGATTGAGGATACTCAAAGAGATTTGATGGAGCATTTTGATATGACCAACCTTCGTCCTTGCATTACATCCTTGCTCTTCAAGTTCATCAATCTTTTGCAAGTATTTTTGTCTTTCATAAGAAGTATGCTCTCAATTTTACTCAAATATTTGGGATGTTTGATTGCAATGCTTCCCCTCCTCCTCATTTTCTTTCGAGTTTCATGTTGTATACCAATTGCACCAATCCATTATTTGATGGTACTTTGTATTGATAGTTGGTTGGAAGCCTTTCATACTTGACAAACAATTGCCTTAATATTTTGTTTGAATTTGGTCTTGTATTTGTTTTCTCTCATTAATCCCATGAAATTAATTGGAAGGAATTTTATCATACATTGAGGTACATTCAAGGCACTCCATAATTTGGCATTTGCTACACATCAAGAGATTCTTGGATTGTTGGCTTCACTTACTCTGATTAGACTAGTGATGTTGATGATAGGAAGTCTACTTATGCTTATAACTTATCTTAGTTCTAGTATAATTGCATGATCTTACAAGAAGAAAACTTTTATTGCATTATCATTGATTCAAGTTTATTATCAAGGTGCAGTCTTGGCTAGCAAGGAAGTTCTTTAGCTTCAAAAGTTGATGATTGAGTTTGTCTTTCCTTATGATCATCCCACTAATCTTTAGTGTAACAATCAAAATATTATTCACATTTCCTTCAACCCCATGGAGCATCATCATACTAAGCATATTGGGATACACATGCACTTGATTTGGTAGCTCATCCTAGAAGGTGTTCTTAGTTTGGTGTAATTGTACACTGAGTAGAAAGTGTTAGTATTATCAGGTCCAAGATTACTGAAAGGAGGGGTGAATCAGTAATCTAACAATTTAAACTTGTCATAACCATTCAAAAGTAATCATCAATTAACATCCACAGTATTAATAAACAAACCAATAAAGATAAACATCCATAACCATGCAACACAATAACACCAATATTTTTCTCATGGAAACCCAACTAGGAAAAACCATGTGTGAGGATGACACCCACAAATAATTTTGCACTCTTCTAAAGTACACCCAATTAAGAGAAAGATCCTATTAGGAGTCATCTAGTTAAGGGATTTACCTCTAGCCTTGTTAGGAGCTTTACTCTATTAGGAGTAACCCTATTAAGGGATTTCAAACCCTAGTTAAAGATTCACCTGGTTAAAGGATTTACAAATCAGACATGTTAAATTCTACCTAGTTAATATATTTTCTTGCAGAAATTGTTAAGGAATCAACAAGTATAACGATTTGACAAAATAGCACTTCTCTTCTACTATTATAGATCCAGTTCAAGATCAATCTTTGCTTCACATGTATAACATCCAAACCCTACAAATGTACAACTGCATTCATGATATTTCTCCACCACACAGTCATCTCATAATACATCAAAATCATATAAATATGTTTTTTAACTTAAGGAGGCAAAATAGTCCTAATACATTTGAATTTCATCATTACAATTCATTCCCACTCAATCCTTGAACCCTAAAATGTTATACAAATAATCAATTACAATTTTAGGTTCATGTTGGCCTCTAGATCCATCTCACAATCAATTTGATAAAGAAAAGTCAAACCACATCACACTCTCCAATGGTCTTACACAATTTCAAGAAATTCAATCATCACATCATGAAAATGCCAACTCATCACTCCACGTCAATCTTCCACGCCACTACGATCCTTTGAACACATAACCACTTATCACAACATGATACAACATCACTGATTAAGGATCTGACTTATTGTTCTAAGAACTTCCTGTACTTTTCACTAAGTGATCTTTTGTCCATTGAATCTTCGCCTTCTGGTCACCAATCATGATGCAGTCGCAACAGAAACCCCATAATATAGTCAAGATAACATATCCAAAATAACAACCTCTTGAACATACATCAGCATAACTGGTACACTGTCAACCAACAAACACTAAGTTGACATCAATGACAACATCAGAACTAGTCAACCTAACATCAGATCTTCATCAAACTCACACCATAACATACTCTACTTATCTCTACATCAGTTATGTCAATAGAAAGTTGTAGACATCTTCACTAAACCTATGGAATATCCTTGCTATATTTTTTGCATTCAATGTTAGAGGTGAAAGAAGTTGTCCTTGGGATATCTTGATGAGTCGTCCATTTTTTATTTCGAGAATTTTTCAATTTTTTTCTCCTTCGGGGAGGATTTTTCTCCCATAGGTTTTTTTTTCCTTTTCTCTATTTGTGAGAGATTTCCTTGCATTGTAGTTGTGAATAGGTACTTAATATATCCTAGTTATCAATACCCATATTGCACAATAATTTCACTCCCTAAGTTGCACTTAAGGGGTGCATTGATGTGAATGTGGTTTTATCCCACTCGCATTTTTAAGTTTACTTAGGTGGCATTCTAGAATATATTTATATAATGGGGTCATATCTCAATACTAGATAAGTCACTTAGTATTAAATATTATGTTTAGTGCATTTAATTTTTGTAGTAAGTAGTCAACTAGTTTTTAGCTCATACCTCATCACACCTTTTTTATTTATATGGGGCATTTGTACATTTTGTATCATCTCAACTCATTTATTCACTTATTGGTTAAATAACATATACAAGTGGTTTCCCTCTAAGTTGTGAAGGTTGTTTTGTTTGTAAGTTGTGTTTTGGGGGTATGCTAACATTTCCAACAACTATAAATCATGTAATGATTTTAGTTGACATAATAAAATCTTAGCTTAAAGATCCTCATTGCTCAATCACCACAATTCTTAGATTAGTATTCACATTGATATGGCCATATTTCTTATTTTAATGTAAAATTTGAGGCATAAGATCTAGTGTCATTATATTGATTGCTAACAATTCATAATCTATTGGAGCTATAATATGGGAAAAGGTTAAATAGGATTCATAAGTTTAAGCATGCAAACAAGGTATCTACTCCACGCTTATCCCACTACACTAGAAGGAGAATGATTCACTAGGCTCAAGATGGCTCAAGCACAAAGTGGATTCAGTGATCCTTGGTTATGGGGGACTATGACTAAGAAATTTTAAATGAATAATGCAAGAAATAGGACTAAATAGGGTGAAATATTTGTCTTTTGCATGCAATAGGAGAAAGCAAGCTAACAAACAAATTCGGGAAGACCTAACACTGACTGTAGCTGACCCGATGTCTAAATTTTAGGCTAAAATAGAGGGACGAGGGTGCCCAAGTTAGGTTGCTCCCTTGACAAGGGCATCCTTCTTGGCCCTCTCCTGGTAATTTTAGATCAAACGAATTGTAGATTGTAGCCCTCCTCTTGATCTTACTGTAACTTTTGTCACGCATCTACCACCTATTCCTGCACACAGAAAAGAAGGGAAACATTGTGTACAAAATATTTTACCTAAGTCAACCTCTAGTTTAGGAATCAACCTTGAAATTGAAATGAAATATACTTGAAAGGAAAGCGTATTGATAAGTAGCATATGCTAGATCTAAAATTTTAGATGTTTTATACATTGATGATGCAATGTTCTTTGAAAGTGATCTCAAATCTTGATGCAATAACATGACTCTACTAAAACCTAAAAGAAAATCATAAAACACATGCCTGCATGAAGTTTTTTGAATCTTTCCACAATGAAGAATGTGGTGGGATGAAATGCCTTGAATGTTGAATGCTCGTGAGGACTTGAAATGCATAATTGTAGTTGAGATCTTGAATTGACTTGAGTTGCTTACAAAATGGGTGAGGAAAAATTTCTTATATACCTCACACAAGCATCTTGGGGTGTTAAACTTGAAGCAAATTGACATGTGTTTAAAATTCCCTCTTAGACAAGGTGATAGTGAAGAAATGCAATTTGGACCCAAACATCAGGGAGTAGGGTGCCTAGGTTGGCCTGCTCCTAAGAGTGGGGTGCCCAAGGTGCCTTGTTCCCTCCAATGTGGTCCTAAATTGGAACTTGAGGTCCTGATTGGGAAGGAGAAGCTGGAATTTGGTGTGAAATTCAAGCAGGATGAACAAAACTAGATGTGGGAGGCCATACATGCTAAAATAAGGCCTAGGTAAGTGAGAATTTGCATAGAGATGCAATTTACGATGCTACGGGAATGTTTGTCCTCTTATTTATTTTTCCAACTTTCACTATGTTGAATAGCTTTGGATCTCATTCCACAACATGGTTTTCCCTAAATAGAGAGAAAAAAAAAACTCTATGAATAAAAAACTTAGGTAAATGAAAACAAATGGGACACAAATTTGTGGCCAACACTTGAGATTTTCAACAAAACATGTTTGTATTATGAATGGCATAATGTGTTTATGTTTTAACATATACATGTGTTAATTCCTTGAATTCAACTTTTTAATAATCTTGTCCATTTAGACTTGTATTTTCAAGCCTAATGGTTGGACATCTCTTGTGGCTCCTAAATTTAACATAAAATGGCTCAAATTTGAACTTCAACTTCTCTAATTTGCATGTTTTGTAAGAAAATTTTATAAAACCACCACCAAAAGGAAGAGCTACTCCTTAATTTTCCAGTCATGTAATTTTTTTAATATTTTGAATACCTAAGGAATTTATTTTTACTTTCTTTCTAGAGTATCTTCACATTCCTCTAGTACATATTTATTGATTTTTTTTATACATTTTGAAAAAAAAAAATTATGGAAAACAAGTTTTGAAGGGACCTGAAACCCTTTACATGAAGAATCAAAAGATAGACAATGACATCCCAAAAGATGGAACGGGACAAAACCAAGACAAGGGTTTAAACAACAGACACCCACAACCCAGAACAAAAAAAACTCGAGCAAAGCTCTAAGCAAACACAACCAAAATAAAGCACAGAAATTTAGGATTTTCCTTTGGTACCCTTTTGATGGGACTGAAGGGTCATATCAAAAGATGGCGAAGATCTCTTGGAATGTTTACCTTTAACCTTGGACCAACCTTCTTCAACCAAAGCAGCAACATTCTACCATTCCAATGATTCCAAGATATCAGAAGAAGACCCCCCAGAGGGGGTAGCATCCAGAATTAAGGCAGCACTCTGAGAACGAGAGCCAGAGTGAGGGACAATCTCAGCAGAAGAACCAATGGGAGAAGACCCAGCAGCTAACCCTGCAGGAGAGCCAGAAAGAGACCTAGCATCAGTTGAAGGGGGGGCCTCCCTAGATGAAACAAAAGGAAACTGCACACATGCTGACGAAGGAGGAACACCAGCAGCAGGAATGGAATCAGGAAGAGGAGAGGACACAGGGATATGCCCAACCACCTGCAAAAAGCTTTGGGGTGAAGACTTATCCACTGTATAGTGTTGAGAAGAGACACCCTGAGAAGAAACACCCTGCCACCACGAGGCAGTCCTATTAAATTTCTGAAGATCACAAAGATCTAAAACGTGACTAGTCTTTATACATTTTGAAATGTTTATCCATTCTTTAAAAAATAGATAGGATTAGCATATACACCCTTATATATACATTCAAAAAAAATACATTTTCAATTAGTTTTGTACAAGTTATGTGATGTGCATGCTCTATGATATCATATACTTAAAAAGAATCATTATAATTTTATTCAATAAAAAACTATTAAAAAATATACAAATTGTAGTACTCACTCTTGGATATATTTCCACCAATTGGCTTTCAAAAATGCCTAATGGACATTTTTTCCTTGTGCTCTCTTATGTTATTTTTCATCTTCAAGATGGATGACGAAGTGTGACTTGAAACATTGATGCAAAAATATTCAACACAATTAAATCCAAAAACTCTTGCAAATGAACACCTAATGTAGTAAAAAATATAGGGTCGCACCAAACATTATGTTATAGTTTAGTGATAAAAATAGCAACATGTTTGTGTGTACTCAACATTTCATCCCTTTAGTTATTTTTTAAACTCTTTAGTAGTTTAGAAACTAGATTCAAACTAATACAATTTTTTCTCATGGCATATCTTCAAATTCTTAGTGTATGCATCTCAAATTATTCATCCAAGTTCATCTTTAGTTGATTTCAAAAAAAAAAGTGGTCACTTTTGAACCCCTTTTCATCTCCTACTTCAATGCAATTACCTAATTAAAGGGGCACTTTCATGTTACGTATCCAAGGTTTTTCTAATAGCAACCTTAGTCGTGTTTCCTTGTCAATTAAGAAAAATATGTTTGGAACATTTTGAGTCCTAAGGAGATGGAGTGTTATCTTCCCAATAGTGATAGCCTTTAAGTTGGCTTGCCCTCTGAATATCCCTAAAAGTTAATATGTGTATGACCATATCCCATCCTTTTGAGAGGGGGCAATGGCAGAATATTCATGTCACCTCCATCATTTATCAATGTCCCCTCAATGCATGCATCATAGATTTAGACTTATAAATACAAGGGGGATACCCTCTTCTCATTAACTCACTTTCCAAAGACATCTGTTGTAAATCAAAAAAGAAATTGGGATCATAAAGCTTAGCATTTGGTGGGTTTATATTCAAAACTACCAAGTCTATTTGATCATCCAATATCATAGATTATAAAAGTACCTTTCCTTTTCCTTTCTTCTAGAAATAAATTGTGTGCTTGAGATAGTTTAACCCATGCAATAAAGTTGTGTGATATGATAGAAGATTTTCTCAAAGATTGATAAAAAAAAATTATTGCATAGGTTTGCTTGAGATCTTTGATGAGGTTATAATGATCCATGGTAAAGGGTGTAGAGTCTATCATTAAAACGACCCTCTCATGGAATGATGCTCTTTGCACGATGTTGGGATCATTGGTTTCTTCGTTGGATAACACTCCCACTGAGACCATCATTTTGGTTTGTCCTTTGTTGACTAGAGAGTGTTGGGCTCATCGAGGCAGGACACATTTGCTGATCCTCAAGCATTAGTGTAGTGTACTTGTCTTATTGTTGCAATGAGAAGGGAAAGGATCTTGAAAGATTAACATATTTGCATTTTGTGGGGCAATTGGTGTTTGTCGATTGTTGTTATTGGGTGTTATCTCTTATGGATTGAGGAACATTTCTATTAAAAAAAGCATCCTTGATCCTCATAGAGCGTTGAGATAAACATGTAGTTCTGACACATTTTGTGCTATACCACTTATGTTTTGAAATGACTAATTAGTATTTGGCTCGTCTGGCGATATAGTTCATAATAGTAATAAGTCTTTGTTGTTGATTATCTTTTTGGTAATAGTTCTATTGGTGATAATCGGGACATTGTACATTTCGGTTGTTCTGATTAACATAATCCCGTCTGTCGTATCTGCTATTGTACCCTTTGTAATTGTTCTTTTCGCATAAGGTGCATCTGTAACCAGGGCTTGTTGTTTTGTTAGGGCTGTTTTTCAAGTTTTTCCGTGATGGGTTGTTTGCACTGCTATCGTTGCTTTGCATGCATATTTTAGGTAATGATTCTTCTGCAGCAACTTTCATGGGTTTTTATTTGTTGACTATAAAAGAATTTATTTTTTTTCCATCTACTGTCAAAAGCAGTTTGGTCAATTTGTAATGTATTTTTTAAGACTTCTTCATAGAATTTATAGGGCAACTGATGAAGTTCTTCTGTGTTATACTGGTTGAGGGCATGTAGATTATTTATGCTAAGCAAAGTTTTTAATGGATAGAGGACTTGCCTTCACTAATGAGTTTCTACAAAAAAAATTTATCAAACCTTAGGAAAACAATAATACCAATCTAAAAGCAATCCCTTCCAACTTCATCCTAAATGATTTACTTACTATTGTTGTATATACTTTGATTTGTCAATTCGGGTCTTGTTCTCCTTCAAAATTTGACTAGTTCAGGAGGGGGCACGACAATAAGACACTACAAATGTTGAATTCTAAGGGTACTTATAAGTATTCAAGACAAGTCCCATAAAGACACTTTGTCTGACAAGTACCTCTCCTACAACCAGGGTAAGCTTGAAAGTGAAAGTTGATTTGATGTCCATGTTTGACTAGATAAGTTTGTTGCATATTTAATGATTGAAGCCCGAGTAGTGCCAAGTAATTTTGTGTTGTGGGATCTCATCATGTTGTATGTTGTAAACTTCTTGTTGGGGAGACCGATGTGCCCCACTACTCACACTCCAAGAATAAAAATTCAAGAGGGGTGTAAATTAATTGCTCTCTTGCTTTCATCAACTTTAGCAATGACAAGAGGATCAACAAGTAACTGTCACCTTGATGATCTGATCCATCAACTTTGTTCTAAAGAGGTTGTTGGTGTTAGGGATTTTTCTTGTAGGGTCAAACTTGGCAAGATATGGGCTTGATTCTCAGTTTAAAAGGACTCCAAGCTTGCAAGAAAAGCCTAATTGATGAGGATTGGATAAGATCTTTCTTCTACTTCGAGCTCCACAAGACTCAGGCGGGTATTGCCTATAAACAAGTTAGTATATTTCAAGTAAGCTTTTGATTAGTGGATAAGGTCTTCACTGCTATGCTATTTAGGCTTCAGATCACTTCAACAAAAGATCACTCTGTAGACAGCTGAGAATCTCCTAATATAGAGTATTACAAAAGAAACTACAAATGTAACAGCATAAACAATGGGATAAGGATATGAATCCTTCTTCTTTTTATGAGTACAACTCGAGGAAGGTTAACCTCTGATTCTTTCTTTAAGGAATCACCAAATGTGAACTGGATCACCTAGATGCAGTCCTTTCACAATGTGCATAAATTTAGAAACTGAAATGAAATGGTAATGAAATTTAGTGTTTGATGACAGAAAAATAACTACACAACAGACATCTAGCTAGTGCCTATTCCATTGGGCAAATAGTTACTGTATGTAAATCCACAGGAAGAGATCAAAACAAATACAGTGAAATGCCTTGCAGATCACTTGCAGTTTGAAAAGAGTGCCTTACAAACCATTATGTCACTCCTATACTGTTATCATCAAAATCCTGATAATCATGTTCACTCTTTGAGACTTCATGAAAATTTAATTCTTTCCTTGAAAGAAACTCATAAATAATCAAACAAGCTGCCTTGCAGTTGGTATGTTTTACATGCCTGACAAATAAAAGCATACAAAAGTATAACATAAAAAATGAGGAGACAACAACAGAATCTGAGAGAAACTGCAATGTATTTCTTTGAAAATAATCTTATTTCAATGCACACAGAATTTAAAGTTCAGAAGCCTAGCATAGGAAAGAAAAATTTATTCTGTAGAAAAGATATTCAACATTCATCATCAAGGGACATGCTCACAACAAAGCAGTCATAGGAACCCTCTAAAACGGGAATAGGAACCCCTAACATGGAGAAAAAAAAAAGATAAATAGAAGAAGAAGAAACCCTAAAATCTCTACTTGATCAACACCTGTCTACTTGCAATCTGATTTCACTGTCTTCTCTCCTCTGAAAAAGATCTTCTTAAGCCCCTCAAAATATGATAACATTCATTGCTTGCACAAAATCTGCTCATCTACTAGAATTTTGATTCATTCTGTCCTTTATTTTCTGCAAAAGACAAGACATTCCTTCTACCGGACATGCCAAATAAAAAATGCATAGAGAAAAATCTCTGCAAAATTTGTCCCTGAATGCAAATGCCTTTACTACTCTCATCTACTTGATCTGATCGGATTTTACCCACCGCCATCATCTCCGTCGTCTTCTGGCATTTTCGAAAACATATAATACTACTATATTTGGACCAAAAATGGATCTGCAGCATTAAAAACTCCGAGCAGCTCTCTGTTATCAAAAATTTTGAGTTTATCCAAAGTCTGCACTTTATAACTTTTTAAATCTTATATTTCTTTAAAAATTTGCACAGGCCACCAGAATGCGCCACTTGTCATGCTCTGATTGGTTGCTCTAAACTGGTCTCATCTAGAGACTTGGAGACTAGTCTCCAAGTCTCTTAATCATTTAAATCCTTTATGAGACTTGGAGACTACCTCTATCTAGAGACTTGGAGACTAGTCTCCAAGTCTTTGAATCATTTCAAACCTTTATGAGACTTGGAGATTAGCTCTATTTGGAGACTTGGAGACTACCTCTATCTAGAGACTTGGAGACTCTCCAAGTCTCTGAATCATTTCAAACCTTTATGAGACTTGGAGATTAGCTCTATTTGGAGACTTGGAGACTAGTCTCCAAGTCTTTGAATCATTTCAAACCTTTATGAGACTTGGAGATTAGCTCTATTTGGAGACTTGGAGACTAGTCTCCAAGTCTCTAAATCATTTCACTTAACCACTAGCATCATGAGACCTCGCGACCAAGCTAGTCTCCAGATCTCTGAACATTTTATGCTAACTGCCATCTTTCACGAGACTGGGTGACTGTGAGTCTCTAAATGAATAGGCTCTAACCGCATGCATCTCCCGACCTCGCGACTAGCAGTTATCTCCGGATCGCGGCGGTTTTCTCTCCTAGCGGTTATCTTCTCGCGACCTCACGACCTCGCAGTCTCTAAATCTTGGAATGGTCTTCCTTAACCACCAATCATCGTGAGACCTCGCAACTTCATGTTTGTCTACAAAATTTATCTTCCTCAAATTTGCCCAGCAGGAGCAATGTGGGATTAAGTTCTGCAGTGTTTTTAAAGCTTTTCAAAATACTATGTATAGTGCCCAGTTGGCACATGCCCCTAGGCAGGCCCACAAGGCTGAGGCAGCCACATAGGCCTCTCATCACTTACTTTACGTTCATATTGGGTGTCAGTGTATATAAATATCAAAAACTTCCCAATCCCAGTCAATGTGGGATAAAAGTCATGAAGGCTTTATGAATAATTTTGACAGTGCCGCACTCAGATGACTGTAACTCGCGAACCTGGATGAATTTTTAAAATCTCCCTAGTGAGAATCTAGAGAACTAGCTTTGCGACAACATATCCAAAACTCAGCCCGATCCAACGGTTCAAAAAAATGTTATACCCTCCGCAAGATGACTATTTTTTCTTCTTCTGCAAATCCATGACTTCACAAATTCGTGTTTGCAAAAACAAATCCATGGTGTGGATGGTATTTCCTTTAGCATCCTCCTTTCTTCAAAACGTCCCTCTATCACATATTGGCTTCTCTTTACATACTCAAAATGTGCCTCCATCCTTCACATTTTTTTATGTAAGCATTCGACTCTCATGCAATGCTCACACACTGATCCTTATTTGTGCGTAGACACCGGCAGCAAGCACACCATCGAGCATCCTCCATGCATCAACAATCTTTATCCTTTGGGTCTCCTTTCACATTTATGCATTGGCATCCATTGCATAGAACGTACCTCCCTCTTATTTGCAATGCCATCATAAGAAGTCTTCATACAAAATCTTGGGATTCTCCAGCTGAGTATTTGAAGCACACACAAGAATTAGCTCCACTTCAAATTCGGCATCTTCAATTTCTATGATTAGCATTGTCTCTCCTATTTGATTTGGATCACAATCAATCTTCTAGTGCTTACCCAAAATGCCAAACTTTGATAAATCTAGATCATAGCATATCGAAACATTAATCATAATGTTCACCTTTTTCCATTTTACAATATTGCCTACTAACACAACTGGCATCTAGAACTGGCCTAGAAAACTGACTAAAAGCCATCACAGGATCATGCCATTGGGAAGACAGGTTCACTTCTAACATGCTATCACACTCACCAAAGGAAATTGCCCAGAAAGATATAAGCCAGAAGATTTTAGCAATCAAACATGGCCACTTGAGAATCGGATCCCAATGTGCTACCAAAATCACATAAGTTGCCTCTGGAACTGGCCTTAGAAAACTAACCCATTGAAACTTTCAGGAACCGGAATCATAGGCATTGATTCTCCCCCAAACAAGGAACACAAAACCATAACTAGTTTCCTCAGAAAGTCACATGGTGAAATGCATTCAATCAACAAAGTCATCTTACTAGTAAATTTCAGGATAAGAAACAGTGAAAAAAGCATAAACTGGTTTTGGAATTGGCCTAGGAAAGTAGGCTAAACATGACATCAGGATCCGAAAATAGGGGCATTTTTTATTTGTCATACAGAGAGTATAATTCCACAATTAGGGCTCATGATGAATAACAGGGTGCATTTGGCAATCAAGCAAAGATAGGCCCTCAAAATTGCAAACTAGGAAATATAGTAAAACAGTGATTTGTGCATACGGAATGACCCTAGGAAAGTATGCTAAAAGATTCATCAAGACCTCTAACTTGGCATACTTGTATTACTTTCAGAGTAGAACATAATGGTACAACCCATTCAGGCTCATCAATCACTGATTGAAAGTTATAACATCACGAAAAGGGGTACAAATCATTTTGCACATTTCACAACTTGTAAAACAACAGAAGTTGTGTTTGGAACCACATTTGCAAACTGAGCCAACGGAATCGCCATGACCTCAAAATTGAAACATAGGAAGTATTTAACCACTGGAATATGATGCAAAAAGAATTTTCTCCATAGGGTCAGTTGGGTCAAAGATACAACTGGTCAAACAGGCCCTTCCAGAATTCTAAACAATTACACAGGTGCATAACAACAACAAACTACCAACTTTGAGGGGTTCAAAACCTAATCAAACGGATTCAAAACAACTTGAAAATTGGAACATAGGTTCTTTGATATGCATACCAAACATCTTCAAAGTGACGGGTCATGAAACATTTCTGGACACAAAATATTCAAAGGCAAACTGGGCTACTGTACTCTATTTGACACTTACGCAGAATTGTGCAATTTGACACTTGCTCAAAATGGGACTTCACCGAATGATTCAGGATAATAAAATAACATCATAGAATGCATGCATATACTGAATGGAGTGTATTCAACACTTGGAACACCTCATAAGCTTCAAAATGACAGTCGGGTACATATGCATGAAAAGCATTTAAAAGGCTTCAAATTGCAAAATTTTAACATGGTACTCAAAACCCATGTTCTATTTTTGAGTACCAACAATTGGTACTCCAATTCTTAAGCAATTTTATCCATAGGAAGTTATAAGGTATATAGGCATTGAATCATATGATCTTCATTCTTTTGTTTGACCACCTTGAAATGGGATGCCTTACAATGGGGATTAAAAGGCCCATTAATTTGTTCCTCTAGGGAGGTTTCGAGCAACACCCGTATGATATAGTCCATTTAGCTTAGTACTATATATGGAACAATTCGCAAGCCTTCCAAGTCTCTTGTAAACTTCTAAGTTCTAGGTGAGTCACCTTATTGTTCATTTGGGTGGTTGTGTATCACTAATGATAGGACAATCCTATTTGTGGATTTTGAATCGAACAAGCACTCAATGTGTTTTGTGTATAATTCATCTACAAAATGGTATCTCAACTCCGAGTCAAGTTATTAAAGGTCACAAAGTTATGTGGTTCTTGTCAACATTTGAATCAAATATCTTCAAAATCATTATGATTGGAGATTGGTGTCAAAGACTCGTTAGAGGGGGCTTGCCCCTAAGCCCTATCTAATTCCAACATATTCTAGGGCTAGAAAAAGTACTACAAAATAATATAGTGGCCACAAAGGTGGAAATGAAGGTGGAAAGTAAACAACAAAAAACACAATGTGGGTCACACAAAAGGATTTGCAATTCACAGCAAGATCACAAAAATGTGTGATGGTTAGAATTCACTCAGGTGCCATACAAATGAGTCAAACTCAAGATAGAACACATGATGTATCCTTGCTAAAAGATGCTCACCAAGTCAATCCTACTCTCTTGGCAAGAGCCAATCAAGCAAGAGTTTAACCAAGTCATTATTCACTTCATGTGAAAATAGACCATCACAAATAGAAATAGAGTTGTGGTCTGGTGTGTTTCAAGATGGGATTGAGTTAGGATGTTGATTGGTCATTCAATGATTGTCATCAATGTCAATCTAATGTAATTGTATGGTCAAATCTCACAGCACGTTGAAGTGTCTTTCTTGTTTCACATATGGTGTTCAGTTGTTCTCTAGTATCTACCAAAGTGATGTTAATGAGCTAACCTTGAATGTAAAATATTCATGTTAGATTTGATCTTAAGTTATTCTCAACTATTTCTTGTAAGATTTGTATTTGTTCTTAAACCTCCTCTTTGAAGGGAGTTTCTTAAATGAGCAATTTTTCCCAAATTTCATTAAAATTTTGCTTTAATCCAAGACATGCCAGACATGAAAGCCAAGTAATGAGGAAAGAAAACTTAAGAGAGACAATTTTATTTTCACTCTTTATGAATTTGATGAGTGCCTTGTTCAATTATTGAAGAGCCCTAAAAAGGGTTGCATAACCATATACATAGTTCATATCAAACACATTTTAGATAGAAAAAAATGCATATTACACATTGATCCTATTTGGAAGTGGTGTAAATAAAAAGTTTGGTAAATAAAGAAGGTTCTTAGTATGTAGGTGTTCTAGTGTAGGGATGGGAAGTATTCAAAAAAGATAATACTATTGAAAGATGATGACCTTAGTGCAATCTTAATAGAAGGTATAGTCTTGAATGAATAACTTAAAACTTAAATGGTCTTGTTGATGAGTCTAAGACTCTAATCAGATAAGGTACCTATGATTCATGGATAGAGGGCCATCTCAAGTGGATACATGGATACCTATGTCAAATATATAGTTGCCTACTATGTATGGTTGGATATTTGTCCGAAATGAACAAATGGATAATAAAATAGAGATAGATGTACTTGACTGTACATATGAATGAACACTAAAAAAATGGACTAAAAATAATAAACAATAAAATTAGTGACAATTTTTTAAATAACAGTTGGGTCCTTATAGTACTTATTTGTGAGATTTTTTTCATGGGGTTATGTAAATAGTTCTTTATAAGTTTAAATTTCCTTTCATTTGGTATCAAAATATAGTTGGCATGTTGTGGGAAGATATATCCTGGAACTACTAACCATTTGTAGGAGTATATTTTTGTGCATAGAGAAATCCATAGCTTTTTAGTAAAAAGGCATTTCAAAGTTACATGTGTTTATAAATATAGCCTATTGTAGATTTGGGGTTGAATAAAAATTTGACGCTTGTGGGTTTCTATTTGAGCTCTTTCTATGAAGACTTTGGGCATTAGATTTTCCAGGAGACTTCTTGAAAAAAAAAATCATCATCCTCAAGTCTAGAAGGTCCAAAACCAAAATTCCTAAATATAGCACACCTATACTTGATGATTTTTTTATCAATTTTAGGACCATGGAAGAATCTTGTAGAATTTTTTTGTATGATCACACAATAAAATATTTTCCAATATAGTCATAGTTGTGTCTCTAATTTATTTGTAACAATAAAATAAAATAAAATTATTCACTATCGAATGTTTATATAAATAATTTAAGATTTATGCCAGCCCAATGCATTGTCGCCATTGATTTTAGTGAAGTTGTAGGTGTAGGAGTGTAGGAGTTGAGTGTGTCAACCATCAGTAACACGGGGAATCATTAACTAGACTTAGTCCTTGATCGTGGCTTGGCACTGGGCTAAAAGACTCTTCAATCAAAAGTCTGCAAAAGGTTTTTGGTGTTGCGCAGCAATTAGAACTCAATTAAGGGCTAAACAAGACATAAGAGTCTAAAAGGGATGAGAAAATTATCATCAAAATGGACAATGTTAAGAAGATTGTAATACATGACTCATGGATCATGAGATGTAATGCCAAATCATCATTAAACTAGAATAGAAAACTATGCAATCTTGGACACTTACAAGATCCACATAATTGAACTAATCAAGAAATTACAAATATATCACTCTCCTCAATTCATGCATGTGCCTAAAGTGGGGTGATGACTATTGTTGTGAGGTTTTCACACCATTGCCCCCATTGCAAATGGGGGCCCCCTCTTTTGCTTTAGTGGTAGGAGTAGTTGTCTTAGGTGGTCTCAGGTGGTTTTGGTTGGTAGCAATTTTCAAGTCTTCTAGTCGAGGAAGTTTGTGTAATTTTCCCCTGCTAAGAAGTAATCTATGTCTGGGGTGTGAGCAAGTGTTGAGTTAAGTCTGAAAGGAATATAGAATTGAAACCAAGGGATTTGAGATGAAATGAGTGAAAACCTTTAGAAAACCCTTGTTCCAACTTCATTTTGACTTTAGAAAGTTTAGAGAGGTAACATTGTTGAAGGCGTGTTGAGTCCTAGAATTTGGTGCAGTCTAGATTTTTTTGAAAACCCCCAAAATCTAGAATCTTTATTGTAACTCCTATGAAGTTGAAACCTATCTCAAACATCTTGATAGTATTTATACAGATATAATTTAAATTATAGGAAAGGAAATATTCTATACTTAAATGTTATATTTGTATAAATCCTCTTGCCTCCCGAACTGAAAATTGCCTAATTCTGGGAAAAGGGTGCAAGAGGTGGTGGAGATTCCTCTCTCGAGGAACTTCCACCCATAAAATTCTAGAGGATCTCAAAAATCAGCCCAAGAAAGAGGACTCTAATCTCGATGGAATTGAAGTGATAAGTGAGAAGAGCAAACAAAGGGCACTAAAATGATGAGAATGGAGGTGAAAATTGAGTTGTTTAGGCAAGTACGTTGTTGAAGTGGTGGTGGAAACTCCTCTGTCAAAGGAATTTCCACCCCTAGAATCCTCTCATGGAAAAATCCCCCCCCCCCTGCCCTCTGTATTGAACTAAATTTGATCTTACATAGGAGTTTGGGGTTGCAAGATGTTAGTCAAGGAAAATTTGATGGCAAGGGAAGTATTTTGGGGAGTTGCAAGGAGAAGAAGGTCAAGTCAAACTTGGCAAAGATTCCTCTCTCAGAGGAATTTCCGCCACTATATTCCTCTAACTCCCAAAATTTTGCCACTTTCTAAAGGCACTTAAGTAACGAAACTTAATCATGGCCAAGTTTGATGCAATCGAGGTTGCAAATTGATAATTTGGGGGTAATTTTGAAGGAAGAAGTGATTGTTACTCAAAGACAAGCTTGGTGAAGATTCCTCTCGCGGAGGAATTTCTGTCACCAAATTCCTCTAGGACAAAAAATTATGCCCTCCACTCCAAGTGCAGCCCATAAGCAAATCAAGTTAAGAGAGCTTAAGGGGGGGTGAATTGGATAAAGGTGAGTGATCAAGCTGAAGGCAATGGCTATAAGAGGTGATCATCAAGTCAAAACAAACTTGGCGGAAATTCCTCTCTCAGAGGAATCTCCATCATCAACATTCCTCTAGCACCAAAATTTTCGCCCTCCCCTTCTAGATGCAACCTATCACCAACCCAAATCGGAAGATTAAACAATCAATTCAAAAAAGGAAAATGATGAGTTGAAGAGGGTTTAAAACTGAGACAAGAAAGTTTTGGCAGAGATTCCTCTCTTAGAGGAATTTCCACCCAAATATTTTCCCTCCAAAATTGGTGTTTTCCTTTAAAAATCCAATTCAAAGTCAACTTTTTTTGGCCAAGTTATTTTGGAAAGGTCTAGAATATAATTGAAATAAAACTATTATTGTCCAGGTTGGCCCTATAAGGGATCAACCCCTTTCCAATCCCTAGACACCTATAAAGGAGGGAGAGTGGGGGGCATTTGAACAACAAACAAATCAATTTTGGCTCTGCATATTGAGTAGTGATTTTCCTTTGCTACCTAAGCAGCGATTCTTATTGAAAAGGGACAACAAACTCCCTTCAAGTTGCCAGCGATCTGTCCTCTATTTTAGCAGCAAACTTGAGCACACTAGGCATATCTACCCCCTTAAATTAGACTTAAAGGGAGTGAGAAAGTAAAATCTTGGCATAGTGTATAGAAAAAATTTGCTTATTGTTTCCAAATTGTCATGTGATTGGCACGAGGGAGGATCCTAAGCTTGAAGAGTTCATTTTGCCTCTTTGGTTTTAAAGGAGATTATCATGGAAGATTTTAGATTTTATTCATTTTGTTATGGTTATTAATTCCATGGGCTTAATGAAACCTCTCTCTTGTCTTTGCAAGGAAAATTGTTGAAGAGGAAAGCTAGGAGGAGGCAAGGAAATGCTCAAGACTTATGTTGATGTATGTAGCATCATTCAAATAAATAATATTGACTATATGATTATTGTGAGAAATGATATATATATATATATATATATATATATATATATATAATCATAATTTTCATTATATTAATTACATAATAATGAATAGACATGTCCCATGAAGGGACATGTCTCTTCTTGGCTCATTCTCAATATAAATGCAAGAGATTATTGCATTTGGAAAACATATACAATAAGATAGTGCTATTACATTTGCAATGATCCTAAAACCTTAACATGGTATCAGAGCCAAGTTGCAAATGTAAGAGAGTAGTTTGTTAATGGTGAATGTGTGATTGTCTCAGAAAATTACAGTCTTAGTACAAGGACCATATCTCACAAATGCACCGTTGGATTTTGTTGAATTTGAGATATGTTGGTGATAAACAAATTTAGAAGAATCTTAGCGGAGAGATTGGAAAGAAAATGTCAGGTTCAAAAGTTATAACCGAATGTGTACAGGTCTATGCAGATTTATGAGCAAAGAGAGTTCTTTGATTAAAAGCTACAAACACTTTTTATAGTGCAAACAAGAAAAAGGATCATTACATTAATCAAGAGATGAGTATTCCATGTTGATTAATGTTCATAAAAATTTATGTAGTTTTTAAATCATACTATAACATTGGGATAGAAAATCTTGTATGCTTTTATCATTAATATTTCTTTGGGATAATTTAGTTTTATGAACTATTTGTAATCTCTATCTAAAATACTTTCAGGATGAATCAAGAGACATATGTGATTGCATTCAAGAGAGAAAGAGCTTGATACATTCATTCATGGGATTGAGTTGATGGCTGAAACATTTCTTCAAAGAAAGAAAATATCATTCAGAAGAAGTCTTACAAACCATCTGAGGAAACCTTGGACAAGAAGGTCATAATATTGATATCACATTCAGAAGAAGTCTTATGAACCATCTGAGGAAACCTTGGATGAGAAGGTCAAAAGATTGATATCACATTCAAAAGAAGTCTGAAGAACCATCAGAGGAAACTTTGGACGAGAAGGTTAAATTTTGATGTTAGTACTCAAAGCTTCGGAGGAGTCAGTACAACATCTAGAGGATCTGCCTTATTTGATTTCCAAGGATCTTGGTCATATTGATTCAGAGGGAGTAAACCATATCGAGATGGTTTCCCTAGTGACCAGGAAACTATAAATGGAAAAAGAATTACGATTCAAATGATGTAATTCCATGTATGTGAGCTAGAAGGCTTTTATGCATATATCTAGGTCATGATATTCCTAGATAGATGGTTGGGCATTCAAGAAAAGAGCTTAATGCAGACTAAAGAACAAAGACACAACTTTCTCGCAAAAGGTTGATATTAGATTCAAGGGGAGTATGATAGTTCATCTAAAAACAACCTTGGACAGGGAGGTGAGGAGGTTGTTACAAGACCTTAAAGGAAACATCCAAAGGACTATGATCATGAGATTGAGTCTCATGTGTGCTGGTTAAAATGCCTTTATGCTAGCTCCTACATAACTTCGGGTTCACCTAGAGTGATGCAAACTATATAAGAGATGCAGTGCATATGTATGTTATTCAAGGTACATTATCACTACAGAACATATGGCTGATATTCTCATCAAGTTTCTTGCTAGAGGGAAGGTTGTGTACCTTCGAGATAAACTTGGTATGTTGGAGAATGAAGCCTTAGATGAGAATAAGTTTCAATATATGTGATCTATTATCTTGTATGTTATTGCATTCTTCTCTTTGAGAGAGAAGTCTAAGGTGAAAGCCCTTGTTTCCACCCTTTTGGATGAGTCATGATGGATCCACCCTCTAAGATGAGTCAAGGTGGATTTCATGTGTGTGACTCCAGGACTTATGGGCCCTCCTATGAACATTGGAGAAAGGTGACGACTTTTTGACAATGAACACTTGTATTTGATTAATGTTGTGAGGTGACGACTTTGCAACATCTCCATCATGATGGATATCATGTGACTTGATATCTGTGGATATGTCATGATGGTTAGGATCTCTTAGACATCATGGTAGATATCATAAGGTTGGTATCATTAAATAAACCATAGATGATTTAGAGATCTTCATGGTGGATATTATGTGACGTAATATATGTAGACATGCCATGATCAGTCTATATGGTAAGTATCACATATGTGATACTAGTGCACATACTATATTAGACATTATGAGTAATTGGTGAATATAATGGACTTGATATTCGAATACCATTACTCTGAGTACTTGGGTGAGTATCATGGATTTGATACTTGGAGACCATTACTCACAATAATCATTTTGAGCACTTAGGTGGATATCTTGTGAGTTGATATTTGGAGATTGCTTTGAGTACTTGGTAAGTATCATGGACTTGATACTTGAGGGCCATTACTCGTAATATCAGTAAAATGATATAAATATAAAATGATTATCTATACTCACATTGAGTACTTGGTGAATATCATGGACTTGATATTCGGAGACCATTACTCTGAGTACTTGGGTGAGTATCATGGATTTGATACTTGGAGACCATTACTCATGATAATCATTTTGGGCACTTAGGTGGATATCTTGTGAGTTGATATTTGGAGACTATTGCTCTGAGTACTTGGTAAGTATCATGGAATTGATACTTGATTGCCATTACTCGTAATATTAGTAAAATGATATAAATATAAAATGATTATCTATACTCACATTGAGTACTTGGTGAATATCATGGACTTGATATTCGGATACCATTACTCTGAGTACTTGGGTGAGTATCATGGATTTGATACTTGGAGACCATTACTCATGATAATTATTTTGAGCAATTAGATGAATATCTTGTGAGTTGATATTTGGAGACTATTGCTCTGAGTACTTGCTAAGTATCATGGACTTGATACTTGAAGAGCCATTACTCGTAATATTAGTAAAATGATATAAACTTTAAATGATTATCTATACTCACACATTACCTTGAGGTAATATTTTTATCATCCCTAGTTAAGAGGGAGTGTTAATTATTGTAGCAGTTTTGTGTAGCTATGGTGAGGATCATAAGTGTTGATATTGGATTGATTTATTCTCCCTAGCTAAGAGGGAGTGTTGATGTATGTAGCATCGTTCAGATAAATAATATTGACTATATGATTATTAAGAGAAATGATATATATATATATATATATATATATATATATATATATATATATATATATATATATATATATATATATATATATATATATATATATATATATTAATTACTATATACATTGATATATATGTATATATAAAGTTAGATTATAATTATTCTCATAATAACTAAATAGTGAAATTGATAATAATAATTATTATTATTATGTAAATATTAGAGAAATTAATATAATACTCAAGATATATATATATATATATATATATATATATATATATATATATATATATATATATATATATATATATATATATATATATATATATATATAATTGTCATTATATTAATTACATAATAATGAATAGACATGTCCCATGAAGGGACATGTCTCTTCTTGGCTCATTCTCAATATAAATGCAAGAGATTATTGCATTTCGAAAACATATACAGTGAGATAGTGCTATTACATTTGCAATGATCCTAAAACCTTAACTTCAAATGGTGAAAACAAGCTTATGAACACCAAGCAAATGGAGGCTACTGGAAGGATGGCTCATGCTCAAGGACTTCAAGCTCAAGGCATTCGAAATGTGAGGGAAAGATTCATGTTCAAGCTATCAACATGCAAATTCAGATTGAAATCAAGAGGAAATTCATGAAAGCAAAGAGGATCTAGCCACATGAGGACACCTTCACGAAGATTTCAAGAAGTTCAATCAAGTCCACAATTTCAAAGCCCAAGTTCAAGTTCAAGGATGAGGATTAGAAGTGTTAATGTTTGTAGCTTCAGTCATATGATCACTTAGAACATATATAATACTTAGATATTGATTAATAATAATATATTGTATTTGTGTGTGTGTGTGTGTGTGTGTGTGTGTGTATGTTATATTATATATATTATTATTAATATATGATTGATTAATGAAACATTATAAAATGAATAGACATGTCCCATGAAGGGACATGTCTCTCATAGCCTCATTCCCAATATAAATAAGAGAGATTGTTGCATTTGGAAAATATATACCGTATCCAATTTAGGCAGTGCTATTACATTTGCAACGATCCTTAAAATCTCAACATGGTATCCAATTCATAGAGGGTCCAATGACTATGTCAACATATTAGAAGTTGGACCAGATGACAGTATATACATAGCATCTACATCAATGATGTCACAGTTTGTGTACAAGCATATGGAGAGACGGATATTATACCAACATCGTGGTAGAGGCTTGAAATCATTCACCGTGATTGGCTTTCTCTTTAAACGAAGGTTACAGTGACTAAGGATTCAGCCATTAAATTTTTGAAATATTTATCAGCAAGGGTTGTTATGTTTACATAAAGACATATTATGGTTATTGATTTTATGGGGGTTCCTTCTGAGAAAGACTATTGATATCTTTGTTGCTTGAGGAAGGTTCATATGAATACCTTGACTGCAGAATTATCATATGAGTATTCTTTCTTGGCTTTGGGTTACTGGTTATAGCCGTATTGACCAAATAGATCTTCCATGAGATGCAATGACTAAGGAAACAAGGCAAAACATGTCGATGTTGGGAACAACTCTCGTGAATTTTGTGGCTGAGGATATATACGAATGCTCATTCTTGCTTAGAACCATATACCATATTTCTTCCTATGTGAATATCGGCACTTGAAAAGAGAGTCTCAAATGGGAGGAATTATCATGGTTTACCTTGACTACACTTGCACAGTTAATTTCCATAATGTGTATCCTTGGATCGCCAGTGCAAGTGATGATCAGATGATAAGGATCTGGAATTGCAAATCTCAAGTTTGCATATCTATTTTTGGTGGGTCACAATAAGAGAAGTATTTCTACCCTTGAATAATGTTTAAAAATTTTGAGTCATTAATTCATGCTATAAGATTAGGATAGTAAATCTTTTATGCTTCTATTATTGATATTTCCTTTCAGGATGGTTTAGTTTTATGAACTAATTATAATCTCTTTTGAAGTGCATTGAGGACAAATCTAGAAGCATACAAGATTGCATTCAAGGGAGAAAGAACTTAATGCCTGCAGTTATGGAACTGAGTTGAGAGTTGATATCAGAATCAGAGGGAGTCTGACAATCCATTATAGACAACCTTGGAAAAAGAGGTCAAGAGGTTGATGCATGAACTTGAGCTTCAGAGGGAGTCTGACACTTTATCTATTAGAAGGAAACCTTGGATGAGAAGGTCAGAAGGTTGATATCACATTTAGAAGAAGTCTAATGAACCATTAGAGGAAACCTTGGACGAGAAGGTTAAATATTGATGTTAGTACTCAAAGATTCAGAGGGATTCAATACAACATCTAGAGGATATGCCTTATTTGATTTTCAAGGATCTTGGTCATATTGATACGGAGGGAGTAAACTATATCGAGATGGTTTCCCTAGTGACCAGGAAACTATAAAAGGAAAAAGAATTGTGATTCAAATGATGAAATTTCATGTATGTGAACTAGAAGGCTTTTATGCAGATATCTAGGTCATGATATTCCTAGATAGATGGTTGGGAATTCAAGAAAAGAGTGTAATGTAGACTAAAGAACAAAGACATGACTTCCTCGCAGAAGGTTGATATTAGATTCAGAGATAGTATAATAGTTCATCTAAAACAACCTTGAACGAGGAGGTGAGGAGGCTGTTACAAGACCTTAAAGGAAGCATCCAGAAGACTATGATCTTGAGATTGAGTCTCATGTGTGTTGGCTAAAATGCTTTTATGCTATCTCCTACATAACTTGGGGTTCACCTAGAGTGATGCAAACTATATAAGAGATATAGCACATAAGTATGCTATTCAAGGGTCATTATCCCTACAAAACATATGGCTGATATTCTCACCAAGTTTCTTGCTAGAGGTAAGGTTGTGTACCTTCGAGATAAACTTGGCATGTTGGAGAATGAAGCCTTAGATGAAAAGGAGTTTCATCTATTATCTTGTATGTTATTGCATTCTTCTCCTTGAGAGAGAAGTCTAGGTGAAAGCCCTTGTTTTCCACCCTTTGGGATGAGCCATGATGGATCCACCCTCTGACATGAGTCAAGGTGGATTTCATGTGTGTGACTCTAGAACTTATGGGCCCTCCTATGAACATTGGAGAAAGGTGACAACTTTTTGACAATGAACACTTATATTTGATATTACAAGGTGACGATCTTGTAATGGAGATTCGTTATGGTAGACATTTTGATATGTCTGTGCACATACCATAATAGGGTTATATGTAAATGGAATGTAATGTTCTTATTTACTATATCCTTGTATCACGATCTGAGGTGATATGAAAATTAGGTATCACGATCTAAGGTGATTCCTCATATCAAGGTGGTATGAAAATTAGGTATCACAATCTAAGGTGATTCCTCATATCAAGGTGGTATGAAAATTAGGTATCACGATCTAAGGTGATTCCTCATATCAAGGTGATATTGAAAACTGGGTATCACATGTTAGGTGATTCCTCATATCACATGTTAGGTGATATTGAAAACTGGGTATCACATGTTAGGTGATTCCTCATATCACATGTTAGGTGATATGTAAATCTGGGTATCACGTGTTAGGTGATTTTTCATATCACATGTTAGGTGATATGTAAAGCTTGGTATCACATGTTAGGTGATACTTCATGTCACGAATTATGTAATATATGATTTCTTAGTATCCATATGAATCATATTAGGATCCTTCTGAACTTAGTATTACATATTGATTGGACTCTATGAAACATATCACATAGTGACATGTCTCTACATAAACTTAGTATCCATATGACAGACATCATGAGACATATTGTCATTAGACATACCATGGATATTTATGAGCTATGATGAACATCATGTGACTTGATATTCTTGCATATACCATATCTCTTAATATCACAGTGGGGTGATATCTCCTCTCTTCCATTACCTTGATGGATTTTATCTTCTCTAGCTAAGAGGGAGTGCTAATGTTTTGTATGGCTGTAGTTAGGGTCATATGTGTTGACAAGGGAGACCACAACACATTATGTTTGATCATCCTCCCTAACTAAGAGGGAGTGTTAATGTTTGTAGCTTCAGTCATATGATCACTTAGAATATATATAATACTTAGATATTGATTAATAATAATATATTGTATTTGTATATATGCGTGTGTGTGTGTGTGTGTGTTATATTATATATATTATTATTAATATATATTATTCTAATATATGATTGATTAATGAAACATTATAAAATGAATAGACATGTCCCATGAAGGGACATGTCTCTCATAGCCTCATTCCCAATATAAATAAGAGAGATTGTTGCATTTGGAAAATACATACCGTATCCAATTTAGGCAGTGCTATTACATTTGCAGCGATCCTTAAAATCTCAACAAGAAGCTCTCTAATACCAATGCAAGTTGTGGCCATGAGGAAAATTTCTGAAGGATGGAGGAGATTCGAGGGAAGAAATTTGAGAACATGAACCATCACACTCATCATCTTCAAGAAGTTGATAGTTTCAGAAGAGTTAATCAAAGTTAGAAGGGTTGAGAATCAAGATTTTCTTCATCAAAGTTCCTTTCTAACAATCGAGCAAGAAATATTTGTAGTTTTAATAGAAACATTCCTCAAGCCAAGATTCAAAGCACGTGATTAAATAGATCTACAAGATAAGGATGATGAGGTGGCACTTGGTTGTCCCCTCCAATCGAAAAATTCCAAATTCAAGCACAATCAATCAGATCATGCCAAGTGTCCTATTTTCTCCTTGGTTGTAAAAATCATTGTAATTTTCTTATTGGCCCATGATTTGGTGCCCTCATGTAATTGGTTGTAAATTTGACAACCCTAATTAGGGTTTGAAGGGATGAATCTCAATCCTTGATCTTGGATCGATCTTGGCCCTTCGTTGTATTTGAACATCTATAAAAGGCCAAGGCCTTCTCATTTGTAATTCATTAGATTGGGAGATTAGCTTAGGAGATTAGAGGTAGTAGAGAACTAGGAGATTGGATTAGGCTAGCTAAGAGAGAGACTTGATCAAATTGTTACTATGATGCTTATCAAAGTAATGGATAATTCATTGTTGGTTCTTCATGGTGAATTACTTAATATTGCTTTGAAATGTTGCAGAGTTTCCTCAATCTTTCACTTGGAGTAGATTTCATTTCATGTTGAAGTAATTTAGATGAATGAGAGTAATTATGGATGTTTACTTGATTGACTCGACAAATTTGGGCCACTAGCCTCTTGCTGATTGTAAGTGTGTCTTGTGTGGTAAGCCGATGATTGAGAGCACTTAACTTCCATTAATATTCAATATTTAGTTTGCATCCATTTGATAGGATTGAAGAGGGGTTAGTGATGTGAAAACCATTCGAGTTTCCTTAGAAGCTTGCACTAGGTGGTTGGAGTCACTAATTAAGCTACATCTAGTAGAGTCCAAGTTCATCCATGATCCCTTGCATTCATAATTAGGAGTAGAAGTAGTCAAGGTTAGCAAGTTTAGGTTAGAGTTGTAGTGAAAGTCTAAAGGTCAAAACTATATTTTCATTGCACATTGTGAAGCCAAATCTTTAGAAGTGCAAGAGTTGATGTCTATTGGATGAATAGCGTAAGTTCCCCAAGTGATTACCAACAAATCACATTATTTCACTGAGTGAGTATCCACAATTAATGGAACCTTGAAGTCATTTCATGATCTTACTTTGCAAGTTTAGCATGAGAGATGACCTTATATCAAGAGAGGATTGACTATTTGGTGTTACTCTAAAACATTGAGTGTTTGATTTTGCATGTTGTAGTGGAACAAAAATCACATCAACTATAAACACTAATTGGCAACTTGCTAAGAAATGATGTAGTCTCCTTTGATCCAACCTCTAAGTGGACCAATATAACAGCAATAAACGAAGGTCAAAGGCATTTAAAAAGCATGCAATATCCTTAAGATGATTACATGACTGTGATGATTTATAATGCTGGTATTATAGTCTTGTATGAATGGTAACAATATAATCTTTGATTATCTAAATGAAATAGGATTTGGTCCTTAAATGCACACACTAAGATACAATTCAAAATAAATTGCACTTTAGTCAACTCATGTTGGCTAATAAGAGAGGGAAACATGGAACCAAATTAAAAAATTCAAGCTTAAGAGTTTGGGCTTTAGATTTGCACATGCCAGAAATAAGTCATGCCAATTCCAAACCTGCAAATTTGAACTATGGTGGTGAACAACTAGATGTCAAGTCAAATCTAAATCTTGAGGATAACTGGTGACAGTGATAAGCTCAGATAAATTTATTTTTTAACGTCCACTCAAAATACATCTAGTATGCTAGTTAATGCATTAGGGAAGCATAGTTCAGATGGACCCAAAACGTAAGAATAAAAGGCATGTGCATGTAAATTTTCAACATTACAAGTTTGCAATCTTCGAGTCAATTAAAGTGTCACGTTCACACTAAATGTGTGTTACTTCCATTTTGGTTTTTTTTTTTTTTGTATTGGAGAATATTTGAACTCAGCACCATCTAGGTGCCTACATGGGCTTTGCCATTAAACCAAGTGGCTTTGGCACCTAATTTAATGGCAAAGTCCATTTTATTTGAGAACACAATAAGTAACAAATTAAAGCAGTATTGTGAACCACATGAAATGTTTTTTGTGTTAACCTATTTATATTGAAGGAACACAAACAGCAAATAACATTCTGGGACCGAGCTTAAAAGCACAAGATTTTAATAACAAAGATCACTTTAAAATCCAACTTGCATGCTCCTTATTGTTTGTCTACATAAAAACACCAACGCACATTCTTCATTTATCTCCATTTCTCCCCAATTACAGCTATCTTCATATCAATGCAAGTCGTCTTATCTATTATCTATAATTTAGCATTATATCTTATTCTGCAACACCCTTAACAATACAACTGACGTTGAAGAAAATCATATTCAAAATGAAACAATTGCTGTAACAACTTTACGGCAATTGTTAAAATATGAGACTGATAATTTGATACCACCCTATCAATGATGCTGGTGGGTATTCAATCAATGTGTCTGCAAAGGACTTTCAATAAACTGGAAGTGTATAACTAAAGATCGTGTATAGATAATTAAATCATTGGTTCCTAAAATCATGAAGATATAATCAATGAATGTTGACTTTTCTGTATATCAATTTCAGGGAATCCAAACTTAACAGCCTTGTGAATTGATGAAAAATTATTCCGAACAGCTGTTGATGATTTCTAGGTATTTTGGCATTCACTAAGGAAACATTTATTTTAGCCTGCAGATCAAAGCTTTTTGTATGAGCAAAGAAAACTAAGAGTCTGTGCATTGGTTCAAATTCTATATTGTTGCCTTCCACCGCAGTTAACCCTTTTGTTAGTCCTTTATAACCAATCCTGGTAGTGTTATACTAATTGTTTCACAAAATGAGTCAAGCTAGCTTCATGTTTTTGATGCGCCCTTTTGTTGAAATAGTGTCAAGACAGAAAATTGCTTCACTCTTAAGAACAACTGCCACATATTACTTGTAAAATATCACATGCTAAGTATTGATGACTAAATGAAAACATGAAGTGCCTTCTCATATTATCATAACATAGAATCCATTTTATTGACCACATGGATAAATCATAAAACTACCCGGAATTTCTGCAGTAATGCTATTTCATTGCTCAACTTCTGGCACATTGCTGCCCTTCAGCTACATAGTAGGTAATCGGATCTAGTACACAGTTTAAGCCTAACCATTCATATCACCCTAATCTCTCTGCTGATTTCTCATGTATAACACCCTGGGAACATATACTCAACCGGGGACAGTAGACACAAGAAGCAAAGATATCATTTAAATAAATTATAAGTTGTGCTGTGCAATGAAGTAGCACAATACATATTTTTTACATTTGATACAACTTAAAGCTGTGTCTTTAAGGCTACAGCTGAAAACCAGACATATATGTATTTAATTGAGAATGGAGAAGAAGATAGAATCTAAGTATAATCTCACCATCAACAAATATAACCCATTTCAAATCAACTCCCGATATACCTTGATGTCATGAATGTGCTGAATTTCAAGGGCTTCTAACGGTCCTTCTGAATCTCAAAAGAATAATCTACTTCAAGGTGACACCTTCCGTCGTCATCTATAAACTGTACAGCATGTAATACAATCAAAATTTGCCAAAAATAATCTACAGGTACTTTTGTACATTACAAGTGGCTTAAGCTAGGCAGCATAAAGACCATAACTGGTGGTTTTCATTGGATGAGAAAAGTATGCATAAAACACTAAAATGGACATCCATTTCCTTGAGTGACAAACCTTTGTTTTGGCTGTATATGTTCCACGAGCAAGAACTCCACTTGGAGTTGTCTCCTCGTCCAAGGCATGTACATATGGTTCTTGCCTAGGACTAAACGTTCCCAACATATGATGAATATGATCAACTGTATAGACTACCAAAGTGTTAGCATGCTTCCATTTATACTCAAAGCAAAATTCACACTCAGCTGAACCTTCTGCAGCCTACCTTTAAGTCCAGCTTTCCAAACTGTGTTCACATATTGTAAACCAGAAACAATGTTATGACGAACCATAAAACTGAACTTCAAGTAATAGTTGCAACCTTCCTTCAGAGTAAAGGATATGCCATTGGTGCTTTTATCAAGCAGCAACGAGAAATTTATTTCTTGATTGCTAGATGATATTATCCCCAGAGATTGAAATGTAACTTCTGGTTCCATGTTTTCTGAAAGTATGGAAGAAAACATACAATCATGAGAGAATAATACACCATATATAAGTTCATGCATGAATACAAAGGGCATATAGTAGCAACCTTCAGCAGAGTCATAATCAACACAACCAAGCAGTTTCTCTTTCCACCTTCTAAGACTCTCGTCTTCCTGAATTTAGACACCAAGTCAATGATTCAGTATTGCTTAGCTTCTTGACAACTGATAAAGAACTAAATACAAAAGTGAACCAAAAAAATCAAATAAGCAACACCCCAAAATATGACATGACTTCCTATGCATTACAATATTTTAAGATCTTGAAAGCAAGAGTGCATGGAAAACAGTACACTAGATTCTGAATTTCATTTTAAAAGACTACTTAAGCTCCCAAAAAGCAGCTGTGTAGGACAATGAATGAGGTATAATGCCAAGTAGCAGACCAATTTGCACTCTCTGATCCTCTACAATATGCTTTCTTAGTTTTCATAAAATTTCTCAAGTAAAGAACATCATAAAGCTTAGTGGCAACCTTTTTCATCAGGGCCACAGAAGCAAGGATCCAATTCATGGAAATCCTTAAACCTACATATGCAGGAGGCTTAAGTCTTTTGAGCCAAATTTAATCCTCTGTACTGTTGCTAGACTGGATGTATTGAGAATAGATAACAAATGTCTGGATGTTGGTACCAAATCTGAAATGTTAATTCTCCTTGCCTATGCTAGAGGGAACCCCATAGGCTTCCAAAATGCAAGTCGTATTGTTTCATGCAGTACAAGACACACATCTCAATGTTTTTGTGTGTGTGTGTGTGCATGTAATGAATCAAAGCTCTTCTGTCTAGTGCACTATCAACTTTGAAAATAATTCATAAGCAATAACAGTATGAACCTAACAGAGATACAAGCTGTACATAGCTGGGACAGTGTTAGATTAAACAAACTTGAGGGGAAAAAAGTCAGAACTGTAACAGATGTATAGTAATGAAATGAGAGGAAAAATAATAATAATACAGGACCATGAGAAAACACTTTTTTCTCTTGAACAAAAAAATATGCAAGAGGATTAAATGCCCTTACATCTTGATTATTTCATTATCACCCAGTGGGTCTAGATACGGAGGAAGTGAAAAGAAACCAGACAATCCTAAGAAAACCCATCTTGGCAGCCAAACTTGCAAGCAGCCATAAACAAGATTCAAGAATCAGCTTTGGAAGGTACAGAACCCATCCCACATTTGATCAAAATGCATATTATTGGTTAATTAATGGCAGGGAAAAATATACCCACCATTAAAACTAGAAACGTGTATCACCATCATCTTCATTAGTGTTAAATTAGCCAGTAATCATTTCTATAACAGATCACAAAGTTTCCTGTAATATGGATGGCAACTTGGTCTAAAAGACTAAAGCATAAAAAGTTGCATAAGAGCATTTACAAACAAGATAAGTTTGGATTGATTTGCAGATCAACTTCGATCAGTCACAACTCAATTAATCTTTATCCAGAAAAACGATTGTGTAGGGAGCATAACAGGTACCAGGTGCATTTTGCATATGATTTATTAACACGTAACTTTGTTTACAATATTGTTGGACAAGAATGTTAATCCAGTGTTGTGTTTATTTTAAAGAGAACTACCAAAGGCAGAGTCTTAGGTAATAAGCCTTTATTTTATTGATATGGGAAAATCTCAAGTGATGAAATATCAATCCCTTGCAACCAATAGCAGTTATTTGTTTCCATCTTGCTATCTGGTTATTGCAGTTATTTATTGTTGTAAATCCGTTAAGCTCTAAAATATCTCATAAGCTGTTAAATCACAACTTAAACCAGATGCACGTTGTCCTTGGCAAATCTGACAAAGTAGCATGACAGAATCATATGCGAGCATACACAAACGGTAATTTAGAGAGTCAGACTGTCAGACTAATGATTCAACCCCATATAGCAAGAAGCAATGGAGATATGAGAATAGCTGCAAGGTTGGGCAGAAAAATTGTTCATTGATATCAATATCAGCCAAATTCCTGTTTCAAAAACTTTTGATGCATCATACTACACAACTTGGACAGCTTGAAATACCATAAGAAGAGTGTAAGGAGGTCTGTTTAAACTTTGTCTAAGTGTTGGAAACTTGGAAGAGACATCAGTTGCCATGAAGGATACTGTACTGAATCTCTACCCAAAAGGAATGAGATGTCATTCGGACCAGTACAATATCCACAGACGTGGAAAGTAGTAGAGCTTAGTTCACAATAACTAAAAGTAAAAAATAAAATGGAATAAAAGCCATCCAGATTTAATAACCAGAAATTTTGGTGGCAAAAAATATCAGGACTCAAACACACATTGTTTGAGCTGGGGAACTTTCTATATGTCAAATGGTATATATAATGATAAGATCCTCCTGAATAATTCCTAGGAACATGGCAATATTTTCCATTGATTGGTATGATAGGCTGAAGACTGATGAGAAAAGAGAAGTAGTATTTCAAGGAATTCAAGGAATGAGACAAAGATAGACAAATATTGTTTTTGACAGGTCAAATGTGTTCTACAGGAGCCCTCTCTGAGTAAAGAAAAACTACACATAAATAATCAGATAAACCAGTAATGACCAAAACAATCAAATGGTTACAAAAAAAAGCCACCTAACTAGCAAGAAAAAGAACAAAATAACTGTAAAACAACTACCCACTGCACACATATAGTTCCAACTTCCACCCACAGGCCAACCCAGATAGAGGAACCACCAGAACACCTAGCACCATAGATGATCTGTGAACAGTTCTAGAAACCCCACTCTTCACTATGGTATGAAGGTGGTAGGTACTACGAACTTCCAAAATGCCCTCCTTTGTAACCTCCCAAATACAGAGCCAAGTCATAGTTGTACAAAGCCAAATTTGTGTTCTTTTTCAATGGGGACTGCAATACACCTTGCAACTGTTCAAAACCATTGGAAGCACGTCATCAAGGAAGATCCAATGTGGATTTCATCAAATAGAATATCCCCAAATAGAAAGAGATCATTACAAAGGAGGATTCTACTGAGAAACCATTACCTTGCAACCAAATCCAACAACTGAGCTTCCAATTTAATAATTTATGGATGAAATCCTGCGTAATAGATTTCCTTGTCCAGATAGACCCTGAATTGCAAGCCCACCCAACACTTTTTTCACAAAATGCAGAGTAGGGATGTATGTAATGCTAAAATGTTTTTGTTAAGTAGCAGTCAGAGACTGCATCACTATGAGGAAACTCTATAATCGAAAAACCCCTTTTCATGGCATGTGGTGCAAACCAGACAAGCTGAAATTTATCAACCCTGCACAAAAGAAAATTTATAAATACAAGACAGAAACAACATCATTGCATTGGAAGGGAGCTGTACAGGAGATATAAACTTGGAAACACGAACAAAGGATGCAACATGTACCCCACTGCAAAAATAAAAAACACGACGACAGTCATTTCAACATAAAGGCTTTTCAAACAAAGTCAATTCCCTCAGAAAGCTGAGATTACTTCCCCTCACACAAACATACAGGCACAGATCAAAAGTTTGGAAAATGTACGTCCTCCAATAATTGCCTCGAATTCCACTAATCTGGATCATTGTTTAGCTTGGCAGAGAAGGCAAATTAGTCCACCCTGCATTAGTGAGACAATAACGCAGCGCATTACTTTTTCAAGAGCAATGACTAAACACAAACCTGTCAAATCGACTGCACTCATCGAAGATGTTCAATCTCCAATCCTATAAATGGTTCCAACTCAACCCATTGATGGCTACAAGGCAGTTCCCTTCCACTTGCAAACTTTTGAACCCAGATAAAAGTGCTAATTTGAGCCCTTCCAGAACAACCAAACACTTCATTGTTCAATTTTGTACCCAAAAAGAAAAACCCTTAAAAAAATTGGCCAGTCGAAGAACAAAACACTGTACCCACACCAGCCACACTTAAATTTCCTGAGGCTGCAACATCAAAATTCATTTTCTAAGAATCACTTTTTGGCAGAATCTAAAAGGAGAGTTTTCACTTTATTGATTGCCTTGAAACAGGAAACAAGGTTAGCCAACTGTTAAATGAATTGACAATTTTTTAAAATGGAAGAGGTGAACCAATTAAAGATTATAATCCAAGAAAGGTGAATTAGATACAAATATTAGAAAATTCACTGGATGGGGATATGAAACTACAATATTTACTAAACAGATTACACAATGTATTCAAGGAAAGTTTGAAGGTGGTACCAACCAAAATTATCATCATATATCAATGAACGTTAGACATGAAACAGCAACATTTTTAGCAAAAACAAAGTCAAGAAAAAGATAATGAATATCAACCTGAATAAATGCTTAACCAGAAATAAAATCAACAAGAAAGGATGATGAATATAAACCTGAAGAGATGCTTAACCAGAAACGAAGTCAAGAAGAAAGGATGATCAATATAGACCTGATTGATGATTAACCAGCTAAGCTAGAAAGAAGATAAAAACAGTAGAATAGAGAAAAAAAGAATGTGATGCTTGAAGCCAGGGAGGAAAGAGACAACCAAGGAGTATCTGGGGCCTTACAGAATGGGCCCAAACATAAATGTACACTCTACCTACCCTGACATATATCTAGGCTGTCTCTCCCTGTGACAAGGGCCTCCCAGGCAGGAAATTGCCAAAAATATCATATAATGGAGAAAATTAATTTGAAAAAAAAAAAAAACCAAGTAACCCTAACTTTAAAAATTAAATTCGCATAACAAATGTGATTTTGTTTAGCCTGAACATTGGAGAATTGGGCTCTCATTTAAGCCAGACAAAGCTTCGCACTGTGACAGTGACATTGCAGGTGGAGGGCAACCTTTTCCTGGTATTTTCTCATCCTGCAGTGAGTAGACTGCAAAGTTCGAGGGATCTGCAACTGGTGGATAAATTCTTCCACTGATATGCATGTTTTTTAAAGCGATTTCTTTTGTTTTGGGCAGAGGCTTTTTAATGCAGTAAGTGGAAATTGCATGTGGATGCAAACTTAAGAGTCAGCAAAGATGATACTTTTGTTTTGACATTAACACCATTTCCTTCTTGTGGGTGCCCAAAGTTTTCTTGTTGGAAGCAGCAACAACAGCACGAAGAATTTACCAAACCAATTTCAGAGGCATTGCACAATTATCAAGGTGAATAAGGAAAGAGGCCCTAAAGTAGTCCACTACAACTTGTGTAGCGCTCCATCACAGAGCAGTTATTCAAGGTTTTTCTTGGAGCTGTTAAGAAGTTTCTAGATATAGGAAAATATAGAATGACCCTTCATGATTACAGAAAATAAGGGAGAACAAATTGTTATACAAGGAATTATTTATAATATAAACTCATTCTTCTATAGCCGCTACTGTTGTTGACTGTGCATCCGTTTTATAATCTTCTTTTCATCATGCATAGGCTTCTACAAGAAACCACCTCCATATAAAAGGCAAGTTGCATCCATTACTTCCTATTTGAAAGTGAACATAGGGAAAGAAATGATCTTGCAGTTGCATATATCTTATGTGTTAGACATATTGAGTTGTTGTTGGCATTGTTGTCATTGATGTCAAAACCCTCGTACCGACATCTTGGTGGTATGGGTTGGTTGTTGGCAGTTTTGGTATGTACCTATTGGCTATCGGTAATGCATCACAGGTTTCAATTATTCATAGGACAGGTCCAATATGGACAGTTTTGATGTTCCATGGTAGGTGTACTTGGTTCTACTCATGGCCTACATGTTTCGGTACACTTATGTTTTCGGTAATCAAGTGTTGTATGAAGTTGTCTGTCAATTTCTGGTGATTGCTATGCTTTCAGTGTTCCTCCAGGTGTTTTTGATATTTGGACAATGGTGTTGCTCATCAAATAATTTTGGTATCGTATTTTGGACATGTTCTATCTTGTTTCACCCACCAATATGTCCAGATGTTTTGGTAATCAAGTCATGGACTTGATTGTGGTGTTCCGACAATTTCAGTAAATGTAATGTGCATTGTATACATCTTAAGTGCGACCTATATTTGGGATCTGGTGTAGCGTGTTGTAAAGAATTCTTAAGTGTGTCCTAGATTTAGGATCGGTGGTAATGCATTAAATATAATTGTAATATCTTTTCTATTTGAGGCCGACACACGTTTGGTGTGGCCGACATTTTTATGATCGGATATCCATATAAATAAAGAAAACATTTTTGTATCTGAGTAGTGTGAATATGTGTATGAATAAGGGGGAATGTGGAAGAAGATAAGCAAGTTGTAAGAGGGGTCTTTGAACGAGTTCTTGACGGTGATGTATGCAAGCTGAAGCTAAGTGTGCAAGACTATTGAGAGATCAAAAAGGGCATTTGCATACAGATTTGCAGTGGATCAGATAGTGGTATACAGAGAGAAGATCAGCAATCAGATCTACTGTTGGATTTGGTAACTGAGCTTAATTGTTAAACGGTTTCATGCATAGTCAAATGCAATTCTATTAGTTCATCTTTTGTCAGTAAAATTTGTATTAGCAATTAGCCTAAGTTGGCGATTCAGATTCGGGGACGAGATCGGGTACAAGAATCCGATTCATGGATTCGTGAAAAAAAAAAATTCCCATTATGGTTCATAAGGATTTGTGTGTGTGTGTGTGTGCATTATATATTCAAAAAATAAGAGAAATATACATAATTGTAAAACTAAATCATTTCATAGTATGAATCTATGATGCTTGATCATTGATCAATGCCAAATGTCAAAAATAAACATTATGATTCAAAAGAAAATCATCACATTGAATTATAAGGTCAAATCCGGACCCTGTGCGAATCTGGCACAAATCGGTTCACGAATCCGAATCGGATTTGTGGCCTAGATACGAGAATCCAATAACTATGCAATTAGCCATATTCATATCTCAAGGCAGTTAACCTGATCGGCAGTGAGCCAATAGCAATGAGCAACCCGCAGTGAGCAAACCGGCAGTGAGCCTTTGTAAAAATCACCTTAACTAGTGTTCATTTCATGAGAATTAGCTCCTCCGTGGTTTTTTCCCAATTTGGGTTTCCACATAAATTTGGGTGTTCTTTGTGTTGGTGTTTTTGTGCTTTCATGTTTACATCTATTATGAATGTTTAATGTGGTTAACCAATAGATCAGAAGTTGATATTGCTATTGTTTATGAGTTTACCGACACAGTAAAAGTTTTATTAAGTGTTTGGGAATAACTGATTCACCCCCCCCCCCCTCAGTTATTCGGCATGTTCAACATTATGTGTGCCATATTTCCTTCATGTATTCTCACTATTACTGTCAAATGGTGCATGCCATAATGAGACAACTAAAATACATAAGCACTCGGGATACAAAAATCCCCCACTGTTCTCCAAGAGAAGAGAAAGAAGAAGTTGCTAAACAAATAAACTCAACCAGACGAAGGCAGTCAAAATGACTACTCAGAAATCATGAATCAGCTGAACAGATAAAATAACAGGTAATCGTCAGATGTGGAAGATTTCTTGTCCTTTGGGGCAATACTTCATATGGTCCAAGATTGTTCATTCCAAGAGAATACGACCCCTAATCAGTCAAGGATTATGCATCTATACACATGTTTCATTGTAAAATGCTGTGCCGGTTGTTGCAGATGCTGCTTCATTCTGTAAAGCACTGGGCAAGATGATACAAGAGTATCAATTCAAAACCTTGTGTTATTCATGCCATAAATAATGTCCTGAAGAGCATTAGGAGATTTGATTGGATTGTTCTTTGCAACGTTGCATGTCCTAAAGTAAAGACATTCATAAAAAAACACAACCACACAATATACATCTAGAATTTATATGCCAATGAAGAGTTCCTCAAATCTGCAAATGAATCTTTATTAATTTAGAGAAAAATCTTTCAAATAGAAACTGTGTATACATCTGTGAAAGAATCCACTTTTTGAGTCACACGGAATGTCTATCACAAAGATGATTTATAACTATAGAAAAATATCTTAGATAACCCTTTTCAAGTTCACAATTCCAAGAATATCTTATCTAAAAATAAATCAATAAATAAAAAATTATCTATATGGTACATCCCAACTACACAAAAGGGTCAGGACAATTTCAAAATAGACCACAATAACAAACAAAAATTAAATAACTAATTCTCAAATCAGGTTTCAAATTTCCCAAGAATACAGAAACTAATTAGCTTATTATGTAACCAGGCAGGGTCCATTACTAAGCCTCTAGATGATGGGTCTCCATGGCTGGACTTAGGCACAAACCTTTGCCCCTATTCAAAATGTCAAATGCTCCTCAGTCTCTATCACTCTCTTAGTCATCACCTTGTAAACTGATCCTCTGAAGTTACTTTGCCTCTTCAATGCAAAGTGTGGTGCATTGTGAAAGAGGCATACTCTTCTAAAGCTGAATTGTAAACCCTGCTTAAGTCTCTAGATATGTGGAGTACCTATCAATTCTTATCTGAAAGGATCAACATGTTTTCCTTCCATACATCAGCCATAAGAACAAGTGATGAGACAAACCCAGCTGCTTTTAGTGTCCCTGGCAGGTTTTATAAATACTTTTAGAGTGTTGCAGAGAAGTATAGTTGACTTTACATTCTTTTTCCTCAATATCTCTGCAATCTTATTTAAAATCCCTTCTGTATGGTAAACAGACTTGAGGCGACCATTTAAGTGTATGGTCCTATAACTTGGATTCCTTCTTCTAATCTGAAAAATCCCCAATAATTTGTTTTCTTTTGAGACCTTTCATTCTAAAAAAAAAATTGTGTTAGTGTTCTTCTCTTGTTAAAAATGTTAACATCATTCTTGAGGCCTCAGTGGTAACAGTTTTGAGAAGTCTTACATTAGTCTTTATGGTATGCGCAGTGTTAGGACAACTGGACAAGCCCTGCGAATATAAGTCTTTACATTTCCTACCTGTAACTTGTGGCATGTGTGAGATGAGTTTATGAGCTTGTTCAGATTAGCCAAAGATTGCCCATCTTTCATCATTTGTTTGATCGAAAAAAGCACCACTGTATCCAACAGCTGAGTTCTCCCATCCTGCAAGGTTTGGACATGGAAATATTCTGAACTTGGCAATCAATAGCCAATATGTCCAGTTTGTCCTTCTTAACAAATGGACTTCCTATCTGAATAAATAAACTGCCATTGTCATCAATTTGTAAGCTGATGTGATGTAATGTCCCCTGATTGGGTTTAGTCTCAGTTATTAACAAATTAACATAGATTTGATATTTATGTCCCAAGCTAAGGGATATAAGACATTGAAGTGTAAAAGAACTATTCATTTATTTAATCAGATTAAGTTATCTGTATATTCGTTGACACTCATATCCAACCTTATTACTATTCCGGCTCAGAGACAGAAGGAGTAGGTGTTATCCAAGTTGCCTAAATACCAACTGCAATGGGCTCCCTCAAAATTTACAGATCCAAGCCCTTTAGCCTTTCTTGGGACTATGCCCACAAGGCGCTCGGGGTCGCTGATCCCTACCCTATCTTGGGACAGATAGCCATTGCTTGGTTTTATACAAGCCCCTCCTTGGAAACATCACAACCTTCCCTTCTTTTGATTTATATATATATATATATATATATATATATATATATTGATTTATTATCAATATATTTATTATAAACATATGAATATATAATTCTGAGTTTATTATTATTTCTATATATATAAAACCATATAGGGGTCCCTCACCCATAATAGAGTTTAGGTATAATATTTAGCAGTCAGAATTACTCGCTGATTGCGAGCCAGACATGCACTTGATGTGATTCATCACCTTCGTCGATATCAAATATATTTATCCTCCAATGTTAGAATTCATGTCTGGAAGTATTAGAATGTAAATTAAAATTATTATAAATTTTATTTATTTATTATTAAATCTTATTTTGGTAAGGGAATATCACATGTCAGTCTTTGCCATTTTGGGTGGCTTGCATTGCACAATCACCAAGACTACATCCAAATATGATTTCACAGACTTAAGTACAGTATCTTCTTATCACCATGTCTAGAATCTGAGTAGGGGATTGAAAAGAATCAGTATGGAGAGAGAAACAAGAGAAGAAAAGAAACTACATGTGCAAAAATAGATTGTTGCCCAGTTCATTATTTTGCAATAATATAGGGAAGAATACCCTTGTTGTCCCAGTTAAATGGGAAAGGAATATCATCCAGAATAGAAATGTATTATTGGGTAGTGTTGTCCAACATTTGATTGCACATTTATATAAAGGTCGGGAGTGAGACTTATGAGAGGGTGCACAAGAGGCTGAAGTTTCTGGTTATCCTTAGGAAGAACATTATTTACCTTCATAGTACAACCCATATCACCACTGCAAATGGTGTCTAGCTTTTTCTTGTTGTCATGGTCATTGTCAACCGGATCTCTACTTGTTCCATTGCCTTCTGTTTTCAACGTGACAGATAAAAGACTGCTGGCATTTACCCAAACAGGATTTGACTTTGATGATTTACCTGTTAACTTGGAGGATCCTTCAGTTCAACCCAAGGTTGCCTTTTCGGTAAATTTCACTTTGCCCTTCAACTAACCAAGGGTCCCATCAATTAATGTTGTCATTCTATTTTCAAGTGAGCTATCTTCTACCTTTAGGCTTTGACCCATCAATAAGTGGCAGAGGCTCCAATATCTTCATTTACTAATACATGGGGACCTCCAAAGGGCCATTTACTTTAGAAATCCCTTCAGGGCAGTCGTAACACTAAAATCAACAATTTGTTGGAGGGTGACTCTTTGATACCCTCTCCTCACTTTGAAATCGTCTTCTTAGGAAGGCAAATGATGATGTGTAGGACTGAGGATTTCTTCAATGCTCCTAAAACTATCAAATGAAAATCTCTTCTCAAATGGTTTCAAATTAAACATGGTAATCTCTTTCTCCAAATTCCAAACAGAAAATTATTCTTACCAGAATAATTATCAATAGAAATAGAAAAAGAAATACTGGTTTTGTGTTTACAGGAAAGCATTAAGTGTACATCCACAAGCTGGCAACAATAATCAATCAGGAGCAGCTAATAACTTACATACGGGCAATTTGCACGGCCAGTTGCTGACTCCACACACCCAAATGTATGTAAAGGTATGAAATTCAATGGACCAATCAACCCATTTTAAAATCAAACTTAGCAAGGGCATAAACATGGTTTGTGTATAGTAGATAAGGGCAAGGAATCTCAATTTCATCAAAAATGTAAGAATTGTCAAGATATGTGGTCATTTGTGCACACTGTGTTTGTCTGTCAAGAGTGTGCGGAAGCTTTAAAAGTCCAGAAAAGGTAGAAATTGAAGTTCTCAAGAGTATCTAAATTATTTGCACTTTCATGCAAGAAGCACGCAATTTCCCAAAAGACCCACTTTGGAGCATCAAAATCAGAGTTCTTAGGGTTTTAAGCATATCTTGCATCCTCATGAAAATGTGCAAAGGTTAACGAAATACCCAATAATTAGAAAGGGGTGGGGAGATAGGAAAATTTGCATGGTGAGCACAAAAAGGAAAGTGAATCACAAAGTTCTAACTCAGGGAATTGGCAACAATGAGATTTTTAACATGGGTGCCTAGGCATAGAAGTCCAATTTCCCCAACTATTAGAAAAACTAAGAAAAATTTTGAAGTATGAAATTTTTTTAAAACACACAAGCGGATGACATCAAAAAGGACTCAATTAAAAGTGAAACCTTCAATTAATTTCAAGATGTATACAATGATGGTTGAAATGTGATAACATTTATGAAGAGGAGTCGTCTAAGGAACAGGATGAGAATACCACATATGTTAGTTCTAAAAAGGAATCTAGCAGAGATGAACTCAGAGTTGACGAGAGATGAATATCCCCCATCATTATGTTGAGCTGTCAAGCAAAACAATTCCTCCAACAGCTCCTAGCTGATGCGTGAGAGAGGAGAGAACCCATCTCTTCAAACCAAGCCTTAGATGGCTGGCCTTTCTTTGACTTCATTTAAATTTCTACAAGCACATTGCATTAGTGGACACCGCATGGCATGACATGCCCCAAGATATATCAACTTGCCATACTTCTTTAACATGTGGTAAGTCCCTTAAATCCTGGGAAGAACCAAAAAAAATATTTCTACATTCATAGTGAGATGTGGAACCAATTGACATCAAAGAGGCAAGAACCTACTACTCACTGATATGTTTATTGATTGCCCTTGCATACAAATATTGGTTGTAACAGTGTATTAAGGAATGGAATGAAAATACCAAAGAATAGGCTTGAGGAGGAAACTTGCAAATATGGCCCTTCAAAGTTGACCTAAATAAAGATCCACCCTCGTTTGTCAACAATGAGCATAAGCACAAGTAACTCCTCTATTCCGTAGGATTAGGAATATCCCCAAGTCCTTAGGACATCTAAGATGTTTGGGATATCAGTCAGTTCCAAGTCCCTTTCAACAATGAAGAAATGTATGTATCAATAATTGATTTGTAAGTAGAAGTCTCATAAATAGAAGAACTGATTGGTATAAGAGGAAGAAGTAATTCATCTCAACAATCTGAAGAGCCATTGAACAGGAGTCTCATCCAAAGATGATAAATAACTAATAAGTATGAGGATGTGGCAGATAATGATAAACACTGACTGACAGGGGCCAGAATGCATAGAGAAAGTATCTGTTTTTAGCAGCCACATGAAGCCCTAGAGGAAAACAAAGTGCACAACCAAACAAAAGGAAAGGCTTTCATTATGCCTACAATGACTACAGACATTTCTGCAGGGTCATACCTTAGCCATCATATCCCTTGAACTTTTCCTTGCAATACTGAGTAGTAAATATGAGAAACATTTTGTTAAAATTTGTTGGTTTCAAAGTGTACGAAAATCTTAGCCTCAGCTTGCGAGAACTACAGACAATACTGCAGGATCATCCTTTAGCAATCAAACCCACCTAACATTCAAAGTTTCACTTATAGATATAATACCAAATAGCAATGAAACTAGTTTCTCATAAATAATTTTTTGGTGTCACAATTTCACCCAGAGCAAGCAAAACAGTCAAGATCATAAAACCTATTGCTAACATTAAAATAAAAAACCATCAAAGTTGTAGATGTTGTATTGCTCCAGCTATAATCTACTTCTAAATATCAAAACCCGTAAAGCAGCAAAAACTAATGAGCAGCGGTCCAATATATGTTCTGTGAATCCAACTTACAGTCTCCACATCATATATTAAGTTGAAGCAAATTAAAAAAACTGAAAATCACAGTGCATGGATTGAATACAAAATGCAGTGACCAGTGAATATGATGCTCAAGTTAATACAGGAACTATACAAGGTAGTAACTTATACATCCTAGCAAACTGATAAAGAAAAGTGTGACACTCAATGACAAAACATGAAGTGCCAACTTGCCAAAAACTGAATTTCCCATCTTGACTAGACTTTGGGTACAAGGCTACTCTTAAATTAATAAAGCATGTACGTGTTTCTCTTGAAAACTGTACAGGATGTAAATTTAACTGTTCATGTAAGTCCAATCTCCAAACTAAATCAATTTTTCAATTTTTTTGCCCTTGGGTTCTATCAATTCTGAAAGTTACTTACACCTCTAACAAAATTGTCATATTTAATTGCTCTTTACTGCATAAAATTTAATTATTTTTTGGCTTGAGTTATACACTATGTTCATACCCTAAAAATTATCCTAAAGGTTTTTAATACCACAGAAAATTTTCATAGAAAATCTCATTTCAGGACTTCTAAATAGGTTAGAGCATAAAATAACTACGTGAAACAGTATAAAGACTTACAGTATGCGTCAAGGGTTGCAACAATAGTATAAAGTACTGACCAAAAAAATAGGAAAAGCAGACTAAATCAACTTACAGTTTCACTTATATCTTACGGTAAATCTCTGTAAAGAAGCTCTGAATCAGCAAACAAAAGAAAGTACTAACTAAAGAGTAAAAAAGCTTGATATGTTGTTAATAACAGATATTTTGCAGGTGTTCCAAATACAGAACAACAGTCATAAGTCCAAAACCCTGCAAGTCATTTCACTAAAACAGAGTAAGAACAATGTATACTTAGTATCAGCAGGGTCATACCTTATCAAGTTCCAACTGTTCCTTCAAAGACACCAGAGGACCTGGCACATAACTGCCATCCTCCTGTTCTTCATCTGTCTCACACAACGATGTCTTAGAAAACTGCCTTGCGAGATTGTTCTGCTGAAAGGATTCCGAAGAACCTGCTGCGTCACCGGGCTCTGAAGGGCCATTCATGTTTGAACTTTGAGCCCTACAAACAGATATTCTCCCTCTATGGAACTCTGAAGAAACCAACACTTCAACTCACTTAGCTAATCAAATAGCATCTTTCAATCCTTCCTGCTTCAAACTGTAATGAAGTAAAATATCTACTTTTTCTCGGGATATTCAAAGTGAAATGTCTTAAATCTTTCATTTTCTTAGTTTTCTAGCTTAAAACACATTTAGTGGATTCTATTTTCAATTTGCCAGCTTTCAAACGGAGAAATTTGAAGGAAAACGTACTCTGTTTCATTTATGAGGCTTTCGCATGCATAAATTTCAAGCCAAACTTGGTCTATTTCATTTCTGAAGATTTCATATGTACATGTTTTGAAGAAAAAACTTATCTGTTTCATTTCAGAAGCTTCCAAATGCATAAATTTTAAGCAAAGGCTATTAGTATTTTTTGTTTCCGAAGCTATCAAACAATGCAATTGAGGAAAGAGCTTTATCTCCGGACTGATGCTCTCAAAACACATAAATTTGAAGCAAGGGCTACTTCTTTGGTGCCAGTAGATCTCAAACTGATTGAAGTCAAAGCAAAACCTATTCTACTTCGATTCTGAAACCTAGAAATGAATATATCAGTAGCAAAACCTATTATGTATCGTTTCTGATGCTCACCAACATTAAAATATTATGCCAAACCTAATTTCTACATTTCTGAGTCTTTCAAATGAATAACAAGATCAATGTTCTGTGTCGTTTATGAAACCTTTAAAAAAACAATGCAGAGAAAACGGTTTTTCTTGCCTATTTGAGCTTTAAAACAAACAAATTTAAAGCATAACTTATTCCATCTAGTTTCCCAATAAAAATGTATATATTCCGTTAGTGAAGCTCTCGACGCATTATTTGACAGTAAAACTGATCTATTTAGTTTCTGAAGCTTCCCAACACGTGTATTTGAAGCAGAAACTATAATTTCATGTCTGAGGCTTTCAAATGCTTAATCTTGAAGACAAAAACTTAACTATTGTGTTTCCAAATCTCTTAAAAACATACATTTAAGTGAAACCTACTTATTTCATTTCCGAAGCCTGCAAATACATAATAAATAGCATGTTTAATGTCTGAAACTCTCACATACTTATTTGAAACAAAACTCACCTTAACCTAGTGTTTCGATTGCATGAACTTGAAGAAAATACTGCTCAGTTTCGTTTCTAAGCTTTTAAAACATAAATCCTGACAAAACCTATTCTGATTTGTTTCTAGAACTTTTAAACGTCTACATTTAAAATAAAAATATGTAAAAAATAGTAATTAACATAGTACATTCAAATCTAAAGCACTTAAATACACAAACCTCAAGCGAAAGGTGAAATATTTAGCCAGATTTGTCAGCAAAACATTCTTCGTGAGAAACGTACCTGTAAAACCCCGAAATGTGGAATAAAATACTGGAAAGATTTAAATATTCGAAGAATATGAATCTGCAAAGTTGAGAAGCATTTTATATATCAACACCGGCTTGAAATTTTAGATCACAGACGCTAAGTGTTTAAAGGGTGTTTAGCCGCAAACAATAAAATAAGACAAAACACAAAAAACGGCAATTGACGGGAAACGGGGTATTTCTTTGTTGAATTCTTTCCCCGTGTGTTAAGGGACAGGAAATGTACTCGCCGTCCTTTTGACGTCAGTTGACAGCGGCCATTTAAACTTTATCTCGGTTTTGTGTCAGCTTGACAGTAATTTTTTTGTCATACTTGCAAACAAATTTTGAAATTCAAAGCTTGTCATTTTTGTCACGAATTCAAAAATAATTTTTGTGAATTTTTTAAAGATTTTTAATATAAATAAATAAACATGTTTGAACTTTCCCTCCCACTAGAGCGTCCAAGTATATTGATGTCTGTCCACACTCCAGCAGAATTTATCTTCACACAAAAGTTGTCTCCAGTTATGAAGATAAACTATCTCATGATGTTATTTAAGTGGATATCTTTTTTCTGTTCTTTATTCCTCTTACGATTAATATTGTGATTGAAGGGTATTTATTTTGGATAAAAGAATTGAGAGTTAAATTTGATATCATTTATTATTCTATTATTTAAAGTGAAATGAATAAAGCTTTTTATTTGGAATTTGCTTTTGAGTATTATAATAATTTCATTTTTAAAGTGAGTCACTTTTATTATTACATGTATAATAGTACTAAGGTATAATAGTGCTTTGTATTATCAGTAATCAAATTAAAGTCGTTCACTTTTTGTTAGATTTTGCGAGAATTGAGAACCAAGCAAGGATTTGATGTTGATCATAGACCACATGCAATTCCAAGCAATAGATGATCGAAGATTAAAATAGTTAATGAAGAGAAATCTGAAATGTGTGAAAAATAGAGACAAGAAAAAGAATTTTGAGACGACTCTCGATACTCTCACCGAGCTATGCTCAACTACTGAAGGTAAGAGTAGAGTGCTTATTATATAGAAAAATAAAGGCATGTATATCCAAGAGGTCCATCAAAACTCATTCCCCATAAAAGGTGGGAGGTTTTACCTACTTGCTAAATGCTAATATATGTGCAATAACCTTCGTATGTGAAGATAGAAAAGGCATTACAAAAGGTAGCAAATAAAGCCAAAAAGAGGATGAGAAAGCCAACTATCGTATAACCTAACTAGGAAGTGACAAAGTAGTGGTTATGAGAGGTGACACAACAAGCCAAAAGAGAGTGTGTAACACAACAACTTGTATGTGGGAGTGAGTGATAGATGCAACTTAACTATTTTGTCACATGTCCTCATATTAACCCATTGAACACCTCTAGATGCTAATAGGGGGGGTAAATTTGTATAAACAAATACCTTGCAATTCCCAAAGCAATCTTTTCTTTTCTTGCTTTGTCAAGGTTTGCCTGTGTTACTCCATGAATTCTGAGTATCTCAGAAGTAACCTTATCTACTTTCCTCTTTGTTGCTACATTGTTAAGAACTGTGTCAACTTCTCTCGTCTTCTCTTCATAAGTACCCCACCTAGGTTCATTAGGGTCCTTAGGTGTTGATAGCAGTACTTGAGCATAGGCTTCCAAGATTTGTTCATCAACCTCATATCCAAGTAGATGGATCCACTTTGTTCTTGGTTCAACTGCTTTGATACAAGTTACATCAGTTTCTACCATAAAGCAAATGGTGTCTTTGTATTTCTCAACAATACTCTCTGGTATTTTGTATCTCATCTGCATTTTGGCCCTAAATGTCTTCAATTCTAGCATTATGTAATCCTTCAATGTGCTCTTAGTAGATGCCTTAAAGGATATTTGTGGCATTGTAGGAATACTCTTGTCTAAATACAAATCTGACACATTTCCAAGTATGTGGAAGTACATGTATATGATCAAAGACCCAAACCTGAATATTTTGGTCTTGTCATGCTTAATGGCTCTAATATTGTCTATCAATTGTGTGCGCAAGATTTCACACAGATTAAACTCTCCATTTTCTCTCACAAGTCTTATTGCTACAAGAATAGTGGCCGCTAATACACTATTCACCCTGCTGGTGTGTTGAAACCTATAACCCAATATCATAGACATCAATTTGTTGTCTTTCTCCTCTATAGGCTCAATAGTCATTCTGTGCCTATCACTTCTTGACTTGCATGTTTGTTCAACAAGTTTCCTTACATCCTTACTCGCTGGAAGAATGGCGCCTATCCTTGAAAGGCCTATCATTTCATGAATTAGGTCTCCTATAATCCTTACTAGTACTTCACCTATCTAGAATAGGTCATCATGAATTTAGCTAAGCAAAATCTTTATCCATTAAGACTCATAAAACTCATATGTCGTAGCATATTCAACTATGGGATGGTTTTCCAACTACACAAACTCATCAAGGAAGGTTTTATCTGGTTTCATCGTGGTCTCAATGTCTACTCTAATTCTGTCAAGACCTACTGGTTCCTTCTTACAGTAAATGTATGCACGAATGTCTTCAACATGCATAACACCCATAGGGGTTCGAGAGAATGCTCCCTCTAAATCATCTAGGGTAGATTTGAAAGGGTGCCTCTTGAAAATGTATATCTTCTTCTCTGCAACATCAAACATAATAGGAGTAGCCATAACTTACTTGTTTGTCACTTCAATTAGGTTTCCAAGAACTTCTAAATCATCGTGACGGATTAGGGCTTCTGCAACTGATCAAATACACTTCTTCGCTGGTGAATCAAGCTTCAATCCTTCACAAACAACTAGTAGGGCTTATGTGCTCTCCAATCCCTCAAACTCGAATGCAATGAGTGATCTACAAATCTCTATGTACTTTAAAGTGAAAATTTTGCCATTAATGCTTGCCGCGTAAACTAGACTTTCACTGAAAATCTCCAACTTTCATTTTGTAATCAATCGAGTAGTGCACTCTTACACATAGGTTCTACAAGTCTCCAAAAGGTTAAGTCCAAAGGTGCATACTCTGAGGATGAGTATACCGGCTGCGCAGGGGTCTAGAGCTAAATTAGCTCCCCCTATGACCCTAAGGGTCATTCATCCAAATGTAGAGGGTGCGTCCACTGCGAATGCATCCAATACATACTCATCAACCTTATCCTTCTTCACCTCTGACCAAATCATGCTCGCATCTTCTGAAGCTTTCACAAACTTGACTTCTCCTTCAGTATCCAATATTGATTCTTCTAGCTTTTTAGGGATTTCCTGACTTTGCATTCTTGATCTACAAAACTTTGAGATGTGTCCAGCCTTGTTATGTGAGTGACAAATAACTAGAGGCCTTAAATTCCTCGGCACATTGATATGAGTCATCATTTTACACTGTCTAGCTGAGTGACCATTATAATTACATATCTGACATGTAATACTCTAAGAACTTCTTGCATTTGTTTGATTATGATTTCTCTGATTATTCAGAGTCTTGTTCTTCTGGCTTGTTTTACAATTCATAGCTCTATGACCAAATTTATTGCATGAATAATAGTAACCATTGAAAGGTCTTACCTCTTTACAATTCCTTGCTATATGTCCATGCTTGTTACATGCATAACAAGTTCGATCTACTGGCTTGTGCTCATCCTTAGATTGTTCAATATTGTCTTTAGTCTAATTTCATGTCTCCTTAGTATCTGTGGTGTCTCCTGGTGCTTTCATCCTTGCTCGCATGTCATCAATTTGATTTTGTGCTTCATTGAATCCAATGCCGCTAGTATCTCCTTTAAGCTTTCGAGCATATAACTGAGATTCTATCAGATCCTTGCTTGTGTTTAATTTATCAATGTAATTCTTTGCTTCTTTTAACTCAAATTCCAAATTTTCTTTGTTGTTTCTTAGCTCCAAGATTTCCATGTTTGCTTGCCTCAATTCTTCATTCAGTTGAAGGTTCTCTTTGACCTATTCATCATAAACTTCTTTTTTAGTTAGCCTTTCATCCAACTCTTCAATCTAATCTTTCAGAGATGTGTTTTCTTCATTTAGCTTTTTGACCATCTTCCCTAAATCACTGTTTGAACAATCTTTCAAATCTTTTCTTAGCCTTTTGATGACTGCTTGAGAATCACTGACTTTTTCTTTCATTTCTTCAATTTCTTTTTCAGATCTGTCAAGGTCTTCAAGAGCAGTTTCAAGATTCTTTTTAAGATGTTTCATTTTTGTCTTATCCATGATCTCCTCAAGTGGTTAAAATTCTTTTCTAAGGACCAGAGCTCTGATACCAATTGTTAGGAATGGGAACACTAACAGGGGGGGTGAATCAATGTTCACTATAATTAATCTTTTTTTTTTTACTCTTGAAACTTAACTTTAATGCTTAAGTACTGAAATGAACATCAACATAAACAAGATGCATAAACACAACACATAACACCAATATGGTTATGGGGAAACCCAAATAGGTAAAAACCCCGGTGGGAATTGACACCCACTAAGAACTGCACTAGTGTCTTGTGATCCTTGTTAGAAGATCTTCAACCTTGTTAGGAGCTGTCTTTACATTACTTTTAGTATAGTGACCTTGTCAAGGGTCGAACCCTGTTAGGAGTCTTTTACAATAACCCTTTTAGGGGTGGGGACACATTGTCCTAGAGCTCACTGCTCAAGTGGTGAAGGCTACAACCTTCTGATCTCAGATACACACTATATCTATTGGATAAACTAGCATTGTGACACTGCTTGTCTGATCAGTTCCTTTGATGCATTGATGCTTTAACCTCTTCCAAAGCTTTAATACATTCTAACTGCTCTTCGCATACATCTGTTATGCTTATCTTTGCTCTATAACTACATCCATTCTTATTACAAAGGGAACATATCATATTTATATGCGCTTATCAAAACAATTAACTAGGTCGGCCTATAACCAATTACATACAACGCTTCCAAGTGAATTGGCTCAAGCGTGTTTACAAAAAAACATAATTACATGACTACAACTTAATTACAATAGGTGCATAGCCTTTACAAAACTATATTATAACCGATAATCAAATTATCAACAGTCGACTGCATACACTTTTATGTTCTAGCGTTCACTGGTTGTACCTCTTCAACTGTATGTATCTTCCACATACTTGCACATCTAATCATGCACTTTTAGACTAAGCATGAATACACACATACTAACTTATATTCAAGGGCGCATACCACAATTCGGTCATACACATGTGCGTTGACGCTCTGATCTACTGGTGCTCTGTTGACTGTCCAATTTTCTATACTTAGCCAATTTCTGATCTTCTGATAATGTACACTAACTCCAAAACACTATATGACTTTGTTGTCATAATGAAAACACTATATTTAGTCATATACAATAGTATAGTCAACTTGCCAACAGTCCTCATATTAACCCATTGAACACCTCTAAATGCTAAGAGGGGGGGTAAATTTGTATAAACAAATACCTTGCAATTTTTTCATAAGTCTTAGTTATTTATTATTAATCTCATTAACATCAATAAAAGATATAGCAAAGACAACAACAAACACACATGAAGACCAAATTAATGTGGAAAACCCAAAACGGGAAAAACCACAATGAGAATCGCACTCACTATATGAAATAATCAATTATAATGTTTTAGGCCAAAAGGCAAGGAACTCATTATTGCTGATGTTTAGTCATATTGACAAGGAACTCATTATTCCTAAGAGGACTTGCACAACCTTAAGACAAGATACATGTATGTACAAAGCTACTAAAAGAGCTCTCAGTCTTCTAGTAGGTTCTGAAAAAATATGAAATGAAAAGATGTAGGATGTCTTGATCAACTTCTTTAACCTTTATGTTTGATTCAACAATTATAACTTCTACTCTTCCTTATTCACATTATCTTGTCTTCGCATTTGATCCACACACACTTCACCACCTTCTCACAAACACTCTTGCATTTCTCATCTATTTGCACACATATTTATAGTAGTTTGTTCATCAGAAACTCAACAAGGTGAGTCATAATAAATATAAGCAATGTTTATACAAAGTCATCCATCACTAACACAAACAATCAATATGTTCCACCCTAGGAGATAAAGAGGACCCAAATGCATTGCAATAAGACTTCCTCAAATGATATGATCAAGTCACATGCATCACAACAATCTCCAAAGATGGACCCCAAAAACACTCAATGTGGTCCACCCTAGGAGATAAAGGAGGCCCAAATGCATCACAATAAGACTTCCTCAAATTATATGATCAAGTCACATGCATCGTAACATTCTCCAAAGTTGGACCCAAACATAACATGTAGAAAAGCATTAAAAATATGTTACCAGTCTACTCAATAACACACACTAAAGCATATAAAGTCATGTAAAGTACAACATTCCATAGCATGATCACTCTTAGCCTCTTAAATATTCCTTCATTCTATATCCATGCCAATAAGATTTAAATCTAGTCATCGCAAATTGATGAGTTGGTCAAAAGCCAACACATACAACAATATTGCACTCAAGATAACATGTCTTCACTTGCAAAGAAAACAAACATAAAAAATCTCAATTAAAATATTACACAAACCATCTAAACACATCCACAAAACCACACAACCTGAGATACCAATATGGAACATTCTCTGAGCCTATCTTATCCATTCCTAACAACCATCCATACTATCAACAACCAATGCATCATAACTTCTAAAAACAACTGGGGACCTAAAAAATATGATAGTGTAATATTCACAGTACATAGTCATTATAAATAGAAGCACAAACCTCCATCATCTCATGTAGAGGAATGTAGAGAATTCTCCCATAAGGTCTTCAAATGTACTATTTCCTAGATATTTCAACTTCTCATACTTCCATCTTCGAGATATACCTCATATTGACTTACTATCACCATTTAAACAATATCTAAACACACAATCCCAAATCTATATCAACCTTCAAGTACCCTTTCATGCATAGAAAACATCAAATACTCTTTCTTACATATCAAACATCAAACACTCTTTCCTGTGTAAAAAAACTCTTCATTAGATATATACAACAATTTACCAACTCCTTAATCATAGCAAGTTGACATCAATACAAGTAAGTGGTTGACATCAATGACAAAACTAAGCATATAATGCTAACAATCTCCCCCTTTGTCATTGATGGCAACAACAATGACAAAAAAATTGAACTATTTTCTCCCCCTTTGATATCAAGGACAAAGGCCACACATCAAAAAAAAAAACCCCTTTCAGAAATAGTACTATAGTGAACTTCATTCTGCTCAATCTGTAATTCAAAAACATCTCTACTCTAAAATCTCCCCCTATAAAGGAAACCAAATATCTACAATATTTTTTATAATCCACTACCTTCATTGCTCCTCATGAGATCATCCACCACATTAATTCAAGAGACAAAGGATAGCCAATAGTTATCCCCCTAGAAAAATGCACCTCTCTTATGCATCTAATTTGAGAAAGGAGGGGCAATAACCCCTAACTTTTGTCTAAGATACTCAAAAGTATCCTTAGTTAGAGGCTTAGTGAAAATATTTGCAATTTTTTCCTTAGTAGGTACATACTCCAACCTGACTTCCTTCTTGGAAACCTTCTCCCTCAAGAAGTGATACCAGATAGAAATGTGCTTTGTCTTTGAGTGCATGACCAAATTATCTAAAATATTAATGGCACTTGTGTTATCACACATCATCTAAATAGATTCATCAAAAACTACCTTTATATCATTAAGTGTCTACTTCATCCAAATTATTTGAGTGCAACAAAATATTGTTATAATATATTCTACCTCTAGAATAAATGATGAAATTGAATCCTATTTTTTGCTTGTCCAAGAGACTGGCACATCTTCCAAAAAGAATGCACCACAACTTGTACTTTGTTTGTCATCTATACATCCAACCCATTTAGCATTAGTAAGAGATCTAAGTGATAGATTTTCATCCCTTATGTACCATAAGCCAAAATATGAAGTCTCATTCAAGTATATTGTTAGAATAACTAAGAGGGGGGTGAATCAGTTAGATCAGTTATCCCACAGTCCCAAATACAAAGATGTATCACTTTAAACAATTTCAATAAATTATGTAGCTCGGTAACATAAACTACTAAACTGTATGTGCCTTTACCAATTACCAGTTAATTAACTGACAGTAATTACTGACCAAATCAAATATGCAATATGTAAAGTATGACAATAAAGAAATCATCACAGAAACACATAACACAATGATTTAACGTGGAAACCCTGTTAAGGGAAAACCATCTGGGACCAGTAACCCAAAATAATTTTCACTCTTTTGAAGTGAGCTTGGTAAAGAGCCAACCCTATTAAAGGTTACAAACACACTGTTAGGTGTGACCTTGTTAGAGGATTTAAGACTAACAATTATCATTCAACCAGCATTCACTATGGGGTTGATAGGATAACAATGTACATTCATTGAATGACACAGGGGCATAACATAAGACGGTTAAGTTCACTTGGTTAAGATATTTTTTTTGTATCAATGGTTAAACTGAAACAGTAGTTGATATGATTACAATACAACTCAATTTGCATATGTTCAGATCTATTCTAAGCCCATACAATTCCTCTGATCGATATATCAATTCACTTCCTCAACTTACTTTCACTCGGTAACAGCTCTCTAACACTCAATACTATTCTCCTTCAACCAGTCTGATCAGGCATGCATGAAACTGTATTCACATGAAATCTTTGTAGTCTTCTTTCTTCCAACATGTTTCAATAAAGAAACTCATATCTCTTATATAGACAAATAAACAGTTTTCATATCAACCATCAGATTTTGCCACTTATTCTCCTTTGTTGATTTTGCCTCTTAAACCTTCCTCGATGGTTGTGTCAGTAACACGTTTCAATTCCATCCTTTAGATCTTCTCCAAATTTTGTTAGTCGTGGATCTCATAACAAACTTTATCCTCAATCTCGAAATCATAACAATTTTCAACTCATCAATTTCTGTCGGCTAAACTAAGCATTTAATACTTTCATCCATACTTAGTTAACAAAGAAATGCATCGGCGAACACAAGCTCGGTTAATACTGTCGCTCGGTATATACTACACTAGCTCAGTGTATACTGAAGTGCTTCATTTACTGACCACATTGTCTTATACATTTTGCTTCCTCCTTCATAATAGATTAATGCAACATAATCAAGTCAACAATATGAAGTCATAGACTCATCAATAAGTTACCCAAAGTATTCCTTATCCTCATCTATCATATCCATCTTTCTTCATGTAGATATCTCAGTTCTTCATCTTTTCTCTCCTCTTTACAGATGTTTAGATGTTTGCAACCAATATGATAAGTACAGTCCAAACTAGTTGACATCAATGAAAACATAATGATTGATTTAATTATCTTACACATCATTTCAGTACTCGGTGATCTCTAATCACTGATCTTCAAGTCATTCAGTATTCAATTAGTTGTAGTTCATCAATCTCTCCCTTTGGCATTGATGGCAACATAATTAATATGAAACATGTCATAAACATACCAAACATGTATTCCACAACTATGTAAGTAAATGGTGTAGCTCGGTAAGCTCTCCCTAGCTTGATATTTAATATGTTTAATCACTACATTACATAACAACATTACAAGTGAAAACTTTCCTCTACAGATTTGATCTTTTCAGCTCTTAGATTCATTATGTTCTTCAACAACAAATCTTCAAATCTCTCCCTGACTTTCTCAGATTATATCTCCCTTGGATAGATATGATCTCTTTGGTTATCATATTATTTATCTCTCCCTTTGAAAACAATGCCAAAGAAAAATATAAAACATACAGCTCTGCAATAGCCAAGTATCTGTTGTTTGGTGCAGACAATGTATCTCAGTATACTCATATGCCAATTCTCTGTTTTAGTTCCTCAAATATTTCACAACCTTAGACATAATCCAAAGTGTGAGCTATGTTGCATCAACATGAATGATCTTCTGATAAGATTAGGATGATGCAACCTCCAGATCACATTAGTGACCGGTAGACAAGGGACAGACCCCAAGTCTAGTCCTCAAGTATTCAAAAGTGTCCTTCGGTAGAGGCTTGGTAAAAATATCAGCAAGTTGCTCCTTTGATGTAACATATTCCAGTTTGACTTGCTTGTTCTCTTAAGTAGTGATACTTAATAGAAATATGCTTTGTCTTCAAATGCATTACATGATTCTTAGAAATATTTATTGCACTAGTGTTGTCACAATATATAATCACCGACTCAATGATTACCTCATTCATCCCTTCCAACACTTGTTTGATATAAGCAATGTTTGAACAGTTTGTAGCAGCAACAACATACTCTGCTTCAGCAATAGACTGAGAAATACAAGGTTTTTTCTTACTTGTCCAAGTAACAAGTCTTTCACCAAATAAAAATGCTCCTCTGGTTGTTCTCTTTCTATCATCTATATTTCTAGCCTAATCTGCGTCGGTGTAGACTCTTAGTTCAAATTTGCCTTCCTTAGGATACCATAAACCATATTCCTCTATTTTCTTCACGTATCTCAAGATTCTTTTTACTGCAACCATATGTGAATCCTTTGGATTGGCATAAAATCTAGCAACAATCCCCACTGCATGTGCAATATCTGGCCTACTATGTACTACATACATTAGTTTACTAATCATAGATTGGTACAATATCTGGTTTACCTTTGTAGATTCATCATCTTTTGTTAATTTGCATCCTGTGACCATTAGTGTTCCAGCTGGTTTAGCATCTTCCATGCCAAATGTTCTTAATATTTCCTTTATGTACTTTGATTGTGTGATGAAAATTCCATCATTCTGTTGAATCACCTGCAAGCCTAGAAAGAATTTAATCTCTCCAAACATTGAAATTTCAAATTCTTTTCTCATCTCATTAGCAAATGATTTACAAATATGATCTTGTCCTCCAAAAATTATATCATCCACAAATATTTCAGCAATCAAAATAGTATCATCAGATCCTCCTTTCATGTATAAATTGTTGTTTTCACTAGTTCTTACAAAACCAATACTTAAAAGATAAGTATGCAACCTTTCATACTAGGCTCTTGGTGCTTGCTTTAAACCATACAAATCTTTGTGTAATCTACATACCATGTCTTTCTGATTTGGATCAACAAACCCTTCTGATTATTCTATGTAGACTTCCTCTTCTAGTTATTCATTCAGAAAAGCAGACTTAACATCCATTTGATAGACTTTAAATTTCTTATGTGCATCATATGCAAGTAACATGCAGATTCCTTCTAGTCTAGCAACATGTGAAAACTTTTCACCATAATCAATACCTTCTTCCTATGCATATCCCTTGCAAACAAGGCTAGCTTTGTTAAGACATAAAGCTCACAGGCCCTAGCTTTGTATTTGGGACTGTAGGATAACTGATCTAACTGATTCACCCCCCTCTTAGTTATTCTAACAATTGGTATCAGTTCATTGGTTGCTTGGAACAAAGTTTTAAGGACTTTAGCAGAAAGATCACAAGATTTATAAGAGGGAGGTGCCGAAGCTGAACAAGGAAAACTTTACTATATGGCAAAGTCGAATGAAACTTCACATATCTGGAATCAGAGATTCTGCCTTACATCTACTTGAAAATGGCTACTTACAACCACTGACTAGACCTTTGACTCTTGATCAAATGAAAGATCGACATGAACACAACATGACTATGATAGAGATTGTTGCTGCTCTATCTGATGCTGAATTTGAGGATGTCAAAGATTGCATTACTTCAAAGGAAATGTGGGACAAACTTGCTCAAGTCTATGGTGGTGATGTTAATGTCAAGAGAGCCCGAGCTAAAAGCCTAAGAGGTAGGTTTGATGATATGAAAATGAAAGGAGAAAACATAGTACGATATAAAAACCAAATAAAGGAGGTAGTCAATGTTATCAGAGGATCTAGTGGTGTCATTGATGAAGATACAGTGGTAAGTAAAATTCTAAGAACCTTGTTGTCTACTTATGCAATCAGAATATCTGCTATACATGAAATGAGGTATGCACCTAGCAATAATCTTACTCTTGATAGTTTGATTGGTAAGCTAACAACTTTTGAGTTGAACAATTTTGATAATAGTGTTGTACTATCTGTTGAGTCTACTTTCATGTCTTCTCTAAAGATTGGTAAGTCTAGTAGTAGACATAATATAAGGAATGATAGTGATAGTAATATTGATGATGAGCTTGATGAACTTGAAGCTCTTATGGTGCAGAGATTACCTAAAGGTAAAGGTAGATATAAGGGTAAATTGTCTTTAGCATGTTTTAACTGCAAAGAAGTTGGTCATATTGCTGCTAGATGCCCGAAAAGGAAAGAATAAGATAGAAACAAAGATCGATCTGGTGAAGGAAGCTATGGAAGGAGAAATAATAGAAGTTACCGACAATACAATAGAGACAACCAAGATCACATAGATAAGGGCAAAAAGGTATGTTACTTTGTTGAAGAGAATGATATTGATACCGACACAAATGATGATGTTGAAGTAGTATTTGTTGCGATAAAGGATGATTCTGGGGAAGAAGAAAGGTATGTAGAAACATTACTCATTTCTAAAGTTAGTAAAAATAATACATGGATCATTGATAGTGGCTGTACACATCACATGATTGGTGATGAAGATAAGTTTGATCATCTTGAGCATTATAATGGAGGATTAGTAAGAATGGGTAATGATACACCATGTATGGTTAAAGGAAAAGGATCTTTATTGATAAATGATAAAATCAAATGTCATAATGCTTATTGGGTAAAAGGTCTAAATTACAATTTGCTAAGTGTGGCACAACTTAACAACTTAGGTCACCGAGTAGCTTTTGAAAGCAAGAAGGTAAAGATATTTGATGAAAGTGGAAATCTTGTCGGAACATGAGGAAAATAAAAAGGTAACTCATTTTATCTTGACAATGTTGAGACTTCTTGTTTACTAGTGAAAAATGAGGATGCATGGTTATGGCATAAAAGGTTATGTCATGTAAATTTTGATAACATGATTAAGATCAGTAGAAATAAAAAGGTTAGAGTTATGCCTAGCCTAACAAAGCCTGATCATGTTATGTGTCATGAATGTCAAAAGGGGAAAATGAAAAAATCTAGTTTTAAGAGTAAAGACTATTTAACAAAAAGAATCTTGGAGTTAGTTCACACCAACCTATGTGGTCCCATGAGAACACAGAGCTACTATGGAGATAGATACTTTATTCTATTTGTTGATGATTACACTAGATTGATGACTGTCATGTTTTTAAAAGAGAAATCTTAGGCATCTAAAATGTTTAAATGGTATAAAGCAAAAGTAGAAAAAGAAACCAGGAAAGAACTAAAATTCTTGAGGTTTGATAGAGGTGGTGATTTTATTTCTGATGAATTCACTAACTATTGTAATGAGCATGGCATAAAAAGACAGGTTTCTGCACCAAGAACACTGCAACAGAATGGGATTACTGAAAGGAGAAACAGATCAATTGTTGATTGTGCGAGGACATTGAAAATAGAAAAGAATGTTGCACAAGTATACTAGAGAGAGGAAATTAACACAGCTATATATGTTCTAAACCGAGTACAATTGAAGAAAGACACAAACAAAATACCCTACAAGTTATGGTTTGGTTACACACCAAGTGTAAGTTACTTCAGAATTTTTGGTAGCAAATGTTTTATTCTGAAAGATGACAGGAACGGGAAATTTGACTCTAAAGGGGATGAGGCAATATTTATTGGATATTCTACTAAAAGCAAAGCTTACAAGTGTCTGAATAAGGTTACTAATAAGATGATTGAAAGTGCTAATGTTAGAGTTGATGAATTTGATGATAAAAATGATGAAGAAAGCACTAAGGAGCCAGAAGACTATGGTAGATTCACTTATATTGAGCATCCAAAGTGCCTACCAAAGCCACAAGCTGAGTCAACTAAGCATCAGGAAGATAACACCGAGGAACAAAAAAGGGAAATCGAGGATCATGAAGAAGCTGTCGAGCAAGGAAATGAACCTGAACATAATGAAGAACAAAGGAGATATCAAGTGTTGGCAAGATTTGTCAGAAGACATCATCTTGAGAACCAAATCATTGGAGACAGACAAGCTGGGATACTGACAAGAAGTAAGTTAAGACAAAACACAAGCTTAGTTTGTGAGTTTGAACCGAAGAATGTTAAGGTTGCACTTGAGAATGATGAATGGATAAATGCTATGAATGAAGAGATAAAACAAGTATAGGAGAAGCAAGTTAAACTAGAATATGTTACATCAAAGGAGCAACTTGCTGGTATTCTTACCAAGCCTCTACTGAAGGACACTTTTGAATACTTGAGGACTAGACTTGGGGTCTGTCCCCTGTCTACCGGTCACTAATGTGATCTGGAGGTTGCATCGGCCTAATCTTATCAGAAGATCATTCATGTTGATGCAATATAGCTCACACTTTGGATTATGTCTAAGGTTGTGAAAGATTTGAGGAACTAGAAAAGAGAATTGGCATATCAGTATACCGAAATACATTGTCTGCACCGAACAATAGAGAGTTACTTGGCTATTGCAAAGCTGTATGTTTTATGTTTTTCTTTGGCATTGTTGTCAAAGGGAGAGATAAACAATATGATAACCAAAGAGATCATATCTATCTAAGGGAGAGATAATCTGAGAAAGTCAAGGAGAGATTTGAAGATTTGTTGCTGAAGAACAAAAGGAATCTGAGAGCTGAAAATATCAAATCTGTAGAGGAAAGTCTTCACTTGTAATGTTGTTATGTAATGTAGTGATTAAACATATTAAATATCAAGCTAGGGAGAGCTTACCGAGCTACAACATTTACTTACATAGTTGAGGAATACATGTTTGGTATGTGTATGTCTGGCAAGCCCAATCAACTAGTTTCTTCTGCCCTGCTCCTCGCTCCCCTATACTATTCCATGGCATATTTCATATTGCTTGTGTTGCCATCAATGCCAAAGGGAGAGATTGATGAACTACAACTGATTGAATACCTAAATGACTTGAAGATCAGTGATTAGAGATCACCGAGTATTGAAATGATATGTAAGATAATTAAATTAGTCATTATGTTGTCATTGATGTCAACTAGTTTGGACAATACTTATCATGTTGGTTGTAAACATCTAAACATTTTTAAAGAGGAGAGAAAAGATGAAGAACTGAGATATCTACATGAAGAAAGATGGATAGGACAGATGAGGATAAGGAATACTTTGGGTAACTTATTGATGAGTCTATGACTTCGTATTGTTGACTTGATTATGTTGCATTAATCTATTATGAAGGAGGAAGCAAATTTTACAAGGCAATGTGGTTGGTAAATGAAGCACTTCAGTATACACCGAGCCAATGTAGTGTATACCGAACGACAGTATTAACTGAGCTTGTGTTCACCGACGCATTTCTTTGTTAACTGAGTATGGATGAAAGTATTAAATGCTTAGTTTAGCCAACAGAAATTGATGAGCTAGAAATTGTTATGATTTCAAAATTGAGGATAAAGTTTGTTATGAGATCCACAGCTGACAAAATTTGGAGAAGATCTAAAGGATGGAATTGAAACATGTTACTGACACAACCACTGAGGAAGGTTTAAGAGGCAAAATCAATGAAGGAGAATAAGCAGTAAAATCTGATGGTTGATATGAAAATGGTTTATCTGTCTATATAAGAGATATGAGTTTCTTTATTGAAACATGCCAGAAGAAAGAAGACTGCAGAGATTTCATGTGAATACAGTTTCATGCATGCTCGATCAGACTAGTTAAAGGAGAATCGAACTGCAGAACAATATTGAGCGTCAGAGAGCTATTACTAAGTGAAAGTAAGTTGAGGAAGTGAATTGATATATTGATCAAAGGATTTGTATGGGCTTAGAATAGATCTGAACATCTACAAATTGAGTTGTATTGTAATCAGATCAACTACTGTTTTAGTTTAACCATTGATATAGAAAAATCTCTTAACCAAGTGGACTTAACCATCTTATGTTATGCCCCTATGTAATTCAATGAATGTACATTGTTATCCTATCAACCCCATAGTGAATGTTGGTTGAACGATAACTGTTAGTCTTAAATCCTCTAACAAGATCACACCTAATAGTGTGTTTGTAACCTTTAATAGGGTTGGCTCTTCACTAAGCTCACTTCAGAAGAGTGAAAATTATTTTGGGTTACCAGTCCCAGGTGGTTTTTCCCTTAACAAGGTTTCTACGTTAAATCATTGTGTTATGTGTTTCTGTGATGATTTCTTTATTGTCATACTTTACATACTACATATTTGATCTTTTCAGCTCTCAGATTCCTTCTGTTCTTCAACAACAAATCTTCAAATCTCTCCCTAACTTTCTTAGATTATCTCTCCTTTAGATAGATATGATCTCTTTGGTTATCATACCTTCTTCCTTTGAATATCATTTTTATTGCCACCTCATGAGATTGTTTCAAATTAGCTTGATATATGGTAGCCAAGCATACTACATACATAATATCTAGTCTTGAAGCAGTTAAGTATAACAATCCACTTGTCATAGATCTATACAATTTTTTATCAACCTCCATAAACTCATCATCATTACTCAACTGACAACCGATAGCCATAGGAGTTGTAGTTGATTTAGAGCTCCATTCCAAACTTCTTCATCATTTCTTTGATATACATAGTCTAAGATTTTAACTCTTCCTCCCATCAAACCAATTGACCAATCCAAACCTTTTCCTAAATCATATGATCCTAAAACCTTTTGCCAATACAATTGTAAACTTGGCCATGATATTGAGAAGTGTTATAGGTTGAAACATATTGTCCAAGATCTCATTGATTTCAATATCATAATTATTTAATGTGTTAATCAAGGAAACCAATATGTCACCCCTCCCAACTAAAACTTGCAAATATATACCAATACATTGTCTTCCCAATCTATCAACATTGTTGAACCTTCCTATTCCTTGCCTTCCTCTTCCACCAATATTTTTGAGTCTAGTAAACCCACAATAATGAACAATGAATACCCATGTCATGAGGCCCACAATGTTGTCAACCTTATTGATTATCCCAAACCTAATCCTAAGCCAACATGTAAACCTTTAATTAAATTTGATCCTAAGGAGACTATTAAGGCACCCAATGGTCCCTTTTATATTTCTATGAAGTTTAATGATATTACCTCTCGTAGAGTGTTTATTGATCCTACTTGCATGGTGAGTGTTATGATTGAGGAACCTCATTACACAAGACACTTTCATAAAGACTCCTATGAGAAATCAAATTTGATGATTAATACTTTAAATGGTTGTAATTGTGCTACCCATGGTTCCATTACCTTTCATGTTGAAGTTGGTAAGAAATGCCTATATGTTACCATTGTTGTCATCCTAACTTCTAATCAATTCCAAGTGAGACTTGGTTTTCTTTGGCTCACTTTCATGAAAGTTATTGTACATTCTATCCATAAGTGTTTGAAATTTCCCTATAATGGAGAAATCATCATGATTAATCATAGCCTTTATCAACCTTTAGTAAGTCATGAAAACTTTGACCTTTGACTTATTTTAGCCTAGTATGGCTCAACCATTACAATCTTACCAAGACCATCTTTTCTTATCCTACCAAAAACTCAAAGTCCAAAAGATTTATGAATTAAGAAATCATAAGGATGTCACATCTTCTTGTCCTAGATTAAGACTCCTTCCTACACCTCCCATTCATCCTATTCATGATTTCATCTCACCTCTTATATCTTACAAGTGTCTTGTGTCCTATATCTCTTAACCTAGTGGTTTCCTTACATTCTTCCTCCAAAGGGAGAAAGGGAGTTGATGTTGATTGAACCTAAGCCATCCCAAATTTCAAGAAAAACTAAACACAACCATTGTGCTCATGATTATCTCCATAGACACTGTGCTAGGGCCTGTGAGCTTTCTTATCAAACCATATCCTCCCCTAAGATACCTTTTAATGCCTTGATACCCTTTGAACAAACCATGACTACCCTAAGGGATGAAGAAAATTTATATAAAAACAAATTGAATAAACATGATGATTCTTCTTTTCACATCAAAGATCCTATTGTGATTAGTTTAGATTAAGAAGATAGTCTTTGATGATGATAACAATGTTAATGATGCATGTAATGATGTTGATCCTAATGATTATGATAATATGTATGAGATCATTGAAGTTAATCATAAATTATTTTCTATATTTTCACAAATATTATCCCTAACTCCTTGTGACGAAGACTCATCATTAGAGCATGGTCCTTGTTTGGAACTTGTAGTAGCTCCATCCATTGTACTTGAGATAAATCCTCTTGTGTGTTTCCCACCTTCCCTAGACAATAATGACTGAAAGGGGAGGGTAGTTGATATGCTTTACTATCTCCTATTGTAAAGTGGATTTTTTTTTGTGTTTTCTTGTTCCTAATGTGTTCCCCCTACGATGTACTTATTTTCATATGTTATGTCTGGATTTATTTAAATGAACCTTATTTCTCTCTTGGTGTAAGGTGGTAAAGGGATCAAACCTATTGTAAAATTCTTCTATTTGTATATCAATTCTTCCATATATCATATACGTGTTATTTTGTGCATTTTTCATTTTTTGTAAATGTGCAATTGTGTTGTCTAATTGGGGACAATGCAAAGGGGTAGCAACCATCTATTATTTTTGGTCTTCATAGTTTTGACCTAAAAAGACTCTTGTTTGTGTATCTTATGTGTTATTCCATTGTTCTCATAGTCCTACTACCTTTGGGGGATCATGTCAATTTATCTATAACAATTCTTGATATACATGAGTTATCAATGATCACACAGACCCAAGAGTTAATAGATTACTTTATACATGTGTTTCATGTCACTCATGTAGAGTACCTATCCATCATTTGCATGACTAGGCAAGTTGTAAGGTTTTGGGTTGAAATTTAAATGAGGTAATTAACGTGTCATCATGCCACACTATGCCATAGGATTTGATTTGATATTTTGTACATTCCTATCTTCCCTCAGTTTATCATTGTGGAGAGGTATTTTGGATTCATGTACATGCTCCATTAAATCTATTCCTCCCATTGAGGCATTTGCAAATGCTTTAACATTGGGGAATACACTCCACTCCTTGTTACACATTTTGTACACATGCACAACAAATCAATTCTTTGCACCAATTTCTTAGTGGATGACCCCAAAGACTTTATTTCCTTGGAATTATCCTTCACACCATTCAATTTTTCACTAATTCTATTTTGCATCATTTTGCATTGATATCTCTTTACATGACCCATAGTAAGTCAAACCTTATTAGGTTAACATGGTCATGTCCCCTTTCTCTTTTTTGAGTGTTGCTTCTTTTTATCTTGGTTTTGGATTTTATGAGTACCTAGGTCACTTGAGGGCTTGGTGTCTCCTTGTATCCTTGACCTTGATAAAAAAAAATTCTAATGTTTTGATCTACTTTACGGTGAGTATGAGGTAATCTCGTACGCATACTAAAGTGGTGGCTAAATGTACCATCCTAAATTGTACTCAAGTATGATTAGATGTTCAGTTAGGTCATATTTTAATGTCCTTGGACTTTTGTGTTCATTATAACCCTGATTTTATTTCCATTGTGGTAGCCCCTAAGTAATTAGGACATGTGGTCCAAATTATGATTATTTTAAGAGGGAATAGGTTGACCTATTCAGCCTATTTCCCTATGTTTGCTTCAAAATTTGGACTGTGTAATGATCTTGGTGGTAGATTAGGAAATTCAAACTCTTGTAAGATTTCTTCAAGTTTTGAGCTCCAAAATGTTTATGAATGGTATATAAACAACCTACCTCTCCTCATTCAATTATGGCATCCTAACCTCAAGTTGAAGTTCATTCTCTTTGGCATCTCAAGCATTCTATGATAGATTTAAAGCATCCAAGGCATTTTCAAAGGAAATCTTCTCCATTGTAGCAAGCTTCTCTCTCTTATTCAAGTCCAAGAAGAGGAGACCTTGATCATGCAAGAGGATCCTTCTTTCAAGCACACAAATATCATTGTGAATTAATTATTTCTTAAGGCAAGTGACATAAAGTATAACAACATTGGAGATTGAGGATTATTCGAAGATGTGGCCATTTTCAAAAGGAATCCTTGATTCTTCTCAACAATTCAAGACACTACAATGAGATTGAAGACTACTTCAAGCATATTTGTCAGAATTATGACTCCAAGTCCATTTGTGAAGGTATAAACATTGCATTTTTAGATTTAGCCTCTTCTTTGTACTAGCATACTTTCAATTCAAGTTTATTTTATTTTAATTTCAAGGTTGATTCTTCAACTAGGGTTTGATTGAGGAAAAATGCTCTCTACCCAACAATTTCTCTCCCTTTTGTGTACAGGAACAGATGGTGCCAGTTTTAGGACCATATATAGAAAGCGCAGGATATCGAGTATTATTTACAACTAAAAATAGTCAAAAGTGTAGGGAATAGACCAACCCAATCAACTTAGTCTCAGGAATAGGATGACCCAATCGACCTAGTCCCTCTAGATCATCTCCAGATTGAATCTGTAGGCCAACTAAAGTTTTTGAGTTCTATTTTTGATGAAAAAAAATTGCCTGTCAGATCTCCATCAGTTTGTGTATGCTGAAAGTCAACTTTTTTCTTCATTTAACCCTAAATCTTGCATCTCCCCATAAATTTTACATTCATGCATCAACTCCTCAATTGCGTAACATTAAAGGAATCCATTACATTCACTTGGGGCTTGATTCTCTTTTGAGCCTAAGTGGTTCATATTCCTTCCAAGGAAACATAAAGGAGTTAGGGCCTATTTCATTATTTCCTATGTATGAGCAACATGAATACATTCATAAATATCAAAATGAGAATTGATCAATGGTTAAAGCTAAAATATGAAACACTCTAACTATAGAGGTATGCAAATACCAAAACAAGGGGTTTCAAATAAGGCATGAGGCTTGTCCATAAGCCAATCTTGTTCAATGATGGTGTAGACAATAAGATCAATGTGTGCAAGGTAAGATGAAAGCCCTTCCAAATTTCTCCCTCTCCAATTTAGTCGAGTCACTATGCTCCGAGATTTATTTTGTGAGGAAAATTTGTCATTATGACATTATGATGCCACCACCAAAATAGAGAACATTGTTGCTAGAAAATGGGAGGAATGCATTAATATAAAGCAGTGGAAGGACATTGGGCAACAATATGGATCCATAGAGGTAAAAACAAAGTTATAAATACATCAAACAAACCAAAACCGAGACTAATATGATTATATGTACTCCATAGAAAAAATTATTTTTTTACTACTAATATTAATATAAAAGTTAATATTTTTCAATTTTTCCCATCTTATTGTAATTTTATTATTTTTTATTAAGGTAAAAGTAGGTTTTGAATAGGCCCTGAAACCCTTTACATCAATGAGAAAGATAGGAAGAAGCAACACAAAGCAAAAAGAGACAGCTAGAGGGGTAGAAGATAACCATTACAAAGAACCCTACAATAGAGTAGACCAAAAAGACAAAACCAACAAAAAAGGCCCGAGACAAAAAACCAGCATGATCAGACCACAATCCACAACTAATCCTATTATTTCATATACTCGACAGTATCACCCTTCATCTTAATCATCTTTTGGATAGACTCCCTAAGATTAACAATCTCCTTGGGCTGAACACCCATTTTCTTTTTCATGCTAGCACAGGTTCTTGTACCAAGACCTTCAACATGATCTACAACCTCTCCAGTATCATCCTCAATCTTAACAAAGGATTTTTCCTTATTAACTTCCACTTGGGCTAGTAGAGCCTTCAAGTTATCAGTAGTAACCTTCATACCTTCAAAACTATATTGCATAAGATGATTGATGGTCTCCTCGACTCTCTGAAGGTGACTAGAATTGGTCTGCATCTGGAAGTTGACAAAAACATTTATACTTGTCTCCAACTTCTCCAAAAGAGCCTTATCATCCCTAGAAGCTATTTCACTGCTCCCTTCAGCAGTTTTCTTACCTCCCTTAGTTAGGAGCATAGTAACATTGTCCACCCTTTCCTCCATCTTGGCGTGCCTCAAGTTAATTTCATCAATCTTGTTAAAGGCCCAGGTAGCCATCTAGAAGTCAAGTTCAGACTAAGCCCTAACAGAATAAAGAAATCTCCTCACATCTTTTAGATTATCTGGCTTTTTCTTTTCATGTTCCTCTTCAATCTTCTCACCTTCTTGTAAAACCTCTTTAACCATAACCAAAGTGTCCATATTAATAGAAATCACAGGGGAAGCAAGATTACCCATCTAAGCAAAGTCCTTGTAATCAACAAGGGCATGACTAATTTGATTAACAATTTTTCCCCTACCTCATTCTATGCATGGGGAGAAACCTTGTCATCCTCTCTGGTATCACCCTTATGACTATGAAAAACAAAAGTATCCCAACCTTGTATCTTAATCTGAGGAATTTCGGGACTACCCAGCTCTTTAATGTCCCCAAAAAGAACCTAAATATGCTCCTCCTTCATAGTCACATTATCAACAAGCACATTCACTTCTTCATCACCGGTAACCACAATCTCATCTTCACCACCAGTGCCCATATTTGGGTCATCATCAAAGCCATCAATGTCCATATCCCCAAACTTAACAGTTTGGGCATCCTCAATTTTGACTTCAGATGATTGAGCAACAAATGCACCCTCCTTCAACACATCCTTCCCAACAGACTTCTCAACCTTCTCATCCATCTCATCATCAGTATCCATACCTTTCTCCTCAGTCAAGAGCAGAGTGGCTGTGCTCTTGTCAATTTTAGGAACTTTATCCACCTTCTACTTCTTCTTCTTGGGAGACTCCAATTGAAGCGCTGAAATATCCCTCTTCCCTTTAATATCTTGAACAGTCTTAGGAATGGGCTCCAGAAGCTTGAATTTAGCATAATCATGAATTAGAAAAATCAAACCATCATGAAGAATAGGCTTAGTATCAGGGTTAATCCTATTATCCAAAATGCTAGTACTGAGAGACGTGAGGAGAAGGTAAGAAAATGAAACCTTCTTCTAGTACCAAAAATTATTGACTAAAACAAAATGAAAATTATACACCCTATCAAAATGACCTTCTAACATGAAATACCTCCATAATAACTTTGATAATTTTAGCCCAGAGCAGCTTAACATTTTTAATGCTATAAAAATCCCCTTTCTCTTTGACAAGGAGAGCCTTCTCTTCATGGGATTTAGGGAAGCTAAGAGAAGAAAATTGAGCTTCTTTATGACCCCTATAATACTTAATACCAGACTTCTCAAGAGTAGTAATCTTAGAAATAAGATCCTTAGTAACAATAAAGGATTTTCCACAAATAGAGACTTTACCTTCATCCCAACTGTCCACAAATTCTTTGGAAATGTCTTTGTCAAAACCATGAATTCTCTCCATATAAGGAGTGACACCCCCTTCTTTCAATTTATGCCATACAATGGCCTCCTTTTTCCACTTGCAGACACTCGTCTCTTCTCATTTTAACTTTCCTCCCATGGCTAAGCTAATCCAAGAGCTAAGATTCTTAGGGCAACAATGCTTCACAGTCCTTTTAGCATGAGAGTTAAGAAGCTCAAAAAATGGAGAAATACACATGAAGCCATCCATAAATAAAATGACCCAAAAGGCTTGCGATTTAAAAACAAAATTAATGCCTCTTCATCCTTTCCAAGAAATGGAGGCGTTTGTACTGCATAGCATGAAATTAATTGTCCCTTTCATCATAGCTTTGTATCATTCTGGGATAATGATGGATCTACTCATATCTTATAAGGTTAATAGTTTCCTTATTTGAACCAGTTTCACCCTTCCAAATAATGATAACATCCTGTTAGACACCCAAGTTGGCTAGGCTGTCAGCAACTGCATTAATTTCATGGTATACATGGGTGACGTGGGTCTCCTCAAACCTACTTATAAAATCATTTATCTGCTCCATTATGTGGCTTATAGTCCATGATGGTTTATTAATGCTCTTAATGCAGTTAATAATTTTCAATGAGTCTCCCTCGAGCCATAATTTATTGCATCTTTGATCATCTACAACCTTACAAATTTGAATTATTTTCATGGCTTTAGCCATGTGGCTAGTTTGGATGCTAATTGGAGAGGCCATGATAACAATACATCTTCCATAAAAATCTCTAAGGATACCACCATTGCCCACCATGCCAGGATTACCTTTAGCTTCCCCGTCAAAGTTGGCATTTAACCAACCATTAGGAGGAGAATTCCATGAAACCCCATCTCTTTTACTTGCATGATCCTTCATTATAGTAGAAAAATTCCAGCTACTAATCACATCCCTAACTTGTACACCTTCCAAAAGAGACTGACATTGATTATAGGAAAAGTGCACATTCTCAATGATATTCCTAATGATCTTCACACCAAGGACAAAGGAATTAGAGTAGGCATCTCTAAAGATCCTATCATTATGCTCCTTCCAAATCCTCCAAATTAGATGAAGTGCTGAAATAATCCATATCAAATTATCCAACTTATGACAAAAAGACGAAGACCATTGAGACGAGAAATCCTGGAGAGAATTAGGCAAAATCCAAGAAACTTGCAACTTCAAAAATAACAAAGACCTCACCTCTCTGGTATAAGAACATGAGAGCAAAAGGTGGGAGGATGAATCATCTTCCTTCATACAAAGATAACATCTATTGGGTATCATAAACCCTCTTTTAGCAAGGTTCTCAATAGTAAGCACCTTATCATAGAAGAAAAGCCAATATCTAAGATATTTATTTTAGGGATAAGAGAAGAAGACCACACCTTGTCCCAAAAAGGGGAGAACTCATGCCTAGACAACAAAGAATAGGTGGAAGAAAAAGAGAAGAAATCATTTGGATTGGGAGTTCAAACAAGGTGACCAAGAGAATGATTTTTGATAAACCAAGTCTTTAGAAGAAGGTAGATAGGACCCAAGGTAGGAGAAAATTACAAGAGATTAATCCAACTATGATCTCTCCAGTAGTCAACAACTAGACTGCTAACTAGCAACTTGCACCTCTCTGCTCCTTGGGAAAATTCAGGACCTAATATCAGTGGCTTATCCAAAATCCAAGGATCATCCTAGAATTTGATGTTTCTACCATTCCCCAATTTCCAACAAGCACCTTTCACAACAAGAATTTTTGAAAGAGAGATATTGTTCTAGATGAAAGATCCCTGCACCCTAAGTTGCAAAGAGAGGAACTCATCCAACATAGGAGAGGCAGACAAATATTTTTACTTGAGAATTATGTTCCATTCTTTCTCTTCTTCAAAAATTCTCCAAACCTGTTTGGCCAATAAAGCCTGATTAACATCTCTCACTATTCTTATCCCAAGTCCACCATAATTCTTTGGTTTGCAGATGCTCTCCCACATTCGAAAATGAAGGCAATCTTTCTCTTCAGTTCTCGACCACAAGAAGCATTTTTTAATCTTCTTAATAATATCATCCACCTTGCGAGGGATACGAAAGAGGCTTGGAGGGTGGACTTGAGGAGCTGGATTTTACCATCTTGGTTGAGGAGAGCCCCTTTCCATCTAACCAACTTTCTATTAAATTTGTCAATAATCCTAGTCCAAAAATATTCAGGCAACTTCAAACCCATAGAAAGACCCAATAAACCGAAGGGAGCTGCACAATATTACATCCAAGAATAGTTGCTATCCTATGTTGTCTAGGAGCAGGGGTATTGACAAAGAATACATAGCTCTTATCCCAATTGATCAGTTGCCCAAAAGATGTAATGTAAGTGGACAAAACAGATTTCAAATTCCTAGCTTCCTTGATCGTAGAAGCCCCCATTAAAATAATGTCATCCACAAATTGTTCATGGGAACAAGTAATATTCCTTGAGGTAGGTTGAAGACCTTGTAGGTTCCCGTATAGGACATTTTTGCTGATAAACCTACCTAGGCTATTAGCCAAAATAGAAACAAGATAGGGGAAATGGGGTCTCCCTGACGAAGGCCTCTTGAAGGGGAGAAGAAGATTGAAGATGCACCATTAACAATAATAGAAGCTGAGGACATAGAGATGAGTTGAAAAATAAGTTTGGTCACCTTCTCATCAAAGTCAAAAGTAGAGAGATATTTACAAAGAAAGGCCTAGTCAACCCTATCATAGGCTTTAGAAAGATCTAGTTTCATAAGGAAACCCTAAATTTAAGACACCTCTAATGAGTGGCTGTTTTCATGAACCACTATAATAGAATCCAAAATCTACCTACCAAGAACAAAACCATTCTACTAAGGAGAAATAACAGCCAAAAGGATCGAAAGGATTCTTATCGTGAGAACTTTAGATATGATCTTATAGAAAGAGTTACAAAGACTGATAGGCCTGAACCCATCAATCATATCTGCCCCTGGCCTTTTAGGAATAAGAATAATGAATGTAGAATTAACTTCCCTTAGAAGAGATCTTGAACCAAAGAACTCTTTGACTATAGCTAAAACATCTTGCTCAACAATAGACCAAAATTTCTATAAAAAAAAACATAGGAAAGCCATCAGGCCCTAGCAATTTCTCACCTTCAAAGGAGAAGACAACCACTTTTATCTCTTTAATAGAAGGAATTGCCTTGATCTTAGCATTGGTCTCCCTATCAATCACACTAGGGATAGTAGAAAGAAGAATCTCTTATTCCTCAAAGGAAAGATTAGGATTAGCTGAGTGGAGAGAAGAAAATTAACCAGTCAAATCCCTCCCGATATCTTCCTCCCTCTCAAGTTTACCTTGGTTACGCATAATATAATTAATTCTATTTTCCACCTTATGTTTTTGAGTTGTTAGATGAAAAAATCTAGTATTCTTATCTCCATATTTTAACCAAAGAGCTCTCAATATTTATCTCTAGAAAAATTCTTCTTTGGCAATAATATTATGGTAGTCCGCCAACATCAGATTCTCTTCAGCCTTTTTTGCCTCAGATAAACCCTCCTAAAAAATCTTCTAAAGATCTTTGAGTTCAGACTAGATAAGGGACTTGGACTAAAATATGTTGCCAAAAACATCATTGTTCCAAGATCTCACTTTGTTCGTAACCAACTTCATCTTATGAACTACTCTAAGCATGGTAGTAGCATCAATGTGAAGGTCCCACCACTCCATAATTTTACCCTCCAGTTCAAAATGAAGAAGCCACATTTTTTCAAATTTGAAGGGGATATTCCTTCTACCAGAGAGGGAACTAGCCAAGAAGGAAATGAGATTATGATCTAAACCAACTCTATGTAGAGAGGAGAGGGAGTAGGAATACTTGAGTTGCCAATCATGATAAATAAGCACCTGATCTAGCTTAACTTGGATAAAACCCACTCCAACTCTTTATATTAGTTTAGGTATAATTCAAACCTTTGAGGTCCACATTCATCAATGCTTGGTTATTGATAAAGTCCATGAGATCCAAGATACTATCCATCTGTAGAGAAGAGCCTCCATACTTCTATGAATCACTAAGAGGGGTATTAAAGTCTCCCATCACCATCTAACTATCCTCTGGGAACCCCCTTATTAAAACTTCCAGTCTTCTTCAAAAATGAACACGACCAGACATAGTATTAGGAGCATAGATGTTAGCTAAAACCCAACTAAAGCCATCCCTCACATGATTAAATCTAATAGAAATTATATTACTATTGGCCTCAATGACATCACCATGAGTCATTCTCATATTCCAAAAAGTGGTAGTGCCACCAGAAGCACCTTTGTAACTATAACCAATCACACCGTAATTCTTAAACAACTTAATTTTTTCAACTTTCTCTCTTGACATATTGGTTTCTTGGATAAGAATAATATTCATCTTATTGGATAAGAATAATATTGGTTTCTTGTGAGGGCCATTTAACCCTTTAATATTCTAAGAGATGACCTTAATTTTCTAATAGGGGAACAAACCTTTGGAATGGTATGTTGTTTACCATCTACTATACTCTATCTACTTTCCTTCTCCCTCATAGATTTAACATATTTTCTTCCCCACTGAGACTTTGGAGTACTAGTATTAGGTTTCATTTCCCTGGTAGTCACTCCTCCTTGCATGATCCCTTGGCCATGGTTCCCCCTTCCACTATGTTTCTTCTTTTTATAGATCACATCCATCTAGGGTTTCCCTTCCACTTCCTAAGAAGACTCAAGATCATCTGCCAAATCTTCCCAACATCTCTCTTCAGCTGACATTTCCAAAATCTCCTCTAAATCAGTGATCCCAACACTGTTCGGATCTTCCTCAGATTTAGTAGACTCATCCTTTCAAGCATTATCCACAAGGGAGTCCTCAACTCTAGATATAAACTCACTATCATCGGTACTTTTCTCTTGGAAAGAACTCACAATAATCTCACCTTCTTCAAGGTGGAGCTCAGTGTCATTCACTAAGGTCATCCTACTAGCTTCAACCCCATAATCATTCATAGTAGAAGTGTTAGTAAGATTTTCCACCACCAGGGGCAGCGGTGGGTAGTCCATGATTTGTTCAATGACCATAAGGACCCAAGGGTTTACCTTAGGGATATCACCATTAGTTTTGATACCCACAATAATCTGTTCCACACAAGGATTAGAGTTTGAAACATTGGAAGGACCAACTTTGTCTCCTCCTGGAGCCTTTTCTCTCCAGATCTTCTTTGGCTCATTATTTTGATACATTTGTTACTTCTTTTCCTTATGGATGCTTTGAGGGAAATCCTTTTCCCTATGGCCAGATTTCTTGCAAGTGATACAAGAAAAATGCATAGTTTCTAATTCCACCAGTTGAATCCACTTCCCCAATTTAGAAACAATATTGATACTCTAGGGGAGATCCACATTTTGAAGGATATTAACACATGTCCTTGCATAGACAAGCCTAGATCTAGATGCCATCTTAGGGTCAATAAAAAGAATCTCCCCAAAGGAGCTAGCTAGTCTTGATAGCACATCATCATGCCAATATTCCAGAGCCAAACCAAGGAGCCAAACCAAGATAGGAGCAGAGATAAAAAAGGAAGAGTCATTACAATCTAGGTTCGGTGACCATTTTTGAAGAGCCAGAGATGACTTACCAACCATCCAAGGGACACCACACAAGATTTTTGACATGTCTTCCCCATTAGAGAATTCAAAAGAGAAGAAAACCTTAGGCATAGCAACTATATCCACTTGACCCTTAAGGAGCCATTTCTTCTGGGCAAAAAGTCTAACTACATCAATGTTTGGTCACGACCCCGCAAAATTTCCAATAAAAGTAAGAGCCATCAACAAAATTGAGTGATCTATTAGCAGATCAGACATGATAATCATAAAATCTCCCTTAGCTAGATTAGAGATAACATTGATATCTGGGAAAGAAGATTTGCCTATGGGTTTAACCCCAAATAGAGAGGCCCACTTACCAACATATGTCTGCTTCTTCCCATGACCTTTAGATAGAAAATTATCGCCCTTGAGGTCTATTGCCTCTAGAAAAGGCCCACCAACACCACACATACTTTTGTCTGCATTAATCTCATCTTCAACGTCCTTGGTTGACTTCTAGCCGTTCTAAACAAGATTCAAAGACCCTACAACAAGTGGAACCCCACCTGCAACACTGACTGAGGGTGATGTTCCCCCACCCGAACCAGCATCAGGGGCATTGCCATGGCTAGATTGGCGATTCAAATTTGAAAAACCTTTCTTGCCCGACGTCTCCCCCATTTTTCTAGGACTTTGTATTTTCTTGTTACTATTTTCTTATTATAATTTTATTGTTATTCTAGTTTTATTCTTACTTTACTTTTCCTTCTTTGAAGTTTTTATCCATTTAGTTCATATTGATTTGTCAAAATGATAAGTTTAATAATTATTGATAAAAATAAAATAGCATTAATAGTGGCATTTAAAATAAGAAAAAAATATTCTTAATGTTTGCAACTTCAATTTTTTATTGTTTTGTTCAATTAAAAAAAATATTTATAATGACATTTAGAATAAAATTAATTTTCATATATGATATTAAAATAAAAATTCTTAATATAAAATTTAAAATAATATTGGGAAAAAACCCTCTTTTTTTTAAAATAATGTTTAAAAATCATTTTCATTTTTAAAACTAAATTCAAAGATTTTGAAAATTGAGGAAGTTGTTAACTTTCTAAAAGTCCTACCTTTTAAAACATGCAATAAAAAACCTTGCCTTTAAAAAATGTAATCAATGTAAAATTGAAAAAATGTTTTTATCTTAATATATGATCCTCTCTTGGCATATTAAATACAAAATATATTTATCACTCTCGTAATTGTATCAATCAACTAGAGAGGGTGATTTCAACATCATATAAAAATATAGATAAATTTAAATTATTTCTTTTTATTTATCCAATTTCTTAATTTGAATCATGCTCAAATGTTAATCTTTATGTTAATCTTAACGATGGTAGGTTTCTTTTAGCATGGCACTCCCTTTGGGTACCTAGTCAAACCAATTTGTTGAAACCAAAGCCACCTACATTGGCCTAAAACTTGCGCAATCCCAGGGTTATAAAAAGTTTGGATTGAGGTGGATTTATTGAATATTATTAATTGCCTTAAAAAGATACAAACTCTAGGCTGGACAATCCAAGGTATAATCTTTGACTTCCTTACTAGTATGAACTCTTTTGGAGAGTGTCACATCACCCACATCCTAATAGAAAGGAATGCACTACTAGACTTTTTTGCCAACCAAGAAGTAATATCTAGTCATCAACTTATGTGAGGTTTAAATGACCCTCTTCCCCTTGATGACTGAATCATAATTAATGATGAAAGGATCAAAATTTACTGTAGCACCTGATTACTTGATCACTATGACTTTTATTCATTTTGGTATAATGCTCCCATAAATTTTGGGTAGCATTTTTATCTTATTTGGGCTTCTTCAATGTATGCCCTATTTCATTTTGTAGTGTTGCACCTTCTATATTTTCACTCATCAAAGTATTCCCTTTTTTCAATTAAGATGGGGGGAGAGAAGAGCCATGTAGAGCTTTCTTCATGTGACTAATGGAGGAGTGATACTGAGGTTTGGGACAAGTTGAAGGGGGGTGGAGTTATTTATTATTTGGAGTGGCTTCATGGTGTTGATCCTTAGGCTATCAAGGATTTTGTTGTTGGTTGGAATGATAGAATATTTTGTTACAAGTAGCGGTTACCGTTGCACCAAAATATCGACCTATTAATGCCCGATACAACCACTAGAATTATAGAAGACACAGAAGGCTGTTAAACCATGTCATGAATCCCAAGGGGAGCACTAACCATTTTTCCAACAATCTCCCCCTCAGCGTTACCCGAGGGGATTCGAACCTATGACCAAGATCTGATACCACTTGTTACAAGTAGCGGTTACCATTGCACCAAAAGATCGACCTGTTAATGCCCGATACAACCACTAGACTTATAGAAGACACATGAGGCTGTTAAACCATGTCATGAATCCTGAGGGGAGCACTGACCATTTTTCCAACATATTCCATGTCTTCAACATGGAATTGGTGTTAACTAGAGACTCATTACCCCAAATTATGTGTCTTTCAACCAAGAGAAAGAAAAAATTTAGATACTAGAAGGCCCTTATTGCTACTATGAATAGCATTTTCCAAAAAGGGTAGCATGACAAGCTCATCAAAATCATTGCAGACTATGACCACAATTCCATCAAGTTGTATTGGGTGAAGACTGTCAAGGTAATTATGAAATCTTTACCTTGAATGAGAGTTTTACTAGTCTCTTTAGCCAACATTTTATTCTTTTGAATCAATTTCACCATAGAAAATTAGTGTCTTTTCCTTTCTACTTGTCTTCCCTTGAATTTGGGATTAAGGACCATGTCAAAAATCCCAATTTCCATGTCCTTCATGAAGGCCTTATTCTTCTTATTATGGAATATGTTAAAGTCTTTCCTATCCTTCCCAACTCTAAAAAAATGAAAATTAAATGCAAATTATATAAACCAATCCATGTACATTATATATAATTTGTACATGGACTGGTTTATATAATTTGTACATTATATATATAATGTACATGGACTATTTTATATAATTTTCATTTTTTTAGAGTTGGGAAGGAGAGGAAAGACTTTAACATATTCCATAATAAGAAGAATAAGGCATTCATGAAGGACAATATGTTGATAGATTCTATGATAAATCTATTGAAGATGAAGACAATTTAGTTTTTGGGGAGGATGAGGATGATTCCTCAGAGACCACAAATCCATATAAAAAAAATCCTCACTAGGAGTGGTCTAGTGGTTCCTTTTCTCAGGAGGAAGAGAATTCTTTGGCTAAGATGAGGAGAAACCCCTGTGCTTTGGTAAAGGCAATTATAAGGACAAATCTAAAACAAAGAATAAAGGGAAATTTCTACTTGTGGAAGAGGATTTGGGAGATGTTATAGTTTAAGAAGATGAATAGGAAGTTCCCAAAGCAAAAAAAATGAATTTAACCCCCCTTTGTGGCAAGATCAAGGGGATGATGCATTGTTTGAAAAAAAGGTTAGAGAGAACCAATGTCATGAGGATGACAATATTTCTAGGAAGAATGGGAATTGGGTCAAAAACGTTATTATTCTGGTCAAATATGGTTCTTTAGGGAATGCTAGGATCTCAAATTGGTTCCTCTTTAAATTCAACATTATTCATGAGAACATGTACGATTTCCAAAGTAGATTGAAAAAAGTGGAAATAAGGTGTGGTCCTAAAAGGTATAAGGAGGATAACTCCAAGATGTTATTTATCTTAGAAATGGTGGTCATTGATATTAAGGTCCTTCAAAATGGATATGGAGCTAGGGTAAATAAATTATAGGAAACTATCAATAATGGTGATGCGGGAGCATCCTAGGGTAGTTGTTAATCTTGCATCAACCCAAAAAAATGTTTTGCATTTTGTTCTTATTTTCTAGTTTGAGTGATCAAGTTGGATTTCAAAATCATGTTAGAGTTGGTGTGTGTGATGATACTATGATGTTTAGGACCTATCTAGGAATAGTTTCCTATGATCACATCTCTTTTGGTTCATGACAGTTCAAGTTTGCATTCATCTAGTGGTTGTGGGTAACATGTTCATTTCCTTCCTGGACTGATTTAGGAGATTTACCATGCATTTGGTGATCATTAGATTTTAATGTGTGAAGTTATGGATCATGATTGTTGGAACTCATGTGGACCTATATCTATTATCGTACATCCTTATGTTCTTATTATGGTAATCTATGTTTCACATTTTGGGTCTTGACCTATATATTTGTAAATCATTTTCTTTATCTTGGGATTGATGATCAGATAAGTTGACTTGTGGCTAGAGATCTTGTATATAAGCTAGGTAGTAGTTCTTATTTAAGTGATATTTAGGGAATAGAGTAGCTTGGACAAATTGAAATGAGGATCTGATTTTCATTTCATTGTATATGGCCACAAATAGGAAGGCCTTACAACCTAACATGTTTGAAGCCAATTTGATGTAAATGCTTGTTGATGATAATAAAAGTTGTCATGTTTGATTTAAATATCTGTGTTTATTTGTTCTTTCTACTATTTTGACTCTTGCTTCAAGATTTCACATCTCCATTGGAGAATTCTCTATTCTTGACTATGTTAAGTGGTATCAGAGCTGGTTTGATCTTGCGGTGGTGTAAATTGTGGTGTCTGAACTTGTGAAGCTTCTAGGGCATTGTTTGTGAGATGGTAGAGTGTAGATCTGACTTGCATCAAAAAAGGACTTGCATAAGGTGGTTAGAAGGGATTTTCTACTAGAAGGTTGAGTTGTTATGATGATATGAGTGAGTTGCAGATCTTGGTGTGATAGATGTTATTTCTGAGCTTGGTTTGTCGAGGGATGGAAGATTTTGGATCTAACCCATAATTTTAGAGGATTTGTGTGAGGATGTATTAGAAAGAGGATGTTACAAGTTATGAACCTAGGAAGGAGGTGAAACCATTCAGAAATCCCATTTTTGGTAAACAAGTAGATCACTGACTGTGAGGCAGCTAGAATCTTGCAATCAGATCATTGATTCGAGATAGTTGTAGCTTGGGAGAGAAGGGAAGAAGTTGATGAGAGAGGTTGAATGGTTGGTTGAAGATAGAGTCTTAAATATCCAACTTGAGAATAAGTTGGAGGAAATTACTAGTAGGCTTGAGGATATTTGTAGGTTGAATTGCAGTTGGCATTTACCAATCCAAAAGAGGATTGTTTGTCTTGTGAAAAGGCTTATTAAAAGAAGAAAAGGGCAAGTTAAGGTTGTTGCTAAAGAGGTAAAGATTGAAGAGGTAAACACTGACCTTTCTGAGGTTGAGGTGATATATCTATTCAGTTTGTATGATCAGATGGTTGGGTCTAATGTGAAAATTCCAGAGAATCTTCTTGTTGGTAACGAGTTTTTTGATGATGTGGAGTTACCTTTTTCTAAGGGTAATGTTGAGGATGTTGGTATTAATGAACTTTTTGATAGGGTTTTCATTGGAGATGATAATCCTATTGTTGATGAGAATTTTTGGAATGGGTTGTTTAAGTTGGATGTTGTTACTTATGTTGCAAAATTGCAAATGATGGTTAAGGATATATAGGTGGCTAATGAAGATGGTGGACATCTTGAAATCCTTTTTGATGATAAGATGATGATGTAAGGTGATGAGTTACATGATTTTTTTATGAAAGAGAGTGCAAATTTGATGCATTGTACTAAGGTTGCTGATTAGTTTGTTTCTGTTAGTAGGTGTGTTGACTAGTTGGTTGTAGTGCAGAAGATTCAAAGGTTTTATTGGAGGAAGAAGAGGTTTCTTGTGTGCAAGTTTATCTTCTTACCTTTGAGGATTGGGAAACCAATGGTCAAGATGAGGTTGTGTTCAAATTTTCTTACGATATCAAAGTGTGAGGCACACTTTTCTATCTACCCTAGGTGTATGATGTAGGAGCATCCTAGGGTAGTTGGTAATCTTGCATCAACCAAAAAATAATGTTTTGTATTTTTTTTTCTTATTTTCTAGTTTGAGTGATTGAGTTGGCTTTCGAACCTATGCTAGATTTAGCATGTGTGATAATACTATGATGTTTAGGACCTATCTGGGAATAGTTTCCTATGATTGCATCTCTTTTGGTTCGTAGTAGTTTGAGTTTGGATTCATCTAGTGGTTGTGGATAACATGTTCATTTCCTACCTAGATTGATTTCAAAGATTTACCATGTGGTTGGTGATCATTGGATTTTAACATGTGTGATCATGGATCATGATTGTTTGAACTCATGTGGAACTATATCTATTATCATGCATCCTTATGTTCTTATTATGGTGATCAATGTTTCACATTTTGGGTCTTGACCTATATATTTGTAAACCATTTTCTTTAACTTGGGATTGATGATCAGATAAGACAACTTGTGGTTGGAGATCTTGTATATAAGGTAGGTAGTAGTTCTTGTTTAAGGAAGTGGGAGTTGGGGAAGAGAGTAGCTTGGGCAGATTGAAATGAGGATCTGAATTTCATTTCATTGTATATGGCCACAACCGGAAAGGCCTTACAACTTGACATGTTTGAAGCCAATTTGATGTAAGTTCTTGTTGATGATAATAAAAGTTGTCATGTTCGATTTAAATCTTTGCATTTCTTTTTTCTTTCCACTGTGTTGGCTCTTGCTATAAGATTGGACATATCCTTTGGAGACTTCTTCATTCTTAACTACATCAAATGGGCACCAAAAGACATATAGTAGTTAAGTTGAGTAAATATTCTATACTAAATTATGTTGAAGGATATAAGGTCCTTAATAATAAAGTCAAGAATTTGAATATGTTTGAACCAAATAAAAGAGGCTCCACCAATAGAATAAATAATGTCAACATGGACAAGGGTCTAAAAGATAACTTGGATACTTTGAATGTTGTTTAAAAAGGGAGCAATGTAACTTCCTAGAAGCATGGTCCTTCTATTGGGACTTGTAGCCATTCTAACTAGGGTGAGGACCAATATAAGATTATTAGGGAGTATAAGGTGTGGAAATAGATTTCACTAGCTCATATGGACAAACTAGGAAGATTAGGCTTATTTCCTCTCTTACATTAGAAGGAAGCTAACTTAATAGGATCTAGAAGGCTCAAGCTCTTGGTAGATACAATGATCCTTTACTATTACATGCATTATAACTATGCAATTATGGTTTAAGAATGTAAGATCTTGGGCTAAATAGGGAGAAAAGGTGGTTTTCTTCATGCATAAGGTGGTTGATAACTAACTAACCAATTCAAGAGGTAGATATAGAAAACACAAACCATGACTAACTTGTAGTCCAAATTTTAAGTTTAAGTGGGAGTACTACGATGCCCTATTCAATTTGTTCCTAGACTAGGGTGACCTACTCGACCCATTCCCAACATTTTTTAATGAAACAACTTGTAGACTATAGATCTCCTCTTGATCTATCTATAATTCTTTCCATGTTTCCTCCACCTGTACCTACACATATAAAAGAGACAAAAGGGTTGTGTAGAAATAAGTTTGCCTAAGTAAAACCCCAATTTTAGAATTAACCTTGAAGTTGAAATGAAATGTACTTAAAAGGAAAGTGTTCTGATATGTAGCATTGGCTAGATCTGAGAATTATGAAGTTCTTATACCTTGATGATGTAATGATATTTGAATGTAATTACAAGTGTTAATGAAATGACACAACTCCACAAAAACCTAAAAGGAAATAATAAAAGACATGTTTTCATGAAGGTTGTTGAAGCTTTCCACAATGAAGAGTATGGTGGGATGAAATGCCTTTAATTCTCAAAACTTTTTCTTGAACACTTAGATGTGAAAATATAGTTGAGAGCTCCAATTGATGCTTGTTGTTGATTTTTAATCTCAAAATGAGGGAGGGTAGCTTTCTTTTATACCTCTCCCAACCATTTCATATTAAAAAAATTAAGGGAAGCTAGCACGAGTTTGAAATCCTAGCTAAAACCAAGTGACCATTGTATAATTTCAATTTTGGGCTAAACTTTGGGGAAAAAATCAACTAGGTTAGATTGTTCCTCCCAATGTAGTCCCAAATTGGGACCAAACGACCGAATTAGAGAGAAAATTCCAAAATTACATGTAGAATTAGGCTTGGGTGAACAAAATAGGATGTAGGAGGCCATACATGCTAAAATAGGGCCTAGCTATTCAAAAATTACATAGGGATGCAATTTATGATACCAAATTTATCCCTCTTTCATAGGAGTATAAGCCTACATGCATACTTGTGTGTGTGCATGTGCATGTGTGTGTATGTGTGTGTGTGTGTGTGTGTGTGTGTGAGAGAGAGAGAGAGAGAGAGAGAGAGAGAGAGAGAGAGAGATTATGGGAAAGAATAAAAAGATGTAAGACATCATTAAAATCAAGGAAACAATCCCCAAAAATAAGGATCTTAACTTGTACAAGCACATGCAAGGGCACAAAAAAAGAAGGAAAAGGCAAACAAAGATAAAAATAAAAGACACACATAAAAGGGTTTAGTGATGTAGAGACGATCATACCTTAGGGTATCCTATTCCCTTTCACACACTAGTATCCCTTAAGGGTGAGATTTACATGAAAGGATCCACACCTTGAAACAAGCTCCCCAAACAACCCATGATGTTTATCAATCTCCCTATGAAACATAAGATAAAGATCAATTGCTCCTACCAAATATCTCTACTCGGTGGTACCTTTCATCGAGTGGTTTTGTTGTGTTATGTTCTACTCGATGGTGTTCTTCACCGAGTTTTGTGTTTCTTGGTGCCCTAGTTCACTGAGAGGTTATTAGGCCTTGGTTTACAAAGAAACCCTAAGATTCCCTTATCCCCCGACCATGAAACTTTTAGAAGTCTTTAGAAATGGTTTGAAAGGAAGGATTTTGGCATCAGTTTGACTGAGGATCCCCTACAAAGACCAGATCCACCAAACCCTCATTGAGTTCCCCTAAAAGCTAGGGCTTTCTTAAAATTGACTCAAATATTGTCTTCAGGACCTATTATTTGATTCTAGACCATGTACTTGTCATGAACAAACAACTTCCAGCATAAAAATAGGCCCTCATTAAGCCAAATCTCTTACTATAATAACCATGGCTCTCATTTTGTGCTCTTTTCTCAATAAATTCTTGCTAATCACCTGCAATCATCTGTTAATCTGCACATTTTGTGTTAAGGTTATAATTTATAAGTCAATAGGAGACCTCCCATGAGAATCAGATACATAACATTCATAGGATGGTTCCAAGCATCTTGAAAACAATCAAAATTTCTAAATTACAAGGAAAAATGGAACAATTAGCAATGGTTTGATAAAAATGGTGTACCCAGTTGTCAAATCATTCAAATTATTTTATCAGAGACTTATAATGGTTATGCTAGCATTATAAAATTATCCAATGCAATTAATCTAAATAACCATGCACTTACAACCTCAAAATTTCAGAGAATCAAGTTTTTATTGCTTTTCTAGCCACAGTCCGTACAAATTTGAATTCCTCTACTTGTGTGTCTCTACATAGGCCTTCCTTAGTCTTTAATAAAATCATCCTACAACTTCCCAACTGATTAAAAATGGTTTCCCTTCATTACAAATATGTTTATCCCATTTAACAAAGTTTCCCTCCTAATTGGCACTAGCTGTTAGGATTTAAATATTTAAATTTCTAACTTTATTTAATTGTTCTCCCAAGCATTATAACTTATCAAAATTATTTCTTATTTTATCCTAGGATCTAATTATCCTATCTAGGACCATCCTAGCTATCTAGATCCCTTTAGGCACTACTGGCCCCCCTTATAAGAAATTTTGGTCCTAAGGTCCTTATTAGGACATCTAGGACTTATGGTCTTTACATTGAATTGGTCATTAAAAATGGTCATGATTAGACTCAAAACATCCCAATTTACTTTGATTGATGTCCTGAAGTCTCCCTTCATGTCTTGGACCCTCCTATGTTCATGTATCCTCCTAGGTGCCCCTGCACTAGTTAGTACTAAAAACAAAGGCTCTAGGTTAATGTTGTGGTCCCACAACCACGCTCCCCTTTTTAACTCTTGGCTTCAGGCCCCCCCCTTTCTTTTTAGCTTTCCCTTGAGTTTCTTTTTTGTCCTATCATGTTCTCTATTTTTGTTAGTTTTCCTTGGTTTTTCTGTCTTGTCACACTTTCGGAGGTCCAAAAGTGCAAGAGGTCCGCAGTGGAAAAAGTATGGAGCAATGCCCTATCATGTTGCCTTAGGAATTATTGGACCATTATGGATTACAAACTTTTGGATGCCGCAAAGTCAGGAGGTCTAACTCCCCGAGGGATTCAACCTTTCAGTGTTTTGGCCTTTCGAAGGTTCGATACCCCGAAAGACCGAAAGGCCGACTGACTAGCGGCTAACGTCACCCATCGGTGTACCTATGTAAGGTAGAACCTATTCTTTTTAGCCCACTCATTCACTTTTGCCTGTCATTTTTGGAGCTCTTCACGCACTTTTGCTTCCCGCTTGTTGCCTCGTTCTCTTGTTTTCCTTCTTACTCCGCTTGCTTTTGAGGTTAGTTTTATTCTTCTCTCTCTCCTTCCTTTTGGTTTTCATTGTCCTTTGGTTGTTAGTTAGGGTTTGTTCATTTTGTCGGTCTAGGTTAGGCTTTTTAGCTTGTCATTTAGGGTTTGTTCATTTTCATCGATCTGGTTCTATCTCAGGGATCGAGAGGTTGTCCCGTCTAACCTCCCAGCTCGATTTTGTGCTCAAACTCACCGTCAGACTCATTTTCAAGTCCAACAAGTTAAACCCTAGTTTCAGCCACAGTGTTTTAGACCTTCGTGGTCTGAAATTTTCAAACTCTTAGGTCTTCAATTCTCCTAAGTCCTCAAGTTTTGGCATTTCGGTGTTATCACACATTGAAACATCTCATCGCCCATTTTGCCAAAGCCAAAAGGATGAAGCTTTGAACCATCTAAAAATCACCCAAGTGTATGTTTCAACATTTCAGTGTTGTTACACACTGAAACCTTTCTGCCTCTTATTCACTGAAACCTACACAGACGGGTCTAAAGCATTGGCTAAATATCTTTTAAGGGGTCTTTTTGGCGTTTCAAAGGTTTCAGATTTCAAAGATTTTACACCTCTGATTCATCGAAAGACCTAAAAGGGAGGCATCATAAGCATTTGTTCAATTAAGCTTTCTTTTTGCATTTTTGACCTTTTCGACCTTTCGGAGGTCATGTACCCCCGAAAGTTTGAAAGGCCAAAAAGGCCTTTTCAGATCCCTTCTGAGCTTATTTTGTTTGCTTTCTTTTTTTTTTCTAAGATTTCTCTCTCTCCTATAGTTTCATGTTACTGATTCATGTTTTTGCTCTTTGTAGAAATGGAGGAGAAAGTTGTGGCATCAACAATGAAATATCAATTCAAGGGATACCATCCACCTTCAAAGGTGACCAACCTGCATGCAGATATCATAGACACTGACATTGGTAGTATAAGCTGGAATGACTATTTGGTTAAATGTGCCCGACTAGAGGGGAGGTTTGAGGAATGCACTTCATTAGTGCATTGTTCTTTGGTGAATGCTACTGCACATCCAGTATCCATCTTGTCTTCGGACTTGATCAACACTTTGGCTAGCCACTACGTGCTTGATGGGAGAATGGTGAAGAATAGTGTAGGTGAAGTGGTTCTAGACCTAAGCCCAGACAACATTAAGGATGTCTTCCACCTACCCAAATGGGTCACCAAGTTCTTTAACTTTCACATCAACAAGGGGATGGAGTTCTACAACAAGGATGTGTCACAAGCTCGTGGCATTATAAATAATGAATATCTCATGCAGCCCATGCCCAAGAACAAGCTAGATCAAATTGATATGCGAAGGGGCTATATGCAGGAAGACATCCAAGCAGCTATAACAATGATCAGTCAGGTGTATGGTTTACCAAAATGTATTCAGTTGAAGCCCTGGATGATCTTTCTCATTTAGAAGATAAGGGAAAGACAAGCGAGGTTCAACTAGGCCACCATCTTGAGCGACAATCTAGAAAAGTAGCTAATCAGAGTAAAAATTGATCCTCACTTCTACATGACATCTTATGTTGTGTATCTATTGGCTACCAGAGCAGTATACCTAGGATTGACAAAGGTTGGTGTGATGGGGGAATTGAACACATGACCATTCACTAAGTACCCACAATTGGTCAGGAAAGAATATTATACACATAATAGTTTAGATTTCTGGATTGTTAATGATGCATTTGTCTTCACCATCATACACTCCATAGAGGGAGACTATGCAAAAAGGATGTCTACTAAAGCTGCGACAAAAGTGAAGGCCATCGGGGAATTCTATATTCAATTCAGACCCTTCACATACATTCAGGTGGTGGGATGCACCTTGGCACCTAAAAAACTACCTAGGTATCCTTCTGATAGAGTGGTCTTGTTGGAGATAGCAAGACAACTATCAGATGCCCATGAGCATATAAAGCAGAAGAAGAAACACTATTGGGATTTCCCAATTTCCATAGGACCCCACTATGTACCGAATATGAAGATCTACAAGGCTCTGACTTTTGAATGGGATGAATTCCCTTTACCAACCTACAATTTGATAAGAGCTCGGTTTGACCCCATTGGTACCTTTAGACATATAATGTGGAGACATTATATTCACAAACCGCACATTGAAGATCACTAGATGAACTATGTGGATGACTATGAGGTCAGAATCTGTGACTATTACCAAATGAGTTTGGAGTTGGCACAAACCGCTCTATCACTAAAAATCCCTTAGAAGGTGAAGGATGCTGACTTCAAGGATATTCTAAATTCTATCTACAATCAGGACAAGGTATATACAAGGGCTATTTTGAATGCAGAGGTGGACATAGATGAAAACAATGATATTGATTTTAGATCTAGGCACATTATTAAAGTCACAAAAGTATGGGTCACTTGCCTATTCCCTATGAAATCTATGCCTATGAAACAACTTCTAGAGCAGCCCTCCAAGAAGAAAAAAGAAGAAAGGAGTGAAGGTATTGAAACCACAGTTTAAAGAAGTTGCTCCCTTAAAACCTGAGACCATGTATAGGCATGAGCATCCTACTGTTTATGGTCCAGCCATGCATTCAAAGAAGCCCAAGACCAGAATGATAATGAGCATAGTGCCTCCAGATGTGCCTTCCTCTAGTAGCCACGAGTCTCCAACTACAACAAAGAAAACTAAGTTCAAGATAATAGGACCAAAGCCAAATGGAGTGATCAAAGACAATGTGTATAAAAGAAAGAAAGGCTCAATGCCTACATAATTGGATACCCTTCTAGAAGAAGATGAGGATGAATTGGGTCAAATATCTATTAGCAGAAGAACCCACTTTGCAGGATTCATGAAAAGGAGAGTTATGGAGGATGATCAAGAGGATGCTGAAGGGGCAACCCAAGGAGAAACCATAGATCTAGATCCTCTAGGGGATGATGAATTTGATATCAAGGACTTCGAAGGGCTTCATAGTTTCAAAGAATCTAAGAAGCAAGATACGATCCCAGGATAGTCGGTGACTTTTGATTCTTTCCCTACATAATTTACTATTCCCCATAGCAAGGTAAGAAAGGAAGCTCCACGAGAGTCTCAAAAGCCGAATGCAGAAGAGATGGTTGAAGTTCAAAAGGAGAAAATAGAGACAAAAAGGGACTCTTTTGTTGGTATTACTTTGGAAGAAGATACAACCACACAAGTCCCCTTAGTTTCACCCATAGTTTCACCTCCACCTCTACCTATGCATCCAACTCCACTCCCTCCTTCACATCAAACACCACCTACCACTCCACTTTTGCCTCCTATTCAAACCACTCCACTGCCTCAACAACCTCCACCATTCCATGATCCCATGCCAAATCCACCTTCACCTCAAATTCCTTCACCCACTCCCTTTGTCACCCCCACTCCACCTCTTGTCCAAGATGAAGCAGTGTCACAAAGTTCGCAAGAGCCTAAGAAAGAAACAAAGGTAGCTGGTGAGTAGATGGAAGAAAAACATGTAGGATCTGAGGAGCAAGCTAATAAAGAAGAGCCAAGTTGTTGAGGAAGAGAAAATAGATGAAGGAGAACAGAGAACTAATGAAGAACAAACACATGAGGAGGGAGAGCAGAATGTAATGGAAGAGCAGGAGACAGAAGGAGAAGGAGAGGAGGAAGACCATGGGGAAATGGACATAGAACATCCAATGACTTCTTCCACCCTTGCAACTCCATATGAACCATTGAATGCTTTCTCTAAGCCCACCTAGTTTACAAAAGAAATACAACCAAGGACCAGGGTCTACATTGATGATGAAAGCAATATGGCTGCACTAGGGTAGGCCTTCCATCAAATTCCATCTAGCACCCGAGCAAGAACACTGTCATATGTGACACAAGATCAAGTAGGTAGATGGAAGGCATAGGTAGTTGTTCCCACTATGAACATCAACACAACTGAGATCACTCCTGATGACTATGTGTTGGAGGAAGTAGACTTGGGGGAGCCAACCAGAGAGGGGAGTAAAACCTTGGCTACCCTCGAATTAAAACATGCCCTCAGATTCATGGATAAGGACAAGGAGAAAATAAAGGTTTTGATAGAGAAAAATGAAGCCATGAAGAGATTCATTCTCAAGACAGCGGGTCCCATTAACCCTGATAACCCTGAGGCCTCATTACAAACCATTTTGGAGAAGAGGGGTGAAATAAGTACAAATATCCCATATTCTTTTGTACAGGCCTGTGCAGACTGGAAGGAGGATTTTGAAAAGTTCACAAAGGTGTCCCTTAAAAAGATTCTAAGGCCTCTTAGAGGCATTCTGGCAGGAATAACCTCCTTAGTTGAAATCATGCGTGAAGAAGATGGCATGGAGGAGAAGATTTTGAAGTGGTAGAAGATGCTTGATGACCTTGTGGTAATAAGGAAGCAATGCTTCCAAGTTTTGGTAAAAGTTTATGAAGGCTCAAAGCTAGAAAATTTTGATTAGTGGATCCAGGATATAACGACAACATTGACCATCTTTGAAAAGGTTCTCAAAAGGATGGACAAGAGATGAGATAACAATATACTTTTTGTAAAATAATTGCATAAGTTCTTTGAAGGTCTGGACTTGGATCTGTATGATGAGGATGATGACAAGACCATGCATTCAGTGAACACCATCATTGATTAGTACTTGGCTATATTCCAAGGTGTCAAGACAAAGGAGGATCTCCAACAAATGTTTTATCAAAAGGAGGAGATCCAGAAAATGCTATCTCAAGAAGAAGAAATACAAGGTTTTGTAGATGAGTTGTTCTCCTTCCAAGACAGACAACAAGAAATCCTTGAGGGGGTCAAGATGCCTGATTTTGAAGAAGTACTAGAGATTGTGGAGAGGTTCTAAAAAGTACATCCAGAAGTGCTCCCCAGTCAATGAGTAGCAAGTCCAGAGATGGCAAGATTTTGTATAGAGAAAGGTAGTTTTTTGTACTTAACCTTTTTGCAGAGCCCATTTTTCAGCCTTTCGACCCTAGAGAACTTTCAGCCTTTGAAAGTCCAAAGTCTGAAATGTTGGAAAGGTGGACATGACACTTAGTCATTTTTGAGGCTTGGTTTTTTCGGACCAACTGTCAGGATTTGGACATTTTTTGGCACATCCGAAGTTTGACTCCAGTTATCTTAGAGTTCATTTTCCAGTCAACTGGGCTTCTTTTTAGGGGTCATTTCTACATGATTTTGGGATCTCTTCCAGTTGAGTCCACGTGGAGAAGCTGCAAACAAGGATCAAGGGCAGATTCATGAAGATTATCAAGAGCATGCACGAGTTCTAGCTCCATTTTTGAGATGTTTAATGCATGATTTACTCAAATTTTTGTAATGAATGAGGTTTAATGCCATGCTAGGGTAGTTTAGCTAAGTTTTAGAGGTAGTTTCATTAATGTAATCTCTATTTTAGTTTAATTTTCAAGTTTTAGAGGTAGCCACACCCTAGCTACAAAAATAAGAGCACATCTTTATAAATTGTAATAAAATGATGTAATGAGGGTCGATTTGATCATTAATGCAATGCATACAATTGGTGCTTCATTCATGGTGTGATATTTCTGCTATCTATGCAAAATTTGTGAATGTGTGATTTGCTCATTCTTTATTTCAAAGAGCCAATTGATTTTTTAATGATTTTAAGTCTGCGATTATTAGTTCGGTGTTTGCTAGTATTACATTGCTGTGTTGTGACAAATTTTTGAGAAGATTACTGTTTTGGTGCTTGAAGATTAACTTGTCTCACGTGTGCGCACATCTGTGGTGGCTTCATGATCTGATAAGTTTTGTCTTATCATACGTCTACATTTGTTTCATTCCGCTAATGATTGCATCCATATAGTTGAAGATTGTGACATGTTCTGATCTCTGTTTTGTGGGTTTCCTCATCTTCTCAGTCTTTTAATTCGCATAGTGGTGTGATGCTAGTTTATGTCCATTAGTTTCCTTTTTGACAATTTCCTTCAATTTATTGTTACTCTACTACTTCTTACCCTCTTTTGCAAGTCATGTTTAGTAGATTAAATTAGATTACATTGCTTTTATCTCTAAATCAGAAAATCCAAAAAAAGAGAAACATTGTGGTACTCTAAAGTTTGTTTTACAATTTTCCTTGAGAGAAGAACCAACAAAGGCCTCCTTGTTAACAGATTCACATTTGTCTTCCATTGAGCTATCCAAGCGGTTGAGACCCAACTAGAAGGAGCCTTGAGATTGATTCCATCAATCTTCCAAGAGGGGAATTTGCTTGTGTAGATTCCTAGTTGTTGTCTCATGCAAACATGACACTCAACAGTTAACTAGTTGAAGAGACCTTAATGAACAAAATGTCTCAACCAAAAGTATCATGCTTAGAATGTTATTGTAAGAGAATAAGTGGTCACAAGGAAAGAGAAAGAGCATACATAAAAGATGAGACAAGACACTGCGATCCAACCAACTAGCAAGGTGTATTATGCTTATGCAATCATGTAGGAGAGATAGAAAAGAAAACATGAATTATATATGCTAGCAAGCTGTGTTATGCTAGGTGATTCATGAAAGATCATAGATTCCACTGGATAAAAAGTTGTGTTATGTTGTGTGATCTATGAGATAAAAGAGGAGGAATAGCTAGAAATAGTCCAATAAGTTGTAAAAGAGGAGGAATAGTTAAAAATAGTCCAATAAGTTGTGTTATGCTAGTTCTACTCATCCCAAGAGAGATTTCAGTGGGAAGAGAGTTGAATAGTCTAGCAAGTTGTGTTATGTTAGTTAAATTGTCTTGAAAATGTATTAGTGCAAAGTAAAGGTAAAATAGTCTATCAAGTTGTGTTATGCTAGTCAACCAATCCCACATATATATAAGGAAATAATTTTACATACAAGGAAATTTGTTAAAAATAGTGCAAAAGGATAACCAAGGAAACATTATATCTGAGGATATCCACTAAAACTAGTGAAAAAGGATAACCAAGAAAAGTATTGTATATGAGGAAATCTACTGAAAATGGTACAAAAGGATAACCAAGGAAATAATTGTATCCAATGAAATATGCTAAAAAATGTGCAAAAGGATAACCAAGGAAAGCATTGTATCTGAGGAAATTTGCAATATTATACACTAGGAGGTCACATATATGCCCCCTCCTTAAGATGGAAACATAGAGATATGATTGAATATTAAGGAAAAGAAGAAAAAAAATACACACCTTCAACACCAAGTAGATATCCTTTAGGAAAAAATGTACATGCAACCATATCCAAAGAGGCATAACTCTTATGATCCAAGGAAGAGATAATTGTTAAAAGATATCTTGAAACAAGTGTAAAGAGATCCCTTTGAAGGATTTAGAAGGAGAGAAATAATATATCTTTGTTCAAAGATATCTTCCTCCAAGAGGAAATCTTAAACAAAAATAACATCATTGACCAAAAGAGGGGAAGGAGAACAAGAATTAACACCTTTTATAGGTAAAGGGATTCTTTATGAATGATAAGAAACTTTAAGCCCTCGATTAAGGAATTAATTTATGGTAGACTTATATTTTTAAATGAGGAAGAGATTGTGATCAATAATACACACCTCTTGTATAAAAGATAATCCCTAATTAAAAAAAACAATTCCATGTAATAAAGAGAATATGTCAAATAATAAACAAACCTCGCGAAACCAAGGGAAAGTAGATCCTTAGAAATGATAAGGATATTGAAAAGGACCCTTTACCTCTAAGCATGAAGGAAAGTAAAAATGTTACTACTATGTTTCTCACAAAATAAGATTGTAAATAAAAGCATAGCACTATGTAAAACAAAAATCCCCAATAAGGAAAGCTACTAGGCCACATAGAACAAAACAACATAATAGGTGAAGGGAGTGCTAATGCACTAGATTTTTAACATTGAGAAAAGCATAATGTTTGTTGTAATATGAATAAGAGATATATATATACTAAATCTTGAATAAGTTCTCTAAGTGGAATGCAATTAGAAAGATAATGAGTATGAACAAAATAAAAAATTCAATGAATATCATTATAATTTTGTTTTTTATTCTTTGATTTGTAAAATGTTGAAGAATAGTGATAAAGAAGTTTAACATTTTTGTCATATTTAAGTTTCCAATATTTTCTTTTAGCTAAGGCCAAAATATCCTCTATAGGTGGTATAAAATCTATTTCTTTTGGAAAAAGGGTTAGTAAAGAAGGTGGAGGATTATGATTTGAGGTAGAAGGAGCAATGTTTTATTGAGTTACAAATCCTAAACCATATCTAGTGACTTGTGTAGGAGGATATATTGGGACCTTTATTCCCCGTTCTATTATTTTAAGACCTTGTCCACTATATCCTTATTTAGAAGTAATGTCATATCCTACATGATAATAATATTTTAGTTGAGAGGGGGAAGGAATTTCAACTTGAGGTTTATGTAAGTGTGTTCCTCTAAGAATGGATATGATGACTGATCTCTTTAGGGAGATGTGTAATCCTATCATCATTAGTCACATCCATTTTAGGTTGGGAATAAGAAGGTTCATCTATGAATTCATTTTTACTTAACATGATCTGCAAAGATAGACAAAGAATGAAATGCATAACATCATCTCGATTTAAAAAATATTTTGATGGCTAAGATAAGGTCTAGGAGAATAAAGAGATTCTAAGGATATACTTAAATGGACATGCTTAGTCTCTTGTGTCAAGGTACCTTTATGATAACATGACCTATTACTCTCTAATGTGGAATTATTAGGAATATTATGAATAGGAGTATGGAATCTATCCTAATTGACAAAAGATAACCTAGGAGAGGTACCAATGTTGTTCATTTTATTATCATCTTTAAAATTATCACTTTCTATAAAAGCTCTTTTGAGATCTACATAATGCATGGAATTTATTAATAAAATAATGATGCAACAACATGTCATATGGAAAAAATATTTGAGAAATGATCTACACATAGGAAATATATTTTGAATTCTAATGATGCCATTTGTAAGAGTACCATGAATGAATGCAAGTAATATGAAGTGAAAGAAGCCATTATCTAACACATGGTTTTGATAAATTTAATTAAGAGAAATGAAATCACATGTGAAATAGAAAACCAATCCAATTTAATGAATTCCATTATGAAAATTAAAGACACCCATATCGAATCTATACATTAGAACTATGGAAAAAGGATTAGGGTCACCCAAAATGGAAAGACAATGAACCTAAATATCTAAATGCATAAAATACAACAATTATTAATGCAATGCATACAAATTAGATTTAGACATCCAAATTAGAATTAAATAAATTTTAAGATGTGTTGGGTTCACAAAAAATGCAATGTGTGGAAATAGGGTTCACTATCTCACATGGATAAACTAGGAAGCTTCAACCTATTTATTCTCTTAGATTAGAAGGAAGATGATCCACTAGGGTCAAGAAGGATCAAGAACTAGGTGGATGTAATGATCCCTCACTATTGTGGGGATTATGACTATGCAATTTTTATTGAGGAATGCAAGATCTAATGCTAAATAGGAATAATAAAGGTGATTTTCTACATGCACAAGGTGATCGAGAACTAATAGACCAATTTGGGAGGTAGGTATAGAAAAAAAGACCACGACTGACCTACAATCCAAATTTCAAGTTGAAGTGGAAGGACTAAGGTGCCCTTCTTGGATTGTTCTTGGACTAGGGTGGCCTAATCAACCCATTCGCAACCATTTTTGATGAAATGCCTTGTATACTATATAACTCTCCTCTTGATCTGTCTATAACTCTTTTCACACATCCACCACTTGTACCTAGACAAAGAAAAGAGGAAAAAGGGGTTATGTAGAAAGGGGTTTTCCTAAGGGTGATCCTACAATACTGGGTTACACTTGTTTACATATCTTATTTTTTGTTAGAATTAAACATTTTTAAGAAAATACAATGATTTAAGCCTTGAAAGGTCCCATTTGAAAGAATTAATTGAAGACGGTTGGATTAAAGCCTCTTAGATCAATCTCTCTTTGATAGAACCTCTCTATTCTTATAGCATACCTACAATGAGGTCCCCTTTTCACCTACCACATTACTAACAAAAAAACACTTTTACATATTATCTTTTGGGTGATCAAATGAATTCATTTAGAAGTTTTGTTTTTTTAAGTATTTAGTCCTTATTATTAGCTTTCCAAAAAGTATATTTTTGAATATATTTAATTTTATTAATATATTTTTTTTTTCATTTCTTATGAATTTAGGTTCTTCATCAACATTTAGGTCCTTATTTCACATGTGGAGATTTTGAAAAATAAAGGATTTAAAAAAAAACTATTTTCTCTAGGCATTCATATCCTCATTTCAACAAATACATAAGTTAGTTCAAATGCATAAAAAAGTTTATGCATTACACAATACTCCTTTGTCCAAATTAAAATTACTCTAACTTCGTAAACTAACACTTGCACCAATAGAAGGTTCAAGGGATACGCCGATAGGTCTTTGATGTGAAAGCATAATTGAAACTTTGTATAATAAAAGGAAATGTATTAAAGTGTTGTTCTACAAACATGTTTGATTATAGCAGGAAGTCTTGTACGCAACATCCATTATGGATGAATTAAATATAAAAGATGTTACCAAAGATACAACAATGAATGGTAACCTCATATACAAATGAACTCATTCCCTTGTAGAAAACCATTAATATAGATCCAACCAAGTCAATCTATTGTTATTTATCCCTGCTATGTACATACATAGTTGATTTATCATTGCTATTCTATTCTCTAATTTTCTATTGTTACATTGATTTAATTTACTTTCTTAAGTATTAAAGAGAGCATATGTACATCTACAATGAAGAAAATGCATTGGAATGAAGACAGACAAGTTCTAACTATTAGGAATAGTCCCAAGAGATAATTGAGAGGTGGGGGGGTGAATCAGTTATCTACAAGATTTAATTATTTATCCAATTAAGTACAAAAGAACATTAAGAACATACACAATAAGATAACACTTAACACAACACCCCAATTTTGGTTATAGGGAAACCCAAATAGGTAAAAACCTCAGTGGGAATTAGCACCCACTATAAACTACACTAGAGTATAATGATCCCTGTTAGAAGATCTTACAACGCTGTTAGGAGTTGATCTTTACAATGCATGAAGTATAGTGACCTTGTCAAGGGTTAGACCCTGTTAGGAGTATTTTAAAATTAACCTTGTTAGAGATGAGGATGCACTTTCCGGGAGTACACTGCTCAAATGGTGAAGGCCGCAACCTTCTACATAACATATATACACTATATATGGATCTTGGTGAACTGGAAAGTAGACCTGCTATCTTGATCAGTTCTAATGAATAACTTGTACTCTCTTCTTCTTCACATAGATATTTAATTGATGATTGATTGTCTCAGTACATTCACATCTTCTGCTTTGCTGTCTCAATCACACTTAGCAATCACAACTGACTAGCTATAAGTATCTTTCTCCAAATGATATAATCAAGTCAGCCTATTAGAAATTCCTTGAAATCATATTAGAGAAACAATCTAAATCTTAACTAACATCTCCAATGGCTAAATCAAGCACGCAAGACAAATAGGACCGCGCAACTCAATATGAGTAGATGCGTCGCTTCACACTGTCAGCTCCACCAAATTAATTAAAACTTTACTCTCATGCTGAAATACATTATGCATTCTTAACCAACCATTCTTAACTCATCTCCAAACATTAAACCAAACATGCATATCAAAATGATAGGCGCAACTACTAAAATAATATAAATAATGTCGGCTCCATCAAACAATCTCAAGAAACTGTAACTGGAAAATAGAAACATCATAACTCAGCTTCTACTACATAATTGACTCTGCATCCATGAACATATCATCATAAACATGTCTTCAACATAAATATAAATGTGCAAGGCTCTATCATAACCATACTATAGATCACATACAAAAATATGCCTATAACACTGTCAGGAACACTACTGATACAAACATCTGCACAACTGTCTATCCTCAGAATCAACCTTTGCATCTATGATATCATGCTGATAAAATATATAAGAAACATATGCTCAAGGGTCTCTCTATAAGGCTTCAATGTACACTGCTTACCATATGTTGTCATCAATGACAAACATACAGTCAACACTGGCTTGCTGGCAAATCTCCAACAATCTCCCCCTTTGGCATTGATGGAAATATATGGAGTGAAAAACACCATCAATCCAAATGTACAATTATTTTATAACATTCTCCATTTCCTCAATAAAACTCCCCCAAGGATGAATCCTCCATCTACTGCTGAATGCTCTGAGCATCAACTAGTATATCTTCTTATTGTCTACTCCCCCTTACTGCATACTCCTCAACTATTTTATTTTTCATGACTATATACTCCCCCTTCGACATCAATGGAAAAGGGAACCAAAAAAAAAAAGCACAAGTACTACTCCTGAAGTAGAGTAGTCAACCAATCATCAGTCACTAAGGACTGATGCACTTCTAAAAAATCTAATTAGATCCAAGGAAGGGAATTACTCCCAGCTTCTTCTTGAGATACTCAAATGTATCCTTCGGTAAAGGTTTTGTGAAAATGTCTGCTAGTTGTTCTTTTGTGCTCACATAATTCAATTTTACTTCTTTCTTTGCAACTTTCTCTCTTAGGAAGTGATATTTTATCTCAATGCATTTTGTCTTTGCATGCATCAGAGGGTTCTTTGACATATTGATAGTGCTAGTGTTATCACAATGAATAACAATAGGATAATCAATATGAATACCAAAATCCTTTATCATTTTCTTGATCCACACAATTGTAGAACAATTTAATTCTATTGCTACATACTCTGCTTCGGCTGTGGATTGAGAAATACAATTCTACTTCTTTCTTGTCCAAGTAACAAGTTTATCTCCAAGAAATACTGCTCCTCCTGAGGTGCTCTTCCTATCATTAACGCAACCTGCCTAATTTGCATCTGTATACACATGAAGTTCTACATTCTCTAAATTAGGATACAATAAACCATAGTCTAGTTACTTTCAAGTATTTGAATATCCTCTTTACTGCCATAAGATGACTTTGTTTAGGTTTTGCTGCAAATCTTCCAACAATACCAACTGCATTAGAAATATCAGGTCTAGATTGAGTAAGATATATGAGTTTACCAATCATAGACTTATATAGGGTCTTGTCTACTACTACTAAATCATCTTCTTTTGAAATCTTGCTTCTTGTTATCATAGGGGTACTTACTGGCTTGCAATCATCCATCTTGAACTTCTTCAATATCTCTTTCACATAGTTAATCTGATTAATGAAAATACCTTTGTCTATTTGCTACACATTAAATCCCAAGAAGTACTTAATAGGTCCAATCATGCTCATTTCAAATTCGCTCTGCATCTCTTTAGAAAATTCTACACTAAGCTTGTCATTACCACCAAAAATAATGTCATCAAAAAAAATAACAACTAATAATAATCCATCAGGTGTCTCTCTTATGAATAAGTTATAATTTGCTACTCCTTTCTTGAATTTGATCTTTGTCAAGTAACCATCTAGTCTTTCATATCAAGCTCTAGGGGCTTGCTTAAGTCCATAGAGGGCTTTCTTCAGTCTACATTCCATATCAAGTTTTTCTGATAAAGTAAATCCTTGAGGCTGCTCTATGTAGACTTCTTCCTTCAACTCTCCATTCAAGAATGCTGACTTGACATCCATCTGATATACTTTAAAGTTTTTGAATGTGGCATAGGCTAGAAATAACTTTATAGCTTCCAATATTCTTATAGGGGAAAATGTATCAGAATAATCAATTCCTTCTCTTTGCACATATCCTTTACATACTAGTCTTGCTTTGTTTCTTACTACCATTCCATCTTCATTCATCTTGTTTCTGAATATCCACTTGGTTCCAATCACATTCTTATCACTAGGTCTAGGGACCAATTCCCATGTATCATTCTTAACTATCCGATCTAGCTCTTCTTTCATTTATTCATGCTAATCTGAATCATTACATGCATCTTCAACACTTAAGGGTTCAATTTGTGAAACTAAACATACTGCTTCATCAACTGTTGAACTTTTTGCCTTTGATCTTGTCATTAATTTTCTATTCTAATCTCCAATGATATCTTCTTTTGAATGGTATCTAGATGTGAATTTTGGAACATTAGGTGTGACTCTCTCATCTATCTTCTGTGATTCTTCTTCACTTGTTTCAGGATCATTGAATAATACATCAATGCTATCAAACATTTCATCAACAATTATTTCTCTATTGATAGGACTAGGTTCTTCTTCAATCATAGGTGCATAATCATGATATCTTTCTTGAATCATAAACTTTTCATCAATCTTTACATGAGCACTTTCAATGATATTTTTCAATCTTAAGTTAAAACATCTATAAGCTTTGCTTTTAGTAGAGTAACCAAGAAAATAACCTTCATTGCTTCTTGCATCAAACTTGCCAATAGCTTCATCTCTCTTGATGTAGCACTTGCTTCCAAAGATTCTGAAGTATTTTACTGTAGGTACATTCCCAAACCATAGCTCATAAGGTGTCTTGTCTATGCCTAGCCTTAATTGAATTCTATTGATAGTATAGACTGCAGTATTGACCGCATCTCTCCAATAGGTGTGTGCAACTTTTCCTTCAATCATGATAGTGCACGCTATGTCAAGTATGATCCTATTTCTTCTTTCTACAATTCCATTTTTTTGAGGGGTTCTAGGTGCACTTAGATGTCTCTTTATCCCATGTTCTTCGCAATACTCATAAAATCTATCAGAGGTGAATTCTCCTCCTCTATTTGATCTCAGACATTTTATCTTTAATCCAAATTCATTTTCAACTTTAGCTTTGAATATCTTGAAATTCTCAAATGCTTCAAATTTATCTTTTAAGAACGCAACCCACATCATTCTAGAATAATCATCAACAAACAAAATAAAGTACCTTTCACCATAGTATGATCTTGTTTGAGTTGATCCACATAGGTCTGTATGCACTAGATCCAATTTGTTCTCTGCTAAATTATGCTTGCTTCTGAATGAATTCCTCACATGTTTTCCCATCACACATTCCCTGCATATTGTATCAACTAGTTTTGCAATGCTAGGAAGGTCTCTTACTACCTTTACATTGCTTATCTTTGTGTGTGTGAAAATTGTACCTAGCTGTGGACACAACACTTCAGTAAAACATTAGAGGTTAGTAAAAATTGAAATCTTGCAAATAATTGAAACTAAGCTAACCAGGTGATTTACTACCTTCCAGTAGGTGCGAGTATGGTATTCTCATATTAGACTGAGATTAGTGACAATGCAACACCTAAATGAAGGATTTAAAATGATGAAAGCAATGAAATATGAATGCAAATTAATCAAATTTTTTTTTGGATTTTGAATGCAATAAGATGAAAAACTTGATATGAAACTAATCTAGAATGAATTGAAATGATATGCAAATTAATCTAACAATGATATGCTATGAACCCTCAAAAACAATAACAAAAATCTCACAATCGCCTTGTGTGCAAGAGCTTGATTCTTCAGATGTCAATTCGCCAAAGTAAGTATGCAAATTTGAGGGATGTCGATTGATTGAAAGCTTGAGGGATTTGTGAAGAGCTAAGCCTTGTTTTTATAGAAATCCAGAGTTTGAGGATGCATAAGAAAAGCCATAAATCACTCTTGATAAACTCAGGTTGATTTTTGAGTTAACAAGAAATTAAGAATAAATGAACTCATAAAATCATGCAAAAGCAGTTTTTATCTCAAAATAGAGTTTAGTTCACTTTTTTAACTCATCATCAGATGTTGAGTTTAGAAAGTTAACAAATTGAAATTGAAAATTGATTTAAAGTTAACTACTTTTCTGATTGTGCATGATTTAATATGAATTAATTTAATAAATAAAGGGATTTATTTTCCACTTAACTGATTTTGAATTAAAACAATTGATTTATGGGTTAATCAATTATTAAATCAAACTTTATTCCAATTAAATCATTAAATTTGACAAATTTGATTTTAAATCAATTAAATAAATATTCAATTGATTGTTTGTAGGAATTTTGATTTATTGTCAAAATAAAAACAATATTAATTAGGAATAAATGCAATTAAATCTAATTAAATAATTAAGTGGCAGAATTAAATTAATTAATTAATTATTCATCATATTTAATTAATCAACTTTAAGATAAATAACGACATTTATCGCCAAATAATATTTAATTGAAGATAATTATGATAAATTAGGAATATTCAAGGAATATTCCCCGATGCAGAATTAAGATAATCAATTAGGATTTTGATAAGCTGATGTGCAGATGTGCCTTAGGTTAGGACTTTGATGTCAATTTTGATCGATTTGTTGATGTAGGAGGTTAATGAACCTATAGCCCATTTTTGGGGTATTACAATCTTTACTATATTGTCAAAATTGATGTGACATAGTCTTTTGTGCCATAACCAACTATCATCTACTTTAGCAACAAAACAACTTGCTTCATAATTAAGCTGAAAAACATTACCTTTTGTCTTTGAACCTGATGCAATCATTACTCCTTTGTTATTAATGATGCACTTATTGTTTTTGAATTCCAACTGATATCCTTTGTCAAGCAACTGTCCAACACTTAGTAGGTTATACTACAAACCATCAACATATAGAACATCATTAGTGTTATTCTTTCCATCCAAGGTGATAGCTCCTCTACCTATGATAGGTTTAGGAGTGTTGTCTCCAAATCTAACCATTCTGCCTTTGTACTTATCCAGATGTACAAATCTATCTTTGTCTCCTGTCATGTGATGTGAACAACCGCTGTCAATGATCTGGTCTATTCTAATGTCTTTTTGTTAAATTAATGCTAATTCTTGTGCTTTCTTTTCATCTTCAATATCCATTTCATCAAACATTTTCTCCATATATTCAATAACAATGAATCCAATTTCATCTTCTACTGAATTTTCATTTGATACTCCATCTCCAACATAGTAACATTCTTTTGTATACTTAGGTTTGTAATTAGTTTTGAACTTCTTGACTCTTGTAGGGCACTTAGATGCAAAGTGACCAATCTTTTTACATGAAAAACATTTGAATGGTAATTGACCTTCATATTTTCCTTTTCCTTTCCTTTCTTTCTTAGCAATCATAGCAATGAAATCATCTAGTTCTTTATCTTCTTCATCATCATCAAAGTTACTAGAAGTGTTCAAGGATTTCTTACCATGGACTGAGGCTTTGAAGGCTGTTTCATTTTTAGGCTCTATCTTCAAACTTGAAATCTTGAATGCTGAAATCTTTCTTATTAAGGTCTCTCTTCTGAAGTCTTTTGAAAATTGCATAGTCTCATCTAGGATGTTTATCTTGCTCTCATATTCTGCTATCAGAGTAGTCATTAACTTATCCATTATGTCTTCTTCCAAAATTTCTCCACCATTGTTTTTGATCCCTACAACTGCTTCATTAATTCTTTTATTATAAGCTCTGATGTTCTCTTTAGGTAGCATCTCTAATGTATTGTACTTTTTCTTCCATGTCTTTTTGCATGCATTCTTGGCTTGGATGTCTCCTTCAAACATGTCTTCTAGATGCTTCCATATCTTGTAGGCTTTATCTACTTTCTTGATCTATGAGAACTCACTGTTAGACAAGGTGCTAATAAGGACTTCTTTGGCAATAGCATTTTGAGTGAACATCTCCTTTTTCTTAAGAGTTGCATCTTTCTTTGCAAGATCTGATAAAGAGGGAATCTGAACTTCTTTAGTACCTACTTCAAAAATCTCAAAAGCAATGCACTACAAATGTGTCATCATTTTGTTCTTCTAGTCTAGATAATTCTCTCCATCAAACTTAGGACTTTCTTTTCTAAAGAATTCCATCTAATCAACCTCAAGCTATTAAACTTTCTCTCCGAGGCACTTGGCTTTGATACCAATTGTTAGGAATAGTCCCAAGAGATAACTAAGAGGGGGGGGGGGGGTGAATCAGTTATCTAAAAGATTCAATTCTTTATCCAATTAAGTATAGAAGAACATTAAGCACATACACAAAAAGATAACACTTAACACAACACCCCAATTTTGGTTACGGGGAAACCCAAATAGGTAAAAACCCCGGTGGGAATTAGCATCCACTATAAACTACACTAGAGTATAATGATCCTTGTTAGAAGATCTTACAACCATGTTAGGAGTTGATCTTTATAATGCATGAAGTACAATGACCTTCTCAAGGGTCAGACCCTGTTAGGAGTCTTTTACAATTAACCTTGTTAGAGGTGAGGATGCACTTTCTGGGAGCACACTGCTCAAATGGTGAAGGCTGCAACCTTCTGCATAATAGATATACACTATATCTAGATCTTGGTGAGATGAAAAGTAGACCTGTTGTCTTGATCAGTTCCAATGAATAACTTATACTCTCTTCTTCTTCACATAGATCTTCAACTAATGATTGATTGTCTCAGTACATTCACATCTTCTGCTTTGCTGTCTCAATCACACTTAGCAATCGCAACTGACTGGCTATAAGTATCTTTCTCCAAATGATATAATCAAGTTGGCCTATTAGAACTTCCTTGAAATCATATTAGAGAAACAATATAACTCTTAACTAACATCTCCAATGACTAAATAAAGCACACAACACAAATAGGACCACACAACTCAATATGAGTAGACGCGTTGCGTCACACTATTGGCTCTGCCAAATTAACTAAAACTTTACTCTCATGCTAAAATATGTTATGCACTCTTAACCAATGATTCTTAACTCATCTCCAAACATTAAACCAAACACGCATATCAAAATGATAGGCGCAACTACTAAAATAATATAAACAATGTCGGATCCATCAGACAATCTCAGGAAATTGTAACTGGCAAATAGAAACATCATAACTCAACTTCTACTACACAAATGACCTTGCATCCATGAACATAGCATCATAAACATGTCTTCAACATAAATATAAATGCGCAAGGCTCCATCATAACCATATTGTAGATAACATACAAAAATCTTCTTGTAACACTCTCAGGAACACTACTAATACAAACATCTGCACATCTGTCTATCCTCAGAATCAACCTCTGTGTCTATGATATCATGCTGATAACATATCTAAGAAACATATGATCAAGGCTCTCTCCATAAGACTTCAATGCATGCTTCTTACCATATGTTGTCATCAATGACAAACATACAGTCAACACTAACTTGCTGGCAAATCTCCAACACTAACTTCTTAGATATGTCAAATGTATCTCAAATTTGGGTTCATATTTGAGCAGAAAATGGGCTTTTCAGTTGAGCAGCTAGAGAGATGTAGATGAAATATAATAAAAAAACATATGTCAACTATAATATATTCTTTCAAGCTATGATAAAGAGTAATATATTGGATTTACAAAGGCCTTGTGTTCTGCTTAAGAAATGTCATGGATGCCACACATGAAATAGATTACATTCAACTAATATTAGATGACAAATATTTTAGAAAATTTGTACCAACATTGAAATGTGACAATGAAAACACCATCAAGTAGGCCCAGAATCCAAACCCTTCTTAGTTCATGTAATTGTAACCTAGGTTCATGAGATTTTTTAGCTGGTTTAAAAACCTATGGGCTATGCATAATGTCCAGCCACTCCTTTGACAATCAAGGGACTTTAGGGACATCCGTAGCTATCCAAGTTGTCCTTCCCCCTCTTGACTATTTCTGGAAAAAATTAGAAAATCATGATTGCTTGTGCATAAACTCTTTCTTGCCTCAACATGGATAAAACTCATGGTAAAAGACAAAATGAACAAATAAATCATGTATAATATAGTACAATCAAGCAAATATCCCATCCAATTCTATAAGACTAAAAAATTATTTGAAATTGTGTAGCTTAAAGAACCTTAAAAAAATGACCACCTTTAATGAAAACAACCAAAGATAAACAAGATATTATTATGTAATTTTACATAATAAAAATTCCTTCCTTAAAATTCAATTGCTATCATGATATGATAACACAACCACATATACAATTAAAGGGGAACATGACTTATGTAAACACTCACAAATATAGAAATACAATTGAAAGGGAACCAAATCTAAGTGTCAATAACTACCTATAATTCACTAGTACCTCCAACTTTTGTTGATGGCTATGAATTCTTATGAGGTTTGTATTGTTTCCTAATTTAACCCTAGAGCTATATTTTTTCATTATTTCCTATGTTTCTTTTTTCGCTTTTATCACAATCTCAGTAATTTTCTTGCATTACTAATGACTATCTTCAATAGAAAAGGATTATCATCTATGTATTTGATCTTTATAACTATATTTCTCTTTTGATGATTCTATTTAGATAAATAGATTGTCATGAGCATAAGAAGTGACTATATTTTCCTCTGCTCCACTTGTGGCACTTTTCTTTGGCTTCAAATAACTTTTGACATATCTTGTAATATGTTGTCTTCTTTGTAACTGTTATCCTCATACTTCATAATTACCCTTTCATGCTTACTAGTTGACTATCATTGTCTTTGTTTACATATATTCCTATTTGTTTTCTTTCCATTGGGCTATTATAAATTATCACTTCTTTATGATCAAAGACCATAGAATGATCTTATGATTAGGGCTTGTTGTGCATGGCCTTGTATTACTAACTGTCACTTCCTTTATGATTTCTTTGGATTTCTCATGATAGTGAATTTGACTATGAGTTATCTACTTCCTATAGCACCACTTAGATACCTTGTATATCCTTTTTCTTATGTTGAAACTATCACCGTCCTTTCATAATTAGACCTGATCATTGTCACCTCTTTATTGTACACCCCTTTTCCCTTGATTTTCCATGGACTCTGAGTTTCTTGATTCAAAGGTTATGTTTTAATTGTGTCTGGATGCCTATTATATTGTACAAATCTATTAAAAATTATTCCAAAATTATTTCTAAATTGACCTTCCACACTTATTCAACATACCTATTGCATGCTAAGGTGCAATTTCTAGTTAATAATACACAAGCATCCCATAGATTGGATAAAAGACTTGGATTAAAACCAAGAAAAAATTCTTTGAAAGTATTACAGTTAGAAATGAAAAATAGTGTAGTCGCCTTCAAACCCAAAATATTGAAATAAATTTTTTTAATACATTTTTAAATTAAAGTTTCAATAACCCCCAAACCATGAGACAAAGAATAAAAAATTCAAGAATAAATTTCTAAGGACTTGCAATACACAATTTTACAAGTCCATCCCCTTCCTGCACCACACAATATAATAACAATTTTGTATTGTATTCATACCAATTTTGATTCTTTCATAGTTGTTGCACTACACAATACAACCAAGCTCAAGAGAATTTAATACTTGGCATGATTTCTAGTGGAAAGCTTCTCATACTCACATATCTCATATCTATAGGAAACTTCGACAACCAATTCTAGCTTTTGCAAACAACCTTGAAACAAAAGAAGTAGTCAACTAGGAGGCATTCTAGTATGCTCTCCATAAAATGTTCTAGAAAATATGACCACATCATTTCCTTTTAGATTCTGAAATCAACAATGCAACACAATAAATAGGCTTTTGTGAAAGTAATAATCATATAAGAGTATTGAAAGGTTATGTTTAGATATAATCCTCTCACAAGATTTTATATTATAATATTATAAAATTAAATATTTAGAAAATAGAATAATGACATGGATTGGTGTCATGAATTTATTTGGTGGGAGCATTTGATGTTAATCAATGACATATATTAAGTTTAGATATTATTGTCTTTATTTCATTTTTTATGATTTTTTTAGATTCTTAATGATGGAATGGACTAAAACCACATACCCACCATAAACACTTCAAACCAAATCTATGAAAATCTAGTTTTTCAATATAAATAGGGAGCTAAGAATCAAACACCCAACATGAATACTCTTGTAGATGACCACAAAATGAATGAAAACCACCATGCATGAGGGTTATCATACTACTTGTTTTATCACAAAAAAAAAAGATCAGCTGCAAAACTTTCACTCAAGCAAGGATTAGTAATCAACTAATTCCTTAAAATGAATTCCCTCCACCTTGTCTGACTAAGAAATCACATGAAATCTTTAGATAAGAAGATTAAAGAAGTATTGGTTGATTTCATGAAATTTGTAGATAAGGAGATTAAAGACCTTGAATTTTGACTATAGATGGAGCGGATATGGGAGATGGGGAAAACTATTTATAGGTATCATAATTCTTGTATCAATTCAAATATTATTATTGGAATTTGGTTATATGTAAATGATAAGTGGAATGTGATTGATATGTCTTTGTCTATTACCGCTAGGTCTTTTCCATTACTTGACAATATCAATAATTACTTGTACTCAATAAACATATATAGACCTAAAAATTAATGTTCAATGAAACATTTTCTTAATTTTAAATTCTATTTTTTAGTTTATGATTTATTAAGTCATATTATCCAACTTACCATATTTTTATCTAACCATATATGCTTTATGTATGCCACTCCTTAATAGGTGTAGACAATTAAGTCTCACTAATTATATTATAGCACTTAACAAACAATTATTGAATTAGTATAATTAATCGATTAAATAATTAAAGCTCAATAAATTAAATTAATTAGGTCATTAATTAGTTAATCATAGTAATAAAATTAAACTAATTAAGTGATTAGTATCTAATTAATCAAAATGATTCCATTTTAAATAAATATCCAAATCAACAATTAAAGTCTATTTTTAGATCATAAATTTAAACATTAATTTATAAATTATAAAGAATCAAATATTTACTTAAGCAATTGATCAAATTTCACAATAAATCTTTGAGAAAGGAAAAATATTAAAAAGAAATTGTTAACTAATTATAAAAAATTTTAAAGAACTGAACTAGGTAAAATTGACTAATTATAGCCATCTCATCTTCACCATTTCATCTCATCCACATCTACATCAACAAAATCTATAAATTAGAATCAATTGTCAATTTTTAACAATCTTTAATTTTGGTTGATCAAGTAAAGGTTGTTGCAATGAGAAACAAACAACCATATCAAGATCTTATGTAAAATGCTCCAAGGTATTCTTGAATGTTATAATAATTTGGTTAATTTAGTTTTAATTCTCATTTGTGTTATATTTAATATATTACATGCATATAATTGAATTCTAGTCATGTTCATAAAAAATTTGGGAAGGTCACATGTTATACTCTTCATAATGCATTTATGAAATTTCTAGTGTGTGGTAAAAGTGTACCTCATTAGATAGAGTTCATAAGCTTTCTAGTGTGTGGTAAAAGTGTACCTCACTAGATAGAGTTCATAAGCTTTATGGAATACTTCTTTGTTAAGTACATAAATTATTTTTATTTGCATGGTGACTATAGACCTAGTAAGCATAGTAACACTTTTCATGATATGATTAAGAATAATTATGTGTGGCTTATTATCTAGTCATGACCAATAATTTTGTCAAAAGATGTTATATATGACTAAGTTGTTATTGATCTTCAATGTACTTTCAATTGTTTGACTCTCAGAGTAAATTATTTAAATCTCTAATGTTACTACTTTTGTATTTATTTGTTAAATATTAAGATTATTAATCATTGAGAACTTATAAGATATTTGATCTTAATAACAAATTGAAATTAGAAAAATATCTCATAAATATTAGTAAATTATTTAAATTTCTAATATGACTAATTTTATATTATAATATTAAATATTAAAATAACCAATCATTAATAACTTAAAAGATTTTTTATATTAATATCAAAATAACCCAAGATATTAAGAAAATAAATTTCATAGATTTTTAAATTGGGACTTCAATTACCCCCAAGTCACGGATCAAAGAATAAACAATTAAATTATATATTTTTAAAGACTTTTCTGTACACAGTGGATATGTCCACTTCCTACCTGCACTTAGTCCCACAAATGATTGAGTAATAAATTATTTACATTAAAAAAATAAGAAAACAATCAAAGAATAAATTTCTAAGGATTTATTGTGCCCAATTGTATATATGTCCACGTGCTTGCTTCTGTACTTAGTCTCCATATTTTCATACCAGTTTTGAATCTTCAGAGTTACTGCACCATCGCAAAATCACAATCAAACTCAGGGAATTTAGTACTAGGCGTGATTTCTAGTGGAAAGCTTCTCATACTCACATATCTCATATCTGTAGGAAACTTCGACAACCAATTCCAAGAACTCGTGCTTATATCATAAACAAGTATCTCCATACTTTTGCAGGTTCTGAAACAGATCTTATTTCCCACTCCCATGCATTCAAACCAATTTGAATTCGAGCTTTTCCTAAATTCCTCACACACAGAGCTAGGCATTTTCCCAATCTCTTGCCACTTATAATCTTCCTTCCTAGTCTTCTCAAAAACCAACTCCCACATAACTACGTCTTTTAAACTGTGATTTTCTTTGATTGCCCCAATCACAAACACACCACTCTTACAAAAAACAAGCCAAACCTACAAATTGTGGGCATCTATTGTCATTGGCATGGCCACAACTCTGTTGGTTCCATGTTCAATGTTGTAGGCCATCATTCCACCATTATATATCATACCCAACAAATACCCCTTGAAGAAGAACATGTTTTCATTTCTAATAACCACATCGGGAATGCTACTTGCAACTTTCCATGCCTTGGTCGCAGAGTTATATGCTTCTACTAAAACTGTACCAGTGCTGCTCATGCCCACCACCATGACTGTATATTCCTCCATCTTATTTCATCCTGGTAAAATTGCCTTGGCTATAATTCTACTCACACAACGCATTTGTGGCAGCGTAAAGTACGTTTGGATAAGAGGATTGCAAACACATAGCGTTGCAGAGGTACAACCAAACCAGGGATTGGTGCTAATGTTTTCCAAGAGCAGTCCAGAAGTAGATCCTCTGGAATTGATGGGGCAATCGAGAGGTATGAAAGATAGAGAAATGGTCCATTGCTTGTAATTTTCTTGGGGACTACACTATGAGTGTCACGTCAATGCTTATTGAAAAGAAAAGTCACAGAGTTGTCTCAGAAAACCATTTAATGGAAACCAAACTTGTTTACAGCTATCCTGTTTTCCGATTTCTCACTTCCATATCATAAAAATTGGATTTTTACTGGTTTTAGGTGTGAGACAAGTTTTCTTCAGTACGGATGCGAGAGATCTTGCAGGGAAAGCCTATCGGCTAATTAACTAAAAAATAATATGCAATAAAAAATTATGAAAAAAAATCAATACCTTAGATATTGGTGTGACAAATCTATATTCTAAAATAATAATTTTATTCTTGCTATAAAAAGATGCTATGCATTACATAGTAAATGTCTCTTTTGAAAAATGTTGATTATTGTAAAAATTAAATTATTAAATTTTACATAAAAATATGTATAACTTTTTTATAAAAAAAATTAATTTTTATTTATTTAGAATCTAGACAAAAAATATCACAAATGAGTAGTTTACTTCATCTTCAAATTTTTATTGGTTTAGTTGCTATAAGTGTAAAATATTTGGTGCAAAAGGTTGATTTCAATGTCAAGTTTGGCCAAAAAGTGTAACCTAGTATTGTGGGATCACCCCTAAGTTAGACACTCGACAATTTCATAATTAACTTTGAAATTGAAATAAAATGCACTTGAAAGGAAAGTATGTTGATAAGTAGTAGAGTCTAGATTTGATAATTATGAAAATCTTATGCCTTGATGATGCAATACTCTTTGAATGTAATTACAAGTGTTGATGCAATAACATGACTCCACAAAAACCTAAAAGGAAATCATCAAATATATGCTTGCATGAAGGTTGTTAAATCTTGTCACAATGAACAATATGGTGGGATGAAATGCCTTTAATGTTGAAAACTTCCTATTGAATGCTTAGATGTGTAAATGTATTCAAGAGCTCCAATTAGTGCTTGTGGGTGCTTGTGGATCTTAAAATGAGGGAGGGTAGCTTGCTTTTATACTTCTCCCAACCATTTCAGGATGCAAAAATTGAAAGTAGTCAACACAAGTTTAAATCCCTACTGAAACCAAGTGATCGTTGCATGGTTTCAATTTGGGGCCAAACATCAAGGAGTTGGACAACCAAGTGGCCTATTCCTCCCAATGTGGCCCTAAATTAGGACTAGAGGTACAAATTGGAGATAAAATGTCTAAATTACATGCAATAATGAGTTGGGGTGAACAAAGCTAGATGTGGGAGGCCATACATTGTAAAATATCACCTAGATAAGAAGAAAATTGCACAAGGATGAAATTTACGATGCTATAGGGAGGTGGATGACCTCCATAGTCATCTGATTAAAAAATACTTGAAGGAAAGTCATAATTTCAAGGAGCTCTAGTAGTATCTTTCTTTCTGTTCTTTTCTATGTGTTTTGATGTTCGTTTGTTATTGGTCAGTTGTTGCTTTGCTGTTGGTTTGTTGATGCTTTCTGTTTAGGTAGCTTTTTGTTGTAAAGGGTTTCAGGTTCCATTCAAAACCTATTTTACCTTTAATAAAAAACTATACTAAACCTCTTTAATATAAAATTTAATTTATTTCCTTTCACACCAATACATGTGAATTAATAAAATGCAGAAAAATCACTATATATTATTTTAAATTTAATCATTTTACTTATTTATTTAATTTAGGTGATTCTTTGGGGTTACACCTATCTATTGATCATTTAAAAATATTACATCAGATGCCTCTATATTTGGATAAATATCCCTATTATTCAACTATTACAATATGTGAAAAGTATCTAGTATATCACAATCGACTCTAATAACTATGTACATATTTGAAGAATATTCTAATTCAGTATCATAGCCTTGCCATATTTCTATTTCTATTTATACATATCATATCCTATATCACCTATAAGTGTAATAAAAAAAAATTCAAACCCCAAATGCCACCCTTACTTGATGCCATCCTCCTCCTTGAAGACATTGGTCACTAGGGAAAATGATTACTTTCTATCACCAACGAAGGTAACTTCAATACATTCATTGAGAAAGTTAATTTCAACATATTTTTAGGGTTCCTTATATCTACATGATAATTCAAGTTGATTGGGTAAGCTTCTATAACTCATAGATTAAATCATCATATATTGAGCAACATCTAATGGAGTATAAGGTACATTTAATAGTCAATTTAGGTTCATAAAATTGAAATGTGTTAGGACTATATGTACACTATAGTTTTATAAGTTGATAAATTCTAGAAAATTAGCTAACTCACAATTTACCCAAAATAAAATTCACGGATACGAAAGATGCTAACTTTATTAACAACATATAATGATCAAAACAATAAACAAATAAATTTATGTTAATCCTATTATCATGAGGTAGTACTAAAAACTTTGAGAAATCTAGAATCATAAATCTATGCTACATATTATCACTTGAAACATAAGAGTCTTTGAAATTAAAGTACTATCAAACTAAATTATAAAAATGGACTATAGGGTGACACTTTAACTCAGGTGGGCCCTAAATTGGGGTAAATGCACTATTAAAATTAACTTTGAATAAAGTAACTAAATTAGAAACTACTCATTTTCTCTTTCATTCACAAAAATTGATCATACATAAAAAGTGATATGTTGGTGCAATGAAAAACTTATAAAAAACTATTTTTAACCACATGCGATCTTTCCATGACACATTTATAGACTAGTTCATCCTAACTAACCAAAACTATTTTATGCTCATTCCAAATATTCAAGAAGAGGATTATTGAATCCATGAAAGCATAGATAAAAGTAGATTCCTATTATTACTATTTAACCAACTATGATGAAATTGATATCTCCATTAATGAAAAATTTACAACATGAACTTGATGACATTCAGCATGGTGAAGACATCCCTTGTGCTAGAAAGGTTTACTACTGACATAATCTCTTTAGGAATTTTTGGATAAGCACAGGTAAGTATTGAACATCCAATCTACATTCTATTTTCATTGACTATAGGAAATTATCTCTAGCTCTATTGTCAATGGTTGTAGAAAACCCATGGAAAATATGACTGCTTCATTACAATGATATATTAGTACATAGGAAAAATCCACAAATAATAATCACATAAATTTAAGACATTTTTGGCACGTATGTATTTATATATTATCTATCATCCGTAAGAAAACACACTTTAATAGTTAAAAGTTAAAAGTTAAAATTTTCAAGGTTTAAAGTTAAAAGTTTGTAGCAACTAAAAGATAAAAGTATATAAATTAGCCATAAAAATAGAGTCATCACCCCTTGGATTAGATCGTTGGTTTCCTCCAATAAAAGGAATGTAATCGATTTTTCATCAAGGCCAACTCCCTAAAGTTTGAGTCCACAATAATCCCTAATTTAGTTTAGTCAATTTGGTTCTAATATAACTCATTTTATCTCTCTATCCTCCACTATCTAGGATCCTCTATTTCTACATTATATGGTTTAGTCCCTTTCTAATCTACTATAGGCCACTATAGTAGGGGTGGATAGAAGATTACTAGGATCTAGGTAGGCTCAGAGTACCTTGCAAGTTTCATTGTCTCCTAGCTTGGCTCATAGCTACATGATAATTGTATAGGAGTGACTACTTTTTATTAAAATCATTAATCAACTTGTGCCACCTTTTTGAAATTAATCCCAAGGATTATTTTCCTATGGGTTTTTCTAGTCTCCCAAATATGATATAACTATTCCACATTGCCTAAATTACTCTCTACTAAAAACTTGAAACACTCATATGAATGGCCTAATTGTTTAGTATATTGTGAGGATTGTGAGACTTTGATCTAAATGGAAATGTGGTTGATTTTTCCATTTCTCTATAATCTCTCATTTTCTGCCCCTATTGGATTCATTCTAAATATATGAGAAAAAATCTCTAAATTATAGATCTCCAACATATAGAAGAGGGTTCCACTCTGCATCATAGGGTACTACATGATTATACATGTAGAATTTGTAAATAGAGTTTTGTAACTCGAGATTTGATGACTTGAAAAATATTAAAAATTTGTTTTGAGGTAATAACAAAAAAATGCAGGTCACAATACAACTACATGAACTAGAAACCAAAAAGTTACTATCTTAAGAACAATGAGTAGACTCTTACTGATGATATACAACTTACAATTCAAGAGGTACCATTTTTTCTATTTGGTTTGCCTTAGTCTACAATTTGATAATTTCCTTTTCCTTAGCCTACCACTCCTCCTCTGTAAGAATTTTCCTATAGCAACAACCTAAGATCTAGAGGCCAATGAATAACACAAAAGAGAGAACAAAATGGACAAGAACAAACTGTATTCTCATTAATGATGTAATAACTATTAAATTTAGTACAATGTAGATGTTCCTACTTAAATAGGCAAAGCAATAAGAGAACATGATAACTAGGAGATAACTTCACCCACACAAGGTGGAATCACATGTCCACCAAAGAAAACATGTGCAATAATGTAGAGGATGATAAAGTGATAAGTGCACTAAAGATGGAGACAACACATAAAGTGAAATGTGATAACTATCACCACCTAAAGTGTATTTCTCCTACACCATTTGCAACTAAATGTGCAAGCTCCTAAGTGTCTCAAATACAAACTACTATATATGCATTATCCCAAGTAAGCTTGAGTAAAATGTAATTAGGAAAGTAATTAATTGCACCAACACCCCCCTTATGTGCAACTTAGGAGAATAAAAACTCAAGATAACAATGTAAGATGGGTCTTGGATACTAGGCCATGTTAAATATCCATGTACAATATGAAATGCAATCTCTCACAAGTGGATAAAGGGAGAAAAACACGTGGGAGAAAACTCCCCTCCAAAAGAGAGATGAAAACATACAATGCTCTAAATAATGAATGTGAGAGAATAAGAGAGACCATTAAGCCCGCCCAATGTCAAATATCCTACAAAGATGATCCAAGATGACAACCAATTCTCCTCCATAAGAAAAAATAGAACCAGTGTTGGACCAATAATGTCAAAAGTGCGACAAAACTAGGTACCAATACCAATGAAGAGTTGATGGAAAATCACCCACTACAATAGAGATTAGGCATGGAGACACCTACTTGAGCATTAAATGAATACTCACAAATGAAAAATTGGTATAGTTGAAGTCTCAATCAGAGCCATGCACTGCCAAAGATTGATTGGTGCATTCTAAGTCTCCTTTATAGCCATGCACAAAGTCTTACAAGATAATTCCTAATCTACTAAGTACAAAATGATTACATCATATATGTCATCAATGACAAAGTACAAAGAAATATGACACTTTATATTAGTGTGTGTACAACATAACTCATGCAAGAGAACGCAACATGATATGATAATGCAAATCTAGAAATTGATGATGATGCCCCTAAGAATGCCTTATGGAAGATCACATAAGATGTCTCTAATTGGAATGATGTGCCAAGAAAATGTAGGAGTGACTGATGCCCCTGGTTGGCAATTGGAAGCACTACAAATAGGTATGTAGGTGGACAAAAAAATTATTCCTATTTTTGCATATTTATTTAAAATTTTGTTTTTAAAAATTTATTAAAAGTATATAAAAACATTTATTAAAACCCCCAAAAAACTTTATTAAAAAATGAAAAGAACAACTTGCCTTTTTTTAGTTTTTTGAAAAAATTATTAATAAAATAAAGAAAAAATACACTTATTTATTTATTTTTAATTTTAATACTTTATTTTTTTAAAAATGATTTATTTATTTTTTGTAAAAAATTATTAAAAAAAATATATACATTTTTTTAATTTTATTAAAAACAAAAACAATAATAGTAAAAAATTAATTAAAAAACATTTTTAAAAATCCCCCTTTTAGGGGTTCTATAGGTGGCTTGTGAGTTGAAAAACATTTTAAAAAATGTACTTGCACACTGCATACACATTCGTATGACAAGGGAGTTTTTTTTTCAAGCTTCCAATTTAAATTTTGTTTAATATAGGCAAATTTATAGTCAAAATTCATTGGAATAGCCTTTTGAATGCAATGGTAAGCTTTGATTTGGCATAGGGTAGTCCAAAAAATATTGGTCCTCATATATGTGAGGATGCCAACCATAAATGCTTCAAGATCTCTCCAATGATGGCTATTCAATGACACTCCAACGACTCTGATACGATGTAAGAATTTGCCAATACAACAACAACCTAAGCTTTAGAGGCCAATGAATAGAATAAAAGAGAGAACAAAATGAAGAATAACAAACTATGTTCTCATCAATGATGAAATAACTAACATTGAGTACAATGTAGATGTGCCTGCTTAAATAAGCAAGGAAATAAGAAAACATGAAACATGAGAAAATCATCTTAAGGTGTGATCAATTATCATGTTGTAGGATTGATTTTTTCTAGCGTTGGTCATGATACTATGTGTGCTATATCAGACATTAATTATCCCCACAAATTTTAAACTATACTTTAGGAGATCCATAAAGACTCTCATATCTTTCCATTATTGAAGGATCTTGCTATGAATTATCTTATTCCCCTTAAAAATTTGTCTTGCATATCCTTTGAAGATGATACATTAGAGGAGCTCGATTATATCACAAATCTTGCACGTTGGTTCAAAATATTGCCTCTAATTCCTACTCCTCACCTAAAAACCAAATCTGCATCATCTTCTAGGCATAGCTAATGGGGATTCATATATTGAAAATACATTATATTTTTTTGTGGAGTCTCAAATTTTAATTTTGAAGGATTATTTTGAGGGTATTTATCTCCTCTTTCTTAATAGGCATGCCATCATGGTTGGACCAATATCTTAATTATTTTTGGAGCTTATTCTATATTAGTCTTCACATGATTATGGATTAAAATCATCTCATTCCAATGTTTAGATATTTGAGAATTTTTTAAAGACATGTATATTTTTATGTGTATTTCCTATTAAACCATCCTATGAGACTAAATTATTCAATCACCAATGGTTTGTCACTTCATAAGGGGATAAATGTTTTTAGTATAGGTAGTGAATTATTTAAAAGATATACTCCTTCATGAGGGGATTCATATCATTATTTTATCTCTCCTATCAGAGGGACATCTTTGTACTTATGTGTTAAAAGTAGTCCAAGAACTGTGGGGTCATATCGCTCCTATCCTTCTTTCACTAGTGCATCTTTTTTCTATCTTTTGGAGAGTAATTATTTACCATTTGGTTTTATCCCTTTCTCTTTTTATGAGAGATTTCATTTGTTTGTATATTACTACATATCAAGCCTTGTAGTAAAGAACCATCAAAGCTTTAGTTTGATCTTAAAGGGGGAGTTGGATTAAACAACTCATTCACCAATAAATTAATTAATAATCAATCACTCAATATAAAATTAGGAGTGATTTTATTATATTTAGGACATCTTTATTTAGGTCATGTTGTCTCATAGCATAGGATGATGACACTTGTCATGATCTAACTTAATCCTCACCTAAGGTTTCATCTATTTTTTTTTAAAAAAATTATAAGCATTTATTTGTATATTGTATTCATCCAAGCTAATCAGATTGATCTCAATATTGTTGGAAACTGCATTGAAACAATTGTTGTATTATCATCGATGTCAAACCTTAATTGGTAAGACTATTGCTACTTAGGAAAGTACTATATCTATTTGAGTGTTGCTAAGGGGCTAAGTAAGGTTGGTAACAATAGCACCTAGGGAAAGGTTGAGTTATCTTGATACTACAAAGTGTACTTGGCTATGTTGCACTATGATGAGATAATGTATTGTTTATCTTAGTAAGACTGAAGACTAAACTGGTAGGCTTAATCAAGTATAGAATGGAAAAATCATGTTTAAGCCGAGTGATATTAGTGTCGACCAAGTTAGTATATGCCGAGCAAAATTATAGTGTCGACTGAGCATCAGTAAATTGCTAAGGAAGACATTCTAAGCTAAGGAAACAGTTTTAGTAATGACCGAGCTTTCTACATGAAGACCAAGTGAACAATCACAGTATTGACCGAGCATCAACAATTTTATATTTGAAGAGAATTTAATTATGGAGCCGACATTGTTGAATTCTTGGATTATGTAAAACGTGTTCACTTTATTTATTGATTGTTTGGAAGCATTAAATGCATTGTAAAATGTTTTATTGCAAATCTTTAAGAGATTTGAGATGATTCTAGAAAGGAAGCCGAAGAACATGAAGCAGGTAGATTCAATGAATCTGACCTAACCCTAAGATCTACGATTGAGATTGAGCGAAAAAAGATGAGCTAACCTAATTGAGGAAAATATAAGGGAACCTAAACATTATGATATGTATGTACATGGTGAATAGAGAATGCTGGAAGAAGAAAGTTTTATTGACTGAATAAGCAGAAAAGGATGAAGGAGAAGTGTGGTGATTGCTTGAAGAAAATTTCTAAGCAGATCAGAGATGGAAATGGAAAAGTTTCAAAGTCAGTAAACCAGCATTAGTGTACAGAATCGGATCTGATATTTGCAAAGTGAGTTGTATATTTTTCAGATAATACTGATGCTACTTTCTAACCATTGTAACAGTCAAAATCCTTTTAACAGAGGTTGACCTAATAGTCATATGTTAAATCCTTTGAACAAGGTTGCATTCTAATGGAGTGTATGTAAGTCCTATGACTAGGCTCACTTTTAACAGGGTGATTGAAATCCTTTAACCGGGTTACACCTGACAGTGTGTATTGTAACCTTTGACAAGGCTGGCTTTTTACCGAGCTCACTTCAGAAGAGTGAAAATAATAGTAGCATGTTACAAAGTGGTTTTTCCCAAATTGGGTTTCTACTATAAATCTTGGTGTTTATACTTGTGTGAATGTTTAGATATGAACATTCCATGTTTTGCAAGTTAAGTTACAACTAGGTAGTGGACTACATTGTTAGATGTTTCTATTATTGAATCAGTGATGACCAAGTTTATTTTGGTTTTGGATCTGATTTAAGGATAAGTTTTTGAGATTATTTTATACATCAGGACCTAAGAAAAACTGATTCACCCCCCTCTCTATTGTTCTAAATCATATTAACAATTGGCATCAGAGCTTTGTTGCTTATTATTAGTGTTGACAGAAATCAAGTTTAAAGGGGCTTGAAGCAAATGATCAGGATGTATAAGGAGGTACCGAAGCTGAACAAGGAAAACTTCCCCGCATGGAAAAGTTTGATGAAGCTGTATCTAGCCGGTATTGGTGACTCTACAAAGTACTACATTGAGAATAGTTATGTCTCACTTGTCGCACCTTTGACTGCCGAAGAAATGAGAGCCAAGTAAGAACATAATCAGACAATGCTGGAAATTGCATCTGCCCTAAGCTATCTAGAATTTGAGGATATTAAGGACTACACACTTGCTAAGGATATGTGGGACACTCTTGCAAGGATCTATGGTGGTGACTTGAATGTACTAAAAGAAAAGGCCGAGAGTCTTAGAGGTAAGTTTGATGAAATGAGAATGCAAGAAGGTGAAAACATTGCACAATATTGTGGTAGAATAAAAGAAGTTGTGAATGCTATTAGAGGAGAAAATTGGACTATTGATGATGAAACTATAATTGGGAAAGTACTAAGAACCCTGTGTCCTATATATGCTATTAAGATCTCAACTATTCAGGAATCTAGATGTAACTCTGCTAATGTGCTTACTTTGGAAAGTTTGGTTGGTAAACTGACTGCTTTTGAACTCTCTAATTATGATAATTTCACTGTTGGAAGCATTGGAAATGTTGAATTTTCTTTTAAGTCATAATTAGTCATGAACAAGCCAAAGAAAGAAAAAGAAAGATGCATTAGTGAAAGTGAAAGTGTTAGTGAAAGTGACAGTGACACTTCTAATGAAGACCTAGAAGATCTAGAAGCTCTTATGGCTATAAGACTAAGAAGGGGAAAATGAAAGTATAAAGGTAAACTTCCTATTATATGTTTTGCATGTAATAAAGTTGGTCATATAGCTACTAGATATCCTAACAAGAAGGATAAAGATGATGAAAGGAAAAGCAAACACAAAGATAGAAAAGATGACAGGAGCTATTGATGGAACAGAGATTACAAAGGAAAAGGTAAGAAATCTTGTTACATTGCTGAAAAAGAGACTGACACTGATAGTGATGATCTTGAAATTGAGGTAGTCTATGTGGCAATGAAAGATGAATTTGATGAGGATGAGAAAACTACATTGATATCCTATGTGAACAAGAATGACAAATGGATTATTGACAGTGGTTGTTCACATCACATGATTGGTGACAAAAATAAGTTTGAGACCTTACATCATTACGGAGTTAAAAGTGTAAAATTTGGTAATGATGCACAATGTTCTATTAGAGGAAAAGGTTTGATTAAATTGACTGATAAGATATCTTGTGAAAATGCATATTGGGTTGAAGGTCTTAATTATAATTTGTTAAGTGTTGCTCAGCTTAACAAAACTAGTTACCAAGTGGAATTTCATCATAAGAAAGCTAAAATATTTGATGCTACTGGAGAACTAATTGAAAGTGGTGATCAAACTAGAGGTAATTTATTCTATCTTGACCTATCTGAAGAAACATGTTTGATTGCACAACTTGATGATATTTGGTTATGGCATAAAAGGATGTGTCATGTTAACTTTGACAATCTAGTAGAGATAAGTAAGAAGAAAAAGGTAAGAGGTCTACCTAGATTGAAGAAACCTGAGAATGTGATGTGCAAGGAATGCCAGTTAGGAAAAATGACAAAGTCAAGTTTCAAGAGAAAATCCTTTACTTCTGGAAACATTTTAGATTTGGTTCATACTGACCTTTGTGGACCTATGGGTGTACTGATTTATTGTGGTGCTAGATACTTTATCTTATTTGTTAATGATCATACTAGGATGATGCATGTGATGTTTCTAAAAGAAAAATCTAAATCTTTTCAATTATTTAAGTGGTATTTGGCTAAGGTTGAAAAGGAGATAGGTAGGAACTTGAAATGTCTTAGATCTAATCGAGGTGGAGAATTTACATCAAATAAATTTAATCTATTTTGCAATGATAGAGGAATTAAAAGATAAATGTCTGCACCTAGAACACCTCCACAGAATGGTATAGCAGAAAGGAGAAATAGATCTATCTTGGATTGTGCAAGGACATTGATGATTGAAAAGAATGTGGCACATAAATATTGGAAATAAGCTATAAGCACTGCTGTCTACACTCTTAACTGGGTATAGATCAAGAAAGGTACAAATCTGACACCCTATGAACTATGGCATGGGCATGCACCAAGTGTTAAATACTTTAGAATCTTTGGAAGTAAGTTCTATATACTAAAAGACACTAGGAATGGAAATTTTGATGCTAAGAGTGATGAAGGCATATTCCTAGGGTACTCCACAAAAAGTAAAGCTTATAAGTGTTTGAACTCTAACACTAACAAAATTATGGAAAGTGTGAATGTCAAAATTGATGAGTATGCAGAAAGAAATGAAGTTGACAACAAAAGAGAACCAGAAGATTATAGATCTTTTGTGTACATTGAGGAAGAAGAAGAGGCAAGTAACAGACCTACACTTGATGCCAAGTCTTAGGTAAGCAGTGCTGAGTGACAGACAGAAGCTGCTGAGCATCAAGAAAATAGTGCCGAGAGAGAACAAGAACATGCCGAGCTATAAGAAAATGCTATTGAGTATCAGGAAGAGGTTGCCGAGCATTCTAAAGTTGAATCTAACAATCTTGTTGAGGAACATGATGAAATACAGGAGAGGACAACTGACCAGTTTTGGCAAAATATGTAAGAAGACATCATAAGCTTGAACATATAATTGGAGACAAAGATACTAGAATCTAGACTAGAAGTAAGACTAAGGATCCAACATGTCTACTATATGAATTTGAATCGAAGACAACTAGAGAAGCATTGGAGAATGAAGATTGGATACAAGCAATGAATGAAGAAATTGACCAGATTGAGAAGAATGATACTTGGACTCTGGTGTCGAGACCTGAAAATAAGAAAGTTATAGGAACAAAGTGGGTATTTTAGAATAAGATGAATGAAAATGGTGAAATCACTAGGAACAAAGCTAGGCTGGTATGCAAAAGCTACGCACAAGAAGAAGGAATAGATTATGGGAAGACATTTGCCCCTATAGCTATATTGGAAGGAGTAAGAACTCTGCTTGCATATGTTGCTTATAAAGATTTCAAGGTATATCAAATGGATGTCAAGTCTGCATTTTTGAATGGTATATTACAAGAAGAAGTGTACATAGAACAACCAAAAGGTTTTATTGATCCAAACAGAAGACACATGGTGTGCAAACTGAATAAAGCATTATATGGATTAAAGCAAGCTCCCAAAGCATGGTATGAGAGGTTGCACAACTACTTGATATAGATTGGATTTTCAAGAACAAATGACATAAGCAATCTGTACATGAAGGATGAAGAAGGTAAAGGTATCCTGTTGGCAAAAATCTTTGTGGATGACATTATTTTTGGTGGACAAGATGCATTATGTAAAAGTTTCTCAAATGAAATGCAAACTGAATTTGAAATGAGTATGCTTGGTGAAATCAAATTCTTTGTTGGTTTACAAGTATATCAGAGGAAGAATGGAATTTTCATTACATAGTCTAAGTATGTTAATGAAATACTGAAAACTTTTGGGATGAAAGATGCTAAACTAGTGGGAACTCCTATGATTACTAGACAAAAGTTATCTAAGAATGATGATGCTGCAGAAGTGAATCAGACTCTGTACAGATCCATGATTGGAAAATTTCACTATGTTGTACATAGCAGACTAGATATTGCATTAGCTATTGGGATTGTGGAAAGATTCTCTACCAATCCTAAGGAAACACATATGATGGCCATGAAAAAAATTATGAGATACTTGAAAGGAATTGCTGACTATGGTCTATATTATAAGAAGGATGACAAATTTGAACTCAGAGTTTATATAGATGTTGATTGGGCAAGAAATGTAGATGCCAAAAAGAGTACAAGTGGTGGAGCTTTCTTTCTTGGATAGAGATTAGTCTCCTAGACGAGCAAGAAACAAAATTGCATTTCCCAATCTACTGTTGAGGCCGAGTATGTTACTGCTGCAGTAAACTGTTCAAACTTGGTATGGATAAAACAATTGTTGATAGGCATGAAAGAAGAAATCACTAAAACTGTTGTTATTTTCTATGACAACACAAGTGCTATCAATATTTCTAAGAATCCAGTGATGCACACTAAGACCAAGCACATTGCAATCAAGTATCACTACTTGAGAGAATTAGTACAAGATAAAGAAGTCCGAATGGAATATGTGAATACAAATGAACAATTAGCAGACATATTCACTAAAGCTTTACCAAGAGAAGCTCATGAGTATTTGAGAAGTCAATTAGGGGTTCTTCCCCTAACTGAGGCTGCCTAGACAAGCTAGGAGCACTGCATCAAATGTGCTATAGTAGAATATTTGACAAATTGATGCAGAAGATTGTCACACTTTAGGGTTGGCCTAGAGTTGTGAAGAGAAGCAAATACAAGGAATCAGTCATAAGCAAGATGATAGAGGGAGAAACACTAAGCTGGACAAATATTATCTACATCTGATGGATGTATGTTTTAGTTGCTGCTTTGGCATTTTTGTCAAAGAGGGAGATGAAACTGATATGATAACACATGAAACTGATATGATAATAGATGAAACTTATATGATAACACATGATATTGAAAAGTAAGAGGGAGCTGAATTGATGGAACTGAAGATAAGGATGATGAAATAAAATGAAGAATTAGGATAAAGGGAGATCTGAATACTTCTGACGGTCACAGAAGTGAGGCTTACATGATTCTAAATCAGAATGAAGCTAAGGATATTATAAATACTTTTCTGATGGATAGATAAGTTTTTGGATTGGTTGGTAATCCATGTGTTATTCAAGTGATATCATATGGTGTTGCCATCAATTCCAAAGAGGGAGATTGTTGTTAAATGCATTGAAACAATTGTTGTATTGTCATTGATGTCAAAACTTAATTGGTAAGACTGTTGCTACTTAGGAAAGTACTATATCTATTTGAGTGTTGCTAAGGGGCTAAGCAAGGTTGGTAACAATAGCACCTAGGGAAAGGTTGAGTTATCTTGATACTACAAAGTGTACTTGACTATGTTGCACTATGATGAGATAATGTATTGTTTATCTTAGTAAGATTGAAGACTAAACTAGTAGGCTTAACCGAGCAAAGAATGGAAAAATCATGTTTAAGCTAAATGATGTTAGTGTTGACCGAGTTAGTATATACCGAGCAAAATTATAGTGTCGACTGAGCATCAGTAAATTGCCGAGGAAAACATTGTAAGCTGAGGAAATAGTTTTAGTAATGACCAAGCTTTCTAGATGAAGACCGAGTGAACAATCACAGTATTGACCGAGCATCAACAATTTTATATTTGAAGAGAATTTAATTATGGAGCCGACATTGTTGAATTCTTGGATCATGTAAAATGTGTTGACTTTATTTATTGGTTGTTTGGAAGCATTAAATGCATTGTAAAATGTTTTATTGTAAATCTTTAAGAGATTTGAGATGATTCTAGAAAGGAAGTCGAAGAACATGAAGCAGATAGATTCAATGAATCTAACCTAACCTTAAGATCTACGATTGAGATTGAGTGGCAAAAGATGAGCTAACCTAATTGAGGAAAATATAAGGGAACTTGAACATTATGATATGTATGTACATGGTGAACAGAGAATGCTGGAAGAAGAAAGTTTTATTGACTGAATAAGCAGAAAAGGCTAAAGGAGAAGTGTGGTGATTGCTTGAAGAAAAGTTCCGAGCAAATTAGAGATGGAAATGAAAAATTTTCAAAGTCAGTAAACCAACATTAGTGTACAAAATCAGATCTGATATTTGCAAAGTGAGTTGTATATTTTTTAGATAATATTGCTACTACTTTCTAACCATTGTAACAGTCAAAATCCTTTTAATAGAGGTTGACCTAATAGTCATATGTTAAATCCTTTGAACAAGGTTGCATTATAATGGAGTGTATGTAAGTCCTATGACTAGGCTCACTTTTAACAGGGTGATTGAAATCCTGTAACCGGGTCACAACTGATAGTGTGTATTGTAACCTTTGACAGGGTTGGCTTTTTACCGAGCTCACTTCAGAAGAGTGAAAATAATAGTAGCATGTTACAAAGTGGTTTTTCCCAAATTGGGTTTCCACTATAAATCCTGGTGTTTATACTTGTGTGAATGTTTAGATCTGAACATTACTATGTTTTGCAAGTTAAGTTACAGCTAGGTAGTGGACTGCATTTTTAGATGTTTCTATTATTGAATCAGTGATGACCGAGTTTGTTTTGGTTTTGGATCTGATTTAAGGATAAGTTTTTGAGATTGTTTTATACATCAGGACCCGAGAACAATTGATTCACCCCCCCCTCTCTATTGTTCTAAATCATATTAACAAATATCATATTTTATTTTGTGATTAAACATACCTCTCAAGATCACATAGCATAATCATTATTTTTTCTCTTCAGATGTGATAGGTAGTTTGGTTGTAGGTTATTTTTGGGAGTTTTAGAGTTCACTTCAATTCCAAATTTTAAATAGATGTAGATGTAATGAGTGCTATGTGTTCCATTCATTCTCATGAGAGATGGGATCTTGTGAACCACTACTCATGAAAGATGGGTCAATGAGTTTGACTCAAAAACTACACAATTGAATTCTGATAGTAATATCACAATTTTACTTGCCGTGGAAAAATATCTCCTACTTATCATAGATGTAGGTGTTGATCCTTAAAAGCTATCAAGTACTTTTCCTTTGGGAGATATAAATTAACTTCTAAGAGAAACATTTTCAACTATTATGTTAGGAATCAAACAAAAAATTTATCATAGTAGGAGATACTTAGCCATCCCCATAAAAGATGTTGTAGTTCCTTCATACAAAGTTTTGAAATGAAGTCACTATTATGGCCAACAAAGTTATTAGGTGAGTGGTATGTGTTCAAAAGAGATAATTCTTATGATTTCCCACCAAAAATCATAGAATATATAGGACTAAAAAGTTGAAGTGTAAAATGAATCAAAATGCTAGATTTAGATTTGAGTCTTATCGAATGTACCTAAAATGTTGTTGGTCAAATAATGTAGGAACCCATTATAGTGGTTGAGTGCACCTAATAATACTACATTAAAAAGACAAAAACATTGAGAATCTTGTGGTTATAGTGACCTAAGATACAAGAAAACATCTAGGATTAAAAGGTTGGTTCATTCTAGACATGTAACAAACTCTTGATGACTTGTTGCAGTAGAAAATATGAATGTTAAGAAGGCATAACATGACATCTTATATGTAGGTGATGATGCACCAAAATAAGATTTTTTTTTGTGGTGTGGGGGCTTAAAAACATTCCTTGATAGTCAAGAGAGATGTGCAAGACATGTGCAAAAATGAAAAGGAAGGAGTGAAATGTTTAAACCATAATTAACTCACACAAGGTTGGATGTAACTACAAGGATATTGAAAAATCCCTATATAACATAGGGTAATGTTTCTTGTTTGCAATTGCAAGGCATAGAGAAGAGGTAATCCAATAAAGTATATAAGTATAATAATAAAATGATTATTTATAAGGTAAAAGATACACTATCAAGCAATAAAACTTGTAAAAGAGGTTACATAGTAATATAAGCCCTTAAAAGTTAGAAGATAACATCAAATGTCCAAACCAAATTAAAAAATGCAAACTTCTTATCAAGTGAATGAAGATTTACCTATAAAATTTATCTCTTTCTTTAAAAAGCATTCATTACATTGTCTTAGAAAAGGAAAATGAAGAGGGAAGAAAACAAGAGGTGAAAAAAAAAAATAACAATAAATCCTTGGAGCACATAGAATTTAAGAAAGATCCACATGGGGATGTTGATTTGATATTCCTCCAAAGGAAGAGCCATTACATATTAAAAATATTGGATTGAATGAACTCGATTTTCTTGAAAAAAATATCTCAAAGAGATTAGACATGTTGGTTGCAATATGAAGATATATTTGACATTTTTTTTGTGGGGGATTCATGCACCATGACTCTTCTCTATACAATTTTCTTGTCAAATCCCCAAATTTTTTTTTTAAAAGGGGGTATTATTGAATTAAGAAAGAGAGAATACAAAGAATCTAGGAAAAACTAAACAACCGACCCAATGATCAAATAATAATCAATGATCAACTAAACCTCCAAAATAATCTTGCATATCCTCCATAAAAAGATCTTCCAAAAAACCATAATACTTACTAGACAAATGACTCCAATCCTTGATATCCTACACTCCCATGTGCTCAACAACCCATTTAGCCAAATGGTCTACTACCTTGTTCCACTCTTGAGGGTTATGAAAAATAGGTAACCCAATCTAAAGATATTCTAAGTCTATTAATCATGTTGACCACACCCACTAATTGCTATCTCTTATCCTCTATTGAACCATTATTAAACATGTCAACAACCACTTGCAAATCAGATTCACAAATGACCTTCCTCCATCCCAAAACACAACACATCTCTAGGGAATAAAGGATAGATAAACATTCCATAAGACTGTTAGTATGAAAACCCTTATAAATTGAAAAGAAAATTGAACCACCCCAAAGGGATCTCTACCAAATCCTCCAATCCCAACATGCTTAGGATTTACCCTATTGGATCCATTAGTATTAACCTTCAATACCTCCTCAGGAGGAGGTTTCCAACACCCATATTGAAGAACCTTTTTCCTTCCATGATGAACCACACTAGATGGGGAACATTAGGACCTACAATCCTCCAAACCTAGCTCTAAATAATAGGCAAGTCCCCAAAATCAACAACACTAGATATATCACACTTATCTAATAAGGTTTGTTGCAATCTATTGATAATTTTCATCAATAAGTGATGAATCATCATTCTCTTATCCTAAAAAATCCTTATGTTCCTTTCCAACCAAAATTTCCTTATAATAAATGCAAGGCCAATTTTCCATGCCATATGCAGAAAAGAGGTATGAGTAGGGGGGGTATCCCAATTTGTCCCAAAACTCCATCAAGGTATAAACATGAAAATAAGGCCTATTCCAAATCAGCCACCAACAATGCTAGAATTCTTTCGAATAAGGGCATAAGAAGAAAATATGAGAGGAGGTTTCCTCACTACCCTTATAAAGAACACACATAGAAGGACCTTGAAATCCATGCTTGCATAAATTATCCCAAGTGAGACATTTATTATATACCACCAACCACATGAAAAAGTTACACTTAGACCAAGAGAAGTTACTCCAAACCTTCTTCCACCAAGGCACGAGAGCTTCCACAAAGAGATTTCTAACAAGATCTTGATACCTAAAGACAAAAGAGAATTTACCTTTCAGGTCAAGGCCCCAAGAAAGCTCATCCATTTCCTCTAAAGGGATCTATACCCTATCGAAAAAGATTTTTTCAATCTCTTGACGGTCCTCCTTATAGCCTCCTGGAGGCCATTCAGGAAAAATTTCCAATTGAAAACATCAACTTGTCCCAGATGCCTAGAAGCTTTATAGTCTTCCACCTTAGTCCATCTAACCTCTAGGAAAATGATACTCAATGGAGGAAGGTGAGGATACATAGAGAGAAGATGTGGGAATCCATCCCATGAGTCTATCCAAAATAAATCCGCAGAATCTATATTGAAAATAAAAAATAATACCTATTTGATTAACTTGGCTCCTCTTTTGAGGGTACTCCAAATAATAGATCCTTTACACAAGATTGTATTTGGGGACATCCCTATTCTCAAAATCACCCAAGTAATTTTTAGTGATAATTCTAGCCTAGTCCTAGTCCCGATAGCAATATAACCTCCAATACAAATTGGATACCAAGGATTGGCCCATTAGTTTAGTCTTCCTAAGTCCAAGGCCCCCTTCTTGCTTAGTTCTGCAAACTGAATCCCACTTAACCAAACTCCATTTCTTAGAAAGTAAGTTACCGATCCATAAGAATTGATGGGACATGGAGTCAAATTATTGAATGAATCTAGATGGAGCAGCCAACGCAAAAAACCTAGAAAGAGGAAGAGATTGAATAATAGACTACAAAAGGACCACTCTCCTAGCCGAAGATAGGGCTACTTATAAGTCCAATGAGAAATTTTTTTGTGAAACTTATCTAGAACATCCTATGAGAACCTACTTGGTAATGAGCCAACTATAATGGGAATACCAAGATACACAAAAGGAAAGGAACCAATGTGGAAGTACAAAATTCTTGCAATTCTAATCTATATAGGCTTAGGAGTATTAAAGAAAAATATGGAGGAATTATCTTTATTAATTCTCTACCTAGAGGCTACCATATAAATGTCCAAGGTCCTCCTAAAGTTCTATGCCTCACTAACTCTAGCAAGGCCCATCAGAGTTGTGCCATAATTTTTTTTTAAGTGAGAGTGGGAGGAAATTATATCTCCCCAACTCCAAATTTGAATCAACCCTTGTCACACTCTAGTCCTGATAAATATCACCAAGTCTTCAACCATTAAAATATAGAGATAAGGCAAGAGACAATACTCTTGCTAAAGACCCTGAGAAGCCCCCAAAAGTTTAGAAGGATAACTATTAATGAGAACAAAAAAATACACAAAGGTAATACAACTCATAACACATTCAATGCACTCAGAACCAAACCCGAAGGATTTTAAAATCTTCAGTAAGAAGGACCACTTGACCTTGTCATATGCCTTGGCCATGTACAACATGATAAACATGGATTTTTCTTTAGAAAAGTTCATAGAATGAATAGCCTCAGTAGCTACTAAAATCCCATCCAAAATCTTCCTACCAGTAACAAAACCCCCTTGCAAATAAGAAATTAAGGATCCTAGCTAAGGCTTGAGTCTCTCTGCAATCAACTTGGTAATGATTTTTTAGACAACATTACAAAGAGTAATAAGTTTAAAGAGATTTAAATAATCACCCCCTTCACATTTTGGAATAAGGACCACAAAAGTGGCATTCATAGATTTTAACATTTGCTTATTTCTTTGGGACTCCAAAACCACCTCCAAGAGGTCCATTTTGATAATATCCTAAAATTCTTGTTAAAACTTAGAAAGCCTCAAGTTCATGAGGTTTACCTTTCTTCATCTAGAAGACAAATCCCTCTAGCTCCTCTAATGTAATGGGCTTAATGAGACATTCATTCATTTAATTAGTGACCAAAGAAGGAATGTATTCTAAGATTAAATCCTCCATCATTATAGCAACTAGATTATCCTCAATAAACAAATTCAAAATGTATTGCACAATCTCTCTAGAGATCAAGTTGAAGATAATGTATGTCCTTTATAGGATTTAAGTGAGGTAATGAAGTTACTATGTTTCCTATCTTTTATTGAATTATGGAAAAAAGATGTGTTCCCATCTCCCTCTTGTAGCCAGTCAATGCGAGATTTATGTTTCCAAAAAAATCCTTGTTGAAGTTCCCATTCCTCCAAGTCCTTGAAAGATTATGCCTCCAATTGAAAATACTCCTCAATTAACCCTTGGTCTCTGATCTTTCAGGTGAAATAATCAAGGTGAGATTGAGCTGATGTCTTAGCACTAAAGACATTACCAAAGTATTGTCCATTCCATCTCTTCAACATATACTTAAAAAATTCAAGCCTCTTGGAAAAATAGAACATTGATGTCCCAAAAGTAGGCTTGCCCCTTGCCCACTAGTCAACAATATGCTCATGAAGAGATGAATGCCGAAGCCACATAAGTTAGCATTTGAAAGAAGTATTTTTAGTGTTTTTGAAAGAAGAAGATAAAAATTTTATAGGCCAATGATTAGAGCCTCTCCAATCAAGAATTTTAGAACTGATGTTCCAACTATCCCCCACCCAAAAATAAGACACAAGAAATCTATCAAGCCTTTCTAAAATAGAATCTTCACCCACCTTCTATTATTCTAGGTAAATATTATCATTGGATGGTTTTGATATCAACTAACCTAAGGAAATCTATATTATCTTAGAGGAGGCTAGAAGACTACTCCAATCTACCAACCCCACCCTTTTTCTTTCTCAAACTAACAATAGCATTGAAGTCCCCCTCGAGAGTGTGAAAAGTGGTTCCTAAACACTTCAATGATTCATTATGTGATTGATCTAAACAATGAAATTAGATTAATATAAAAATTGAAATCAATGAAGGTGATTCATTTCCTTCTAGTAGACATGAGTATGAGTTTTTATCTCAGGTCATTGCAAAACCCAGTGACTATAAATGTAATCTAAATGAAGGATTTAAAACTAACATGCAAATGCAAGGTTCATCCGATTAGCTAATAGTTAATCCATATTAAACAAAATGAAGTGTTCCTAGATTTGATAAATGAAATAAAGATGTAATCAAAACAAACTAAATATACAAATTAGCTAACTAACAATGTTAAATGCATAAAAAAATAATGAGCAAAATGACAACATTACACTACTTAGAAAAAGATTCTATCTCTTTCTTGTGAGAATGGAGGCCTGGTTATATAGAAATCCTCTCAAGAATGAACAAATGAGATTGAATGGACAATTGAGATTTATTCCAGACTAGCACAATCCATGTGCAAATCATTCGATTGGTTGAGAGAATCAGTTAACTAAAATAGTTTGGTTAGTTGTTTCAAAAAATTCTAAGGCTGAACTGAAGTTGTTAAATTGACAGATGAGTTAACAGAGGTGGTATCCCAGTTAACTGGATTCTTTCCAAAATTGTTTTTAGTTGACTGAATGATGACTCCATAATTGCATTTTTGGAATAATTAAAGGATTTAATGCATTTTTCCGCAAAATGTGATGACATAATTAATTTAATTCATTTTTATGATTAATTGACAATTCTTATTTATTTAATCAACATCCAAGATATTAATTAAATAAATAGTATAAGATTGATTTAACTGACAACAATATTAGGATTTAGGAATTAATTAATCAAATAGGATCAAGTGCGATAGTTGAATGTGACCTAGAGTATAGGTCAAATCGGATTGACAAGTTGAATTTCCTTAGGTTAGGACTTCGGGAATTTGATCAAAATTAGGGTTTTTTTTATGAATAATTGAGATTAGGGGCTTATGGTTTTGTTGACCATTTTTAGGTGAATACATTTTCCCCTCCTTGAATTAGTGTGCAATCAGTGCATTGATTCAAAGAATATTTAGTGTTGAGACTAAGAATAGTTTGATGTGAAGCAATGAAACTACTCTCAAGTCGATTGATTCAAAGATATCAATTCTGAACTTTTTTGAACGAAGATTGATATGAAGACCAGAATGTTCAGCTTGAAGTGATGCGATGAAATTGAACACCTAGTTGACTTGATGATGACAACTAACCAATTTGATGTGAAGTGATAAAATTGATTAATGTCAAAAAAGAATCTTAAACCATTTGGTTTAAATGAATAACCAGTTTGATGTGAAGCGATGAAACTGATTATCATTAAGAGATCAATAATGAAATTGACTTGATTTGATGTGATGAAGCCAATTGGATTGATGAGGATAATATTAGTTTGATGTGAAGTGATTAAACTGATATGCCCCTAGAGATTTGCTAATGATGAAGAATCTCAACTTGATCTTGTTTGATTTGATGATCTGATTGCTTGATTAAAGATTCACAATTTTCTTGATGTTTGATGATGTGATCACTAAATTGTTGATGTCATGATCATGCCCCCCCGGGAGAAAAATTTAAATATGGCTAGGTTCCCCAATGATCTGAATTAATCTCAATTGATAAAGTGATGCAAGAAGAGGCTGATATGATTTTGATGAGATTGTAAGCGGTAGGCCTCATTTTGCACTTAGTTTAGCTCCTGTTGACCAATTTTGACTAAAATTTAGATAAGGGTTGACCAAGATTTTGGCACTTTGATTGTTTGAGGAGAAATAAATCACATTGGTTTGGAGAACATATGATTGATTTTGTGAGAGGTCAACTGCAATTAGAGAAAACTGTTAAACTATGATTTTGATAGATAAAATGATCTCAAATTTTGATTTTGATTCAAAAAATAGAATTAGGATGGTCAAATTAGCCAAGGGTGCAATTTTCACGTCAATCAGAGAAAGTTGAAAATTAGGTCAAAAACTTATATAAGGCCAAAAGGGTCATTTTTGTTTCATTTTCACTCCAACTTTGAAAACTCAAAAACCTTCTCTGAGAAAAAATGGTGATTCCAATAGAAACTCATCGATTCAAGAAGAAATAGGTCCACAACCGGTCGAGAAAATATGGATCAATGGTAAGTTATCCAAAATTTTCTCCTATCAAATGATTTTTTCAAGTTTTTGCATGTTTTAATGCTTTTTACGCCAATAGCAACAGTTGTTCATATTAGCTCGTATAGGGACTCATGATTAACTGCATCCAAATGTTTAATAGTACCAGACCATTAGAATTCTCATACTATAACCACCCTTTGCTCATACAAGTAAATAACATAGAGCCCAAATAATTGTACCTTTATGTGAATTTTATTATACCAGAGAGGTTACTCATATTGGTAGGTGAGAATACTTGTACGAGAAACTAGTTAATTATGTTTTCTCATACTAAAATAAGGCCTACAAGGTCCAAATTCAGTCTTTCTGTTTGTTGATTGATGTTCGATAGCATTTTCTTCAGCTTCTAGAAATACTGTTCTGACTTGTTACTGATGATCACTTGTTCATTTCTCATAGGAGGTGCTCCCAGATGTGCAGTTCTGGATCACATATCTGTCGATGATGAGACTGAATCCATACTTGTCTGAGGATGAGCTGATGATTCTTGCAAAGTATGGTTTCAGTTGGTTGGGTGATATTTTTGATATCCGTGTGAACCATAGATTGTTGACTTCTCTAGTGGAGAGATTCCACAGTGAGCACAATACATTCGACTTTCCCACTGGAGAGATGACTGTGACCCCAGCGGACATATATAGTATCCTTCATATGCCCTTTGGTGGTCCTTTGGTAGAGTATGAGTCCTCACAATGCCCTAGTATGTTAGCCATCCGTAGAGTATTCTAGGATGATGATATCTTAAAGAGATGGGTGAGATGGGACACTATGATGTCCAGATATGGGCAGGATTCTCCCCTAGAATGTGTCATGGTTGGGTTCATAGGTTGTTTTATCATGCCTAATAGAGGACAATAGGGTTTCCAGTGTGGGTGGGGGTAGTTCTAGAGAGGTTTCTGGCTCATCCAACAAAGCTAGGGTGGGGCTCTTGTTTGTTGGCCCATATGTACCATGAGCTCCATGAGGTTGTGTTTTGGGGGATGAGGACCTTAGCTGTCAGGGTTTTGATATTATAGATATGGGCGTGGGAGAACCTCCCTATTTTCCATCTAATGTCTGATGATGTTAGGACATCAGGGCAGCCACTCATTTACATATATACAAGTTATGTTATTCAGCCCCACTTGGGGAAGACTGCCTATTAGAGATGATAGTTAGATGATATGATAGTGGTCAGCTAGCGACCATATTTAGGGACAAAGGAGTGGGGATATTGGAGATGAAAGAAGAGATATATGTTTGTGACCTACCCTTTGATTGGTCTCACTTATGCTATCTTAGAGAGATTCATGGTATCCTAGGTGTTGCGTGTTGATATTGTGGTGACATTGTAAAACCCTAAAATGGTTGATTTTAGAGGTTGCCCTAAAATGCATGTTATAAGCTGCTGAGATGCATAATGCATTGTAATGTTGGTGTATGTTTTTTCTGTATAATAAGAAAGGTTGGATGGCTGTGTAGGTGGACGTAGCCCAAGTTTTGGGTGAACCACGTTAAATCTATGTGTTATCTATTTTGAGATTGTTTTCTTGTTTTGTTTCTACATATAACTGTTAATTTTATATTGTTCTAGATTTGTCAATCCCTAACAATTGGTATCAGAGCAAGGTTTTGTGCTATAGATTGGCATGACTTTTAGATTTGAGTGGGAGCAATGGAGGATTCCAAATTCAAGGTCAAAAAATTCAACGACCAGAATTTTTAGTTATGGAAAATGAAGATGGAGGATTATCTATATCAAAAAGATCTATGGTGGCCTTTAGAAGGAAAAATAAAGAAATTAACCACATAGTCAGATGAAGATTGAGATATTTTGGATAGAAAGGCACTAGGATCTATTTGTTTATGCCTTGTACCATCTGTAACATTCAACATATCAAAGGCAAAAATGATCGTAGATCTGATGTAGACATTGGTTGAGTTATATGAGAAACCCTCAGCTTCGACTAAGGTATTTCTTATAAAGCGTTTATTTAATATGAAAATGGGTGAGGGAGGATCTATATCAAATCATTTAAATGAGTTTAATATAGTTACCATTCAACTATCATTGGTAAATATTTCCTTTGATGACGAGGTTAGGGCTCTCTTAATTTTATGCTCTTTGCCAGAAAGATGGAATAGCTTGGTTATGGCTGTAAGTAACACTGTCTCTAGTTCAAATACTTTGAAATTTGATGATGTTGTTGGTGTTATCCTAAGTGAGGAAATGCGATGGAAAAGCATAGGTGAAACTTCAACCTCATCAGGTTCTTCTCTAAATGTAGAGAACAAAGGAAGAACAAGGGAAAGAGGAAAAGGCCCTTTGAATGATAAGTTATGAGGGAAGTCAAAGAAAGGACGCTCTCAATCTAAAGGAAAGAAAGATTGAGTTGGTACTGTGGAGAGCTTGGTCACCTAAAGAAAGACTGTTGTGCTTAGAAAAATAAAAAAGGAGATGGAAATGAAGATGACAATAAGGAAGCTAATGTTGAAAGTAATACTTTACAAGATGCTTTAATCTTATGTTTGGATAATGTTAATGATTCTTGGGTAATATATTCTTGGGCTTCATTCCATGTTACACCCCATAGAAAATATTTTCAAGATTATGTTCAAGGTGATTTTGGATAGGTATATCTGGGTGATGATGAGCCTTGTCCTATTGTCAGAATGGGAAAGATAAAGATTAATTTTCCAAACAGAAATGACTGGATGCTGCAGGAGGTAAGGCATGTTCCTAATTTAAGAAGATATTTAATTTTTGCAGGATAACTGGGTAGTGAAGAATGCACAATCATGTTTACAGACAATGTCTAGAAGGTCACTAAAGGTTCATTAGTAGTAGCTAAAGGTGTGAAGGTAGGCACATTATATCTGTGTACTGGTAACACTTATTCTACCTTAGTTGCTACTGATAATGTTAATGCAAGGAATTCTACTATAGATGTTACAAGAACATATTCACAAATGTGGCACCATAGGCTTGGGAACATGAGTGAGAAAGGGATGAAAATAATTCACTCTAAAAATATGTTTCCAGTATTGAAAAATATTGATTTAGAGTTCTGTGAAAATTGTGTTTATGGTAAATAGAAAAGAGTCAAATTTCTAAGAGTTGGGAAAGAAAAGAAGAGTGAGAAGCTCAAGCTAGTGCATTCAGATGTATGGGGACTGACTCAGGTATCATCTCTTGGTGGATCTCATTATTATGTTATTTTTATAGATGATTCAAGAAGGAAAATATGGGTATATTTCCTGAAACAAAAATATGATGTTTTTGAAACATTTAAGAAATGGAAAGCTTTGGTTGAGAATGAGATAGGAAAGAAGTTGAAGTGTCTCAGATCTGATAATTGAGGTGAGTATTGCAACATAGCCTTTGAATATTACTATTCTATCAATGGAATTCAAAGGTAGAAGATGGTTCCAGGAACCCCATAAGAAAATGGTGTGTCAGAAAGAATGAATAGGAAAATCATGGAACGTGTAAGGAGTATGAGATTGCATGCTAGATTGCCTCTTCATTTCTGGGTAGATGCTATAAACAATACTATCTATTTGATAAATAGAGGACCCTCAGCCCCTTTGGATGGTGGTATTCCAGAGGAAGCATGGACTGGTAAAAAGGTAAATTATTCATTTCTAAAAAGTTTTGGTTGTGAAGCCTTTATCCATGTTGATAAAGAAAATAGAACCAAGCTTGATGCTAAATCTATAAAATGTACCTTCATTGGATATGGAGTAGATGAATATGGTTATCAGTTATGGGATTTTCAAAATCATAAAATAATTAGAAGTAGAGATGTTATATTCAATGAGAAGGTCATGTATAAAGAATAGTTGCAGGAAAAGAAGCATGAATAGGTCAATCAAGAATATGTGGTGTTGGATGAGATTCCTGAAAATGAAATGCCACTGGTACCTAATGCTTAACAACAACAGGTTATCCCACAAACTCTTGTAAGTGTTAGACATTCTACAAGGTCAAGTAGACCTCCTGAAAGGTTTTCTCCTTCTTTGTATTCAATCTTATTGACTGATTCTGGTGAACCAGAAGAATATGAAGAAGCAATGCCGGTGGATGCCAAAAAATAGTGGAAGTGGGGCATGAAAGAGGAGATGGACTCCTTGTTGAAAAATAAGACTTGGGACTTAGTCCCTTTACCTAAAGGAAAGAGAGCCTTGCCTAAAAAATGGGTTTATAGGCTGAAGGAGGAAGATGGAGGAAAGAAAAGGTATAAGGCCAGACTTGTGGTAAAAGGTTTTGCACAGAAAAAGGGTATAGATTTTGATGAAATATTCTTCCCTGTTGTAAAAATGTCTTCAATTAGAACTATACCAAGTCTTGTGGCTGCAGATAACTTGCATCTTGAACAACTAGATGTCAAAATAGGTTTTCTCCATGGAGATTTGGAGGAGGAAATTTACATGCAGCAACTAGAGGGATATGAGGTCAAGGGTAAGGAGAATTTGGTGTGCAGGTTAAGGAAGAGTCTGTGTGGCCTAAAGCAGGCACCTCGTCAATGGTATTTAAAATTTGATAGTTTCATGGCTGAATAAGGTTACCATAGGTGTCATTCTGATAACTGTGTATATTTTAAGAGATTGGATAATGTGAGTTACATTATCCTGTTACTCTATGTTGATGACATGCTTGTTGTTGGGTCTAATATGCAACATATAAATGAACTTAAACAGAAATTAGCAAGGTCATTTGCTATGAAAGATTTGGTTGCTGCTAAGCAAATCCTTGGTATGAGGATTACATAGGACATGAAAAATAAAACCTTAAATTTGTCCCAAAGTGAGTATATAAAGAAGGTGTTGAAAAGATTTAATATGCAGGATGCAAAAGTAGTCAGTACACCTTTGGCTAGTCATTTCAAATTGACTAAAGAAATGTTCCCAAAGGCATAGGAAGAGGTAGATAAAATGTCTAACATCTTGTATTCATCAGCTGTTGGTAGTATGATGTATGCAATGGTATGCACACGGCCAGATATTGCTCATGTAGTGGGAGTTATCAATAGGTATATGAGCAATCCGGGTATGGAACATTGGAATGTTGTCAAATGGATTCTTTGATATTTGAAAGGTACTACTACAAATGAATTATGTTTCATAGGATCTAGTTCTGCTCTGAGTGGATTTGTTGACTCTGATCTGGCAGGAGATATTGATACAAGGAGGAGTACTGTAGGGTATGTTTTCACTGTAGGGGGTACTGCAGTCAATTGGATTTCTAGATTGTAGAAGGTTAATGCACTTTCAACCACTAAAGCTGAGTATGTAGCTACTATGGAAGCTAGCAAGGAGATGATTTGGTTACAATGTTTTCTAGAGGAATTGGGTTAGAAGAAGGAAGATCGCCCGTTGTACAGTGATAGCCAAAGTGCCATTCATCTTGCAAAGAATTTTGCTTTTCATTCAAGGACAAAGCACATACAACTCAAGTACCATTTTATAAGGTCTGTTTTGGAGGATGGTCAATTACGGCTTGAGAAGATTCACACAAGTGACAATCCTGCAGACATGTTAACAAAGACAGTCTACAAGGAGAAGCTAGTTTCTTGCTCAGCTTCTATTGGGCTTCTTGACTACTGATCGTGGAGTTAATACACAACCAAGTCTTTTATCTAGTAGGAGTTGCACATACTACATTGTCATCTAGATTCAACCTCCAAGTGGGAGATTGTTCTGGTGTGGAGCCGAATCAGTCTCCAAGTGGGAGATTGTTGATATTGTGGTGATTGATCATGTAGTGGGAGATTGTTGATATTGTGGTGACTGATCATGTAAAACCCTAAAAAGGTCAATTTTAGAGGTTTCCCTAAAATGCATGTTATAAGCGGCTGAGATGCATAATGCATTGTAATGTTGGTGTATGTTTTTTCTGGATAATAAGAAAGGTTGGACAACTGTGTAGGTGGATGTAGCCTAGGTTTTGGGTGAACCATGTTAAATCTATGTGTTATCTATTTTGAGATTGTTTTCTTCTTTTGTTTCTGCATATAACTGTTAATTTTATATTGTTCTGGATTTGTCAATCCCTAACATTATGGTAGTATGGTCGACCTTAGGTTATATCACATGAGTTTATAACATATGCGAGGTATGAAAATGAGGTATGAGCAGGGTGGGGAATGAGCCTGGTTGCAACAACCACTTTATAGGATTTAACTACCATGAGGAGAGATCAATGGGATTATTTAGAGGTAGTTGTAGATGCTAGGGTGACTCTTGAGTACATGGAGTATTTTTCTCATCATCCTTTTCTATGTTTCACCAATCCAAAAACTCCCATACTACATATTAATGATGAGGGTGACGATCCTCCTCCACCTCCACCACCACCATAGGAGAGGAGGGATACAAGGCTGAGACCAAATGGTAGAGATGCAGGGGCCAACACTAGTAGGTCAGCTCTAGTGTAGTGGAGGAGAGGATAGAGAGGTAATCTAGGGGCAGTTGGGTCAATAGATATTGGCCCTAGTGGGAAAAAAAGACTCATGCAAGGTAAGAGAAGAGAGATTATCTTGAAGGGGTAGCTTGGCAGGTGAGATAAAGGAGGATGTAGGGGCATGAGATGCAACTATGAGTGGTGAGGGAGAGGCTCCACAATAGAGGACACCATATGCTATCATACGGTCCTTGTGAGAGAGAGTGCATGGCATACAAATTGAGATCACCATTGCTCAAGCTAGGCTTACAGAGTGAGATCAGAGGATAGATGAGCTCATAGAAGAGTGAGATCACTTTTAGTAGGTGGCCACACATCAAAATATCCAAGAAATATATTATGTTGTGGATTACATGGTAGCTGTTCTAGTGGCTCAATAGGTTACACCTTTCTCTCAATATAAAACTAGCTCAGAGGGTGCACAGATACCACAAGAGGATGAGGCTTTTCCTCCTCCACCACCACCTCCACGGGCTCCAGATGATGCTGAGGATATGGTAGAGAGCTAGCCTCTACTATCTGATATATTTTTGTTCCACTTTGTACCCCATTTTTGGCATTATATGTGATGACTTTCTCCGATGACATTTGTATATTTTTGATGTATTATATATTGACATTTGATGATATATAGAGAGATATTTTATTGGATCTCATCACTCTATGTTATGAGATGTATTTATTTCTTTATGATGCTATATGGATGCACTTTCTATTGATGTTTTTATGATGTTTAGGTAGATGTATATATGAATGCAAATACTTATGTAATGTTTATGCCATGGATATGTAAATGAATATGCAATGTATATGTAAAGGAATATGTAGTGGATTTAAATGTATTATGTAATGGATCTAAATGGATATGAAAATATGTTTATGTATGAAATGGTTTCTGAATGGTTTATGAGATATGCTTATAAATGCAATGGTTTCTAACATCAAATCTTCTTGTTGATACACAGATACTCAATTATATCTCTGATGACATAGTTGACTACTTGATGAGAGAGGATGATGATTAGTTCAAACCCAGGCCTCACCTTCCACTCAATAGATATTGTCATGAAGTAGTGATGCTGTCCAAATACAAAATGCAAAACTCACATGAAAATTTTCATCATTGAGAGTTGTGGGACATCATAGCTGATATAACTCTCATTGGTGCCATTGTGACCATGAGAATATGAATATGGACTACATTGGAGAAATGTGGAAAATAAGCACAAGCATCAGGGCATAAAATTCGAGATGATCTGAGATTAATTTATAGTTGATTTGACAAGTAACCATAAGCATCAATTCATGAGAGACCAGGATGAACTGAATGGTTCTTGTGTAAAAAAATAGAATAACACACAAGGAGATAGCTCTAACCTCCCCTTAGTGTCCATATAAAATGAGTCAAGGTATGTGCGGATTTCCAATTAAGATGAAAGGTCTTACCACAAACACCTAATTTATTGGATAGTTTAGGATCATTGAAAGCACACTGACAAGCAGAAGTCAATGAAAAAAATGATTATGCCCCTAGTCTATGTTCCTCTAGTCATTTAGACATCTTCGAGTTGCATAGAAAGGGATAAACAGTAAATCAAATGATAAAAAATAATATACCAATAAAATTCACAACCTTTGTTGCTTCTCTAGTCATTTAGACATCATCAAGTTACAATAGAGATGTGATCAACATCAATTCAAGAAGTTTGGGTGTTGTTTGTGTTTGGTATGTGTAAAATGTTCTAGCTTATTAAAGTGTCTAGTGTCAAGAAATATTGTTTGATCATTCAATTCTGTCGTTAGTTTGGATGGATGATTTAAGCTTATTCAATAAGTGTTTAGAAACATTGTTTGTTGATTTTTGGATTGGAGAGATAGGGTATTGAGAGGGGAGGGGTGAATCAGTGCCCACAAAAACTTTCAGCTCATAAACCTTTCAAACCTTAAACAAAAAATAGTAATAACCTTGCAAAATAACTTGTATCCAATGCATGTATCATTCATCCATTCAACTTGTAATAGTAAATAACATGAAATCAACAATATAACAGTCCCATAACACAAATATTTTAGTAACGCAAAAACCCTTGTTAGAAGGTAAAAAATGCGGTGGGGATGACACCCACAAATTCTTTACTACTGCAGATAGAAAGGGTTTTCCTGTTAGGGCTACATGTGTTGATCACTTTAGGTGATCTTACCCTATTAGGAGTAACCTATTAGATCATCTAGATCTACCTAGTGATAGGATTTTTACAACACTACTTGAGTGTGCACTCAGTTAAGAGATTTACAAAAAGATTGTTAGGTCTACTCTGTTAAGAGATTTTACCAAAACTCTATTACAATGATTATAAAGCAATAGGTATCTATCTGCTAATGACAAATCAATTTGTCTGATATAGATCAATAATGTACTAATTAGATATCACCTTTTCTATGAAGATCTCTGCTCTGAACTGCTTGGTTAGCCTGATTCTGATTCTTCTTTAATCTGGTTTCCTCTGAATACTGTTCTACTTTGTATGTTAACTGATAATCTTGAAGTTTGGCTAGTGCTTCAAGTGCTTCTTCATTCATACATCAGTTACATCAAAATGATGCAAAAATACAATTATGTAGCATACTACTTTATGCTGCTTTAACAATTAGGTTACAATATCTTAGAGAAAACCCTAAGATCAATAGTGTACAAAAATAACCTAGATCAAAATAATAACATAAGATCTTCACTGCATTTAATGAATATCTCAATAATAAATTGTCCTTGATCTTGGTAAAATGTTTTCTAATTCTATTGTAATCATTTGCATAGATAGATGTGCCATTTTTGATTATTATGCCATTTCCTCTGATCCTCGATAAACACTGTATATACTGATCAGTGATTACATTGGTGCTCGGTGTTTACTGCCACTCGGTATCAATGTTTGATGCTCGGTAAAACTATTTTGTGCTCGGTGTAAAGACTTAACCAACTAGCTTGTGATGCTTGCTTTTATCGACTAGGTTAACATAAGTAACCGACCAATGTCTTTGATACTAATGACAATCATTAATGCTCACTAGAGATAACAATCTCCCCCTTTGGCATTAGTATCAAAACCTTAATGTATAGAGACCTTATGTCTCAAAAATTATATCTCTGCCATATACATATACTTATCAAACAATTTCTATATACTCCCCCTCGGTGCATGCTCTGGTAATGTGTAGTATACTTAACTTTTATTTACATATTTGGCATATACATTATTATCCCCCTTTTTGATATTAATGCCAAATACAAAAATGTATACTTACAGCTTATAAAAAATGTGCTCATGGGTTTTCTTCAAAGATTCCAAGAGGTTTTCCCATTCCTCTTTCAAGTTGGTGAGAGCGATGTGCTCAAGACTGACTTGTGCATGCATGTCAAAGATGTTCTCCAACACATAAATTTTTGGTGTTGCAACAAGTCACTCTGATTTGACAATGTGTTTCTCAAAAAATTTCAGGTAGGGTAGGAGTTCGGTTTGTAATTCAATGACCTGATCAATGGGTCTTTCTTCTTGATTCCTGAGATCTGCTATCAATCACCTGAGTTCTTGAACTCTTAATATATGCTTTGCAAAAGCTTGTGGCTCGGTTGTAGCTGCATGTGCTCTGGCTTTTATTTCATTTTCAAACTTTTTAATCTTTTCACTGATCTCAACAGTGAAGGTTTCCATAGTGCATAGCTTCAGTAAGATTTGACAAATTAATTGAATGATAGATTTGATCTCAGTAATTACCTCAGCTAATTTAACCTTGTTGATTGCCACTTCTTGGTTGATTCTTTCTGCAAGTTTATCCCTTATCTTTGATTCTACCCTTTCTTCTACTCTCTTGTCGACGTCAACATCTGGGGCATTGATTCCTTTAGCAAGTGTAGCAAGTTGTTCCATAATTGGAGTATCCTCATCTACATGTACCTCAAGTACAACCTATTGTAAGATATCTCTTACATTTTCTAATATTTCCTTGATTTTTCTCTCTTGTTTTGATTTATCCTATGCTGCTTTTCTTGTGCATAACTCCCCATATTTTCTTAGTTCTTTGGGGCTAAGGATCCTCGGGTCACACTCAGGTATAACTATGACTTCATCTAATGTGACCGGCCCTTTTCCTTTCTTTTTCTTCTTCTTCTTCTCCGGTTCTAGAGGTGAATTATTTGCAACTAGAACAATAGCTTTTTCTTCTGCCCTTGGTGTGTTCTATCCAATTGACACATTATCTTCCTTTTTCTACTCCTCGGTAACCTATGTGTCAGTTGATTGAGATGGAGCTTCTGATGTTGTGTCAAGTGGGGTAGCCTCAATTGCTTTGGGCTCTTCTTGTTCCTTTATTTATGTTTTAGTAGCCTCTTTTTCTTCAGGCTTGTTTGTCTTTATAGGTTTTTCAGTGCTTTGTTCCCCTATTGTGTCTTTTGGTTGCTCAGGGTCTGAGCCATCGGGTTGTTCCTGAGATAAAATTTCTACTGCTTCAAAAAGTATAGGAAGCTCACCTGGCAATGATGTAAATGCACACTCAGTAACTTGTGCTTCATCCTATCTGATGTCTGGTGCATTGTTCACATCATCATCTTAATCTTTTTCATCAGGATCACCATTTGTGATGTCCTCAATGAGTACATCATTATCATTTTTCTCATTTACCTGGGTCTCTACTTGATCCAGTGCATCTTGTGAACTATCCTTAATTTATTGTACAAGTGTTGTATCAATTACCTCGGTAAATGACACAAGGGACTCTATTGTCTTTTATGCTGAATCATCATTAATGAATATACCTTTACCTTCAAAATTCTGTCTCTTTTTAGAAAAATTCTAAAATGCATTTTTCTCATTTTGTTCTCTGATTGCTAAAATTGAACTCCAGATGAGTTGACCAGTCTCATCAAGATCTGCCATATTCTCATCTAAAATTTGCATAGCTCAGTTTTTTATTTTGAATCTCTACACATATGTGTCCATAAGCTCTTTTATTTCATCAAGAGATAAGTTCGGTGCAACTGATACTAGGACTTGTTCCCTCATTTTTCTCTCGGTGTCCAAGGCATATGACCACTTCTAGTTTATTCTTTTTTCAAGTGCCTTGGGCAGTGAAAGTTCAAGTTCTAATGGAACCTTTTTGAAGCGTATCATCATCTGAATGACTGCTTCCTCAATTTTATTTTGATCCTCATTTGACATACTATCAAATCGTTTAAGTTTTGGATCAGAGAGATCTCCATTCTCAATTATATTTGCAACAACTTCATCAATTGATCTTACTTTGTTGCTGACCACCTTGAATTGACTTTGGTCATTTTCATTTTCTTCTTCCTCTGGGTCTTCCTTATATCTTATTAACCTTATTATTTTCTTCGGTGCCTCAGCTACAACCTTGCATCCTCTCTTTGCATCTATTTTTGTCGGTGTAGCTGCCTTAGGTTTTGCTGCCTTCATAGCTCCCTTCTTTTGTGGTGGTGAAGCTATAGTTGATGACCTTGTGTGTGCACCTGTTTGCACTGGCAACTACCTCTTCTTTGGAACTGGAGTGGGAGAAACCTGTTTAGAGTCTTGTTCTTCTTTGGATTCAGTTTCCTCACTATCATATGGTTTGTCAGCCAACATTAACTGACCTTTGGTTGTAGGTTCAACCGGTGACTCCTCATATGAGTTAGATACATGTCCAAAATGCTCAGTTAAGAATTTCTTCATTTTCTTTTCTTTTCTCATCATTTTACCGATGAAAAGACCTATTTTAATTCTTGATTTTGCTTCTTCAAAGGTTCCAAACCTTTCAGCCTTCTTGTCTTTTGATAAAGCCATTAATGCTTTGATTGATTTCAAACCAAAATCATGATCCATTTCATATCCCATTTGTTCTAGCCACTTTATCCTTGGTTCAATAGCTTTTATCATTGTGTGGTCGGTGTTCACTAGGAAACAAATATCCATCTCATACTTCTCGACCAGTGAACTCAGAATCCTGCTTCTCAGATTCATCTTTACCTTAAAGTCCTCAAAATAACTATCTATAACATTTTCTACATTATCTCCCAAACCTTTCATAATATCAAAAATTTGTGAAGTGATTAGTTTTTCGGTAGGCTAATTTGTGTGACCGATAGAAGGAAAGAATTTTTGGAGATAGAAAAACAAACATACTAACAATGATCCAAACTTACAGGTATTGGACTTTTGTGACCTGATTGTTTTCATGTTTTCTTCAACCTATCTCAGTAGTAGCTTGGCAAGGTCTATCTTATGACCCTTCTTTATTATTTTGTAAGCTATGTCTACTGCACTACACAGTACACTTTTTACTCTGCTGGACTGGAAAAAATTATAGCCAGTTACATGCACTACAAAATTTACTTCTGGATCCACAATGGATGCAATTTTTAGTGCTCTACCATCCCATGCTGTGCCAGTATTTTTCTCAACATTGGCTCGTGATGAACTTCAGAATGCTTTGGCTTTGTTAGTAGTAGGGTAACCAGTAACCCTGCTAATCATTCTCTTTGTTACTTGGATTAGTTTATCTAACCAGAATGTTCCCTCATGATAATGGCTTAACACAACCCTAATCCACTCGTTCTTATAATTCTTAGGAAAGTTTAGGGCATTGGTGAGTCCAAGTGTTTCAACCTGTTTATACTTTAGTTTTAGCTTTACTCCTTCATCACAAAGTGCCTAATATGAAACATACATGTCAAAATATCCTATTTCCCTAATTTTATAGTGAATATACGATCATATGTCTTCAACCAATAAAACCCTAGGTGGTATGCTTGAAAAAGTGCCTGCTGAATTCATTTTAGATGCTACTTCAGGGTGTAACTTGTAATTGGGTTCACTATAATTTTCTAACACTATAAGATTAACTTCCTCCTCTACAACTTTAGAAGTGCTCGCAGTAGATGCCATTTCAAAAAACTAGGTTTTCGATAAGTATGAAGAATATGCTCGGTAGGGTTTCAACTTACTTAGAATATGTCGAAGAATGTGCTCAGTTTGATCTACAACTGCTTTGGATTATCTTGAAAGATTCTTTGCTCAAACTCACTCTGTGAAATTTTCGCTCTCTAAAATTGCAATGTGAAAAATGAACTCAGTCTTCCGTGTATTTATAGAATTTTCCATATTCCAGCTCAAAACTTTATGTAATAAATGCTTGACCTACTTTCTAATTTGTGACAACTGTCAGCTCAGTGACAACTACAAAATTTCATCAGCTTGGTTAACACATGATCTCTTTGCTTAGTTGATACTGATACTAGATTAACCTTGAATAGTGATTACCGACGGGTAACCATTGCTCGGTCTAACTTTTACCGACTGTGTGACTTTGTTAGCTCATCACATATAAATCACAATGCATCTTTATTCATGCAAATTTGGTATGTGCTCATCATATATAAGGAACTGTATGTAAAATATGATCATTTTGAAATGTTAGTCCCATACATACCTATATCACCTTAGGTGGAGGTACCAATGTCACCTAATCCAGTGGACGAGGTTTCACCGACAACATTACTTGACTCAACATTCTCATTAGATGCCTTTCTCCACATAGTGTTCATAATTCTCATGATATCTGCAATAGTGTTTCCACTCTCAAATACATGACCTTCTTCTAGTGATTAGTCTCTGCAGTCCTTGCTTAGATGACCGAACTTATGACAATGCAAACATGCCATTCCAGTGCTTGTCCAGCTTCATGATTATCCAGTCCATCTTTTCCTATTAAAGTTTTCTGCAATGTGCCCATATCTACCACATGCAATATAGTTAGCCCATGTTTTGTAATCTCAAACATAAGAATTACCTTGTCTCTTTGGTTGACAAGGCTTGCATTGTGTCTTCTACTTTGGAGTCCATACTTGCTTCATTTTTGCCTTACACTCTCGTGCAGTGTGTCCATGTTCATTACAAGTATAACATAATTTATCCATGGTAGGATTGTTAGCATTCTTATTCAGTTTAGCTCTACACTCATAAGCTTGGTGACCATACTTTCCACAATAATAGCAATAACCATTAAACTTAGGAGTGACAGTAGGTTTACCTTGTGCTTTGCTTCTACAGACATTTGAAGTATGTCATGGTTTGTGACAGTGATAATAAGACAATGTCTTTGGCCTTTGAATTTGATTGTTGTAGACTTGTTCAGCTTGTTGTGTTGATTCTCCTTCATCGGTATAGCCTAATCCAGCTTTGCTTCCAAATCTTCTTTGATTAATCAGAAAATCATCAATCTTTTTAGAACTATCTTTAGCCAATTTCACCATTTCATTGTGCTGCTGTTGAGTTTTCACTTCATTTCTCAACTTCTCATTCTCTTCTCTAAGTATTGCTACATCTTCAAGTCTTCTTGACAATTCTCCATTTACTCGGTTGACTTTTGTTAGAAACTGCAATTGAAACAATTGTTGTATTGTCATTGATGTCAAACCTTAACTGGTAAGACTGTTGCTACTTAGGAAAGTACTATATCTATTTGAGTATTGCTAAGGGGATAGGCAAGGTTGAGTTATCTTGATACTACAAAGTGTACTTGACTATGTTGCACAATGATGAGACAATGTATTTATTATAATAGTAAGACTGAAGACTAAACTAGTAGGCTTGACCGAGAAAAGAATGGAGAAATCATGTTTAAGCCAAGTAATGTTAGTGTTGACCAAGTTAGTGTATGCCAAGCAAAATTCTAGTGTCAACCGAATAACAGTTAATTGCCGAGGAAGACAGTGTAACCCGAGGAAACATTTTTAGTAATGACCGGGCTTTCTACATGAAGACCGAGTAGTTGATCACAGTATTGACCGAGTATCAACATTTTTATATTTGAAGAGAATTTAGTTTTGGAGCCGACATTATTGAATTCCTGGATTATGTAAAACATGTTGAATTTATTTATTGGTTGTTTGAAAGCATTGAATGCACTATAAAATGTTTTATTGTAAATTTTTAAGAGATTTGAGATTATTCTAGAAAAGGAGCCGAAGAACATGAAGCGGGTAGATTCAATGAATCTAACCTAACCCTAAGATCTATGAATGAGATTGAGCAGCATAAGATGAGTTAACCTAATTGAGGAAAGTATAAAGGGAACCTGAGCATTTGGATATGCAAGTGCATGGGTGAACATAGAATGTTGGAAGATCAGTAAAGTTTTATTGACTGTATAAGCAGAAAAGGCTAAAGGAGAATTGTGGTGATCGATTGAAGAAAAGTTCCGAGTAGATCAGAGATGGAGATGGAAAAGTTTCAAAGTCAGTAAACTAGCATTAGTGTACGGAATCAGATCTGATATTTGCAAAGTGAGTTGTATTATTTTCAGATAAATATTGCTGCTACTTTCTAACCATTGTAACAGTCAAAATCCTTTTAACAGAGGTTGACCTAATAGTCATATGTTAAATCCTTTGAACAAGGTTGCATTCTAATGGAGTGTATGTAAGTCCTATGACTAGGCTCACTTTTAACAAGGTGATTGAAATCCTTTAACCAGGTCACACCTGACAGTGTGTATTATAACCTTTGATAGGGTTGGCTTTTTACCAAGCTCACTTTAGAAGAGTGAAAATAATAGTAGCATGTTACAAAGTGGTTTTTCCCACATTGGGTTTCCACTATAAATCCTAGTGTTAATACTTGTGTAAATGTTTTGGTTTGAACATTTCTATGTTTTACAAGTTAAGTTACAGCTGGGTAGTGGATTGCATTGTTATATGTTTCTATTATTAAATCAGTGATGACCGAGTTTGTTTTGGTTATTGGATCTGATTTAAGGAAAATTTTTTGAGATTGTTTTATACATCAGGACCTGAGAACAACTAATTCATCACCCCCCTCTTTGTTGTTCTAAATCATAATAACAATTGGTATAAGAGCTTTGTTGCTTATTATTAGTGTTTATAGAAATCAAGTTTAAAGGGGCTTGAAGCAAATGATCAGGATGTAAAAGAAGGAGGTACCGAAGCTGAATAAGGAAAACTTCCCTGCATGGCAAAGCTTGATGAAGTTGCATTTGGCCAGTATTGGTGAATCTACAAAGTACTACATTGAGAATAGTTATGTCTCACCTGTCGCACCTTTGACTACCAAAGAAATGAGAGCTAAGCAAGAACATAATCAAGTAATGCTGGAAATTGCATTTGCCCTAAGCTATCCAGAATTTGAGGACATTAAGGATTGCACAACTGCTAAGGATATGTGGGACACTCTTGCAAGAATCTATGGTGGTGACTTGAATGTACTGAAAGCAAAGGCCGAGAGTCTTAGAGGTAAGTTTGATGAAATGAGAATGCAAGAAGGTGAAAATATTGCACAATATTGTGGTAGAATAAAAGAAGTTGTGAATGCTATTAGAGGAGAAAATGGGGCTATTGATGATGAAACTATAATTGGGAAAGTAATAAGAACCCTGTGTCCTATATATGCTATTAAGATCTCAACTATTCAGGAATCTAGATGCAACTCTACTAATGTGCTTACTTTGGAAAGTTTGGTTGGTAAGCTGACTTCTTTTGAACTCTCTAACTATCATAATTTCACTGTTGGAAGCATTGGTAATGTTGAATTTGCTTTTAAGTCACAACTAGTTCTGAACAAGCCAAAGAAAGAAAAAGAAAGATGCATCAGTGAAAGTGAAGGTAAAAGTGAAAGTGAAAGTGACAGTGACACTTCTGATGAAGAACTAGAAGATCTAGAAGATCTAGAAGCTCTTATGGCTAGAAGACTAAGAAGGGGAAAAGGAAAGTATAAAGGTAAACTCCCTATTAAATGTTTTGCATCTAATAAAGTTGGTCATATAGCTGCTAGATGTCCTGACATGAAGGATAAAGATGATGAAAGAAAAAGAAAACACAAAGATAGAAGAGATGACAGAAGCTACCGATGGAACAAAGACTACAAAGGAAAAGGTAAGAAATCTTGTTACATTGCTGAAAAAGAAATTGACACTGATAGTGATGATTTTGAAATTGAGGTAGTCTATGTTGCAATGAAAGATGAGTCTGATGAGGATGAGAAAACTGCATTGATATCCTATGTGAACAAGAATGATAAATAGATTATTGATAGTGGTTGTTCACATCACATGACTGGTGACAAAAATAAGTTTGAGACCTTACATCATTACAGAGGTAAAAGTGTAAAATTTGGTAATGATGCACCATGTCCTATTAGAGGAAAAGGTTTGATTAAAATGACTGATAAGATATCTTGTGAAAATGCATATTGGGTTGAAGGTCTTAATTATAATTTGTTAAGTGTTGCTTAGCTTAACAAAACTAGTTACTGAGTGGAATTTCATCACAAGCAAGCTAAAATATTTGATGCTACTGGAGAACTAATTGGAAGTGGAGATTAGACTAGAGGTAATTTGTTCTATCTTGACCTATCCAAAGAAACATGTTTAATTCCACAACTTGATGATATTTGGTTATGGCATAAAAGGCTATGTCATGTTAACTTTGTCAATCTGGTAGAAATATGTAAGAAGAAAAAGGTAAGAGGTCTACCTAGATTGAAGAAACCTGAGAATGTGATGTGCAAGGAATGCCAGTTAGGAAAAATGACAAAGTGAAGTTTCAAGAGCAAATCCTTTACTTCTGAAAACATTTTAGATTTGGTTCATACTGACCTTTGTGGACCTATGGGTGTACAAAGTTACTATGGTGCTAGATACTTTATCTTATTTGTTGATGATCATACTAGGATGATGCATGTAATGTTTCTAAAAGAAAAATCTAAAGATTTTCAATTCTTTAAGTGGTATTTGGTTAAAGTTGAGAAGGAGACAGGTAGGAACCTGAAATGTCTTAGATCTGACCGAGATGGAGAATTTACATCAAATGAATTTAATCTATTTTGCAATGATAGAGGAATTAAAAGACATATGTCTACACCTAGAACACCTCCACAGAATGGTATAGCAGAAAGGAGAAACATATCTATCTTGGATTGTGCAAGGACATTGTTGATTGAAAAGAATGTGGCACATAAATATTGGAAAGAAGCTATAAGCACTGCTATCTACACTCTTAACCGGGTACAAATCAAGAAAGGTACAAATCTGACACCCTATGAATTATGGCATGGGCATGCACTGAGTGTTAAATAGTTTAGAATATTTGGAAGTAAGTGCTATATATTAAAAGACACTAGGAATGGAAAGTTTGATGCTAAGAGTGATGAAGGCATATTCCTAGGGTACTCCACAAAAAGTAAAGCTTACAAGTGTTTGAACTCTAACACTAACAAAATTGTGGAAAGTGTGAATGTCAAAATTGATGAGTATGCAGAAAGAAATGAAGCTGATAGCAAAAGAGAACTAGAAGATTATAGATCTTTTGTGTACATTGAGGAAGAAGAAGAGGCAAGTAACAGACTTGCACCTGATGCTGAGTCTTGGGTAAGCAATGTAGAGCAACAGACAGATGCCGCTGAGCATTAGGAAAATAGTGTCGAAAGAGAACAAGAACCTACCGAGCTACAAGAAAATGCTGCTAAATATCAGGAAGAGGTTGCTAAGCATTCAGAAGTTGAATCTAACAATCTTGTTGGGGAACTTGATGAAATAGAGGAGAGAGGAGCTGAACCTATTTTGAAAAAATATGTAAGAAGACATCACAAGCCTGAATAGATAATTGGAGACAAGAATACTGGAATTCAGACTAGAAGTAAGACTAAGGATCCAACATGCCTACTGTGTGAATTTGAACCCAAGTCAACTAGAGAGGCATTAGAGAATGAAGACTGGATACAAGCAATGAATGAAGAGATTGACCAGATTGAGAAGAATGATACTTGGACTCAGGTGCCGAGACTTGAAAACAAAAATGTTATAGGAACAAAGTGGGTGTTTCAGAATAAGATGAATGAAAATGGTGAAATAACTAGGAACAAAGCTAGGATGGTATGCAAAGGCTATGCACAAGAAGAGGGAATAGATTGTGGGGAGACATTTTCCCCTGTAGCTAGATTGGAAGGAGTAAGAACTCTACTTTCATGTGCTGCTTATAAAGATTTCAAGGTATATCAAATGGATGTCAAGTCTACATTTTTAAATGGTATACTAGAACGAGAAGTTTACATAGAACAACCATAAGTTTTTATTGATCCAAACAGAAGACACATGGTGTGCAAATTGAATAAAGCACTATATGGATTGAAATAAGCTCCCAAAGCATGGTATGAGTGGTTGCACAACAACTTGATATAGATTAGATTTTCAAGAACAAATGACACAAGCAATCTGTATATGAAAGATGAAGAAGGTAAAGGTATCCTGTTGGCAAAAATTTTTGTGGATGACATTATTTTTGGTGGACAAGATGCATTGTGTAAAATATTTTCAAATGAAATGCAAACTAAATTTGAAATGAGTATCTTTGGTGAGATCAAATTCTTTGTTGGTTTACAAGTATATCAGAGGAAGAATGGAATTTTCATTACATAGTCTAAGTATGTTAATGAAATAATGAAAACTTTTGGGATGGAAGATGCTAAACTAGTTAGTACTCTTATGATTACTGTACAAAAGTTATCTAAGAATGATGATGCTGTAGAAGTGAATCAGACTTTGTACAGATCCATGATTGGAAAATTGTAGTATGCCGTACATAGTAGACTAGATATTGCACTAGCTATTGGGATTGTGGCAAGATTCTCTGCCAATCCTAAGGAAACACACATGATGGCTGTGAAAAGAATTATGAGCTACTTGAAAGGAACTACTGACTATGGTTGATATTATAAGAAGGATAACAAATTTGAACTCAAAGTTTATACTGATGCTAATTGGGCAAGAAATGTAGATGACATAAAGAGTACTAGTGGTCGAGCTTTCTTTCTTGGATAGAGATTAGTCTCCTAGACAAGCAAGAAACAAAATTTCATTTCCCAATCTACTATCAAGGCTGAGTATGTTGCTGCTACAGTAAACTATTCAAATCCATTAAGGATAAAATAATTATTGATAGGCATGAAAGAAGAAATTACTGAACCTATTGTTATTTTCTATAACAACACAAGTGCTATCAATATTTCTAAGAATCCAATGATGCACACTAAGACCAAGCACATAGCAATCGAGTATCACTACTTGAGAGAATTAGTACAAGATAAAGAATTCTGAATGGAATATGTGAATACAAAAGAATAATTAGTAGACATATTCACTAAAGCTTTACCCATAGAAGCTCATGAGTATTTGAGAAGTCAATTAGGGGTCCTTCCCCTAACTGAGGCTGCCTAGACAAGCTAGGAGCACTACATCAAATGTGCTACAGTAGAATATTTGACAAATTGATTCAGAAGATTGTCACACTTTAGGGCTAGCCTAGAGTTGTGAAAAGGAGCAAAGATAAGGAATCAGTCATAAGCAAGATGATAGAGGGAGAAACACTGAGCTGCACAGATATTATCTACATCTGATGGATGTATGTTTTAGTTGCTGCTTTGGCATTTTTGTCAAAGAAGGAGATGAACTAATATGATAACACATGAAATTGAATAGTAAGGGTGATGAACTGAAATGAAGGATCATGATAGAGTGAGATCTGAATACTTCTGACGGTCACAGAAGTGAGGCTTATAGGATTCTGAATCAGAATGAAGCTAAGGATATTATAAATAATTCTCTGATGAACAGATAAGTTTTTGGATTGGTTGGTAATCCATGTGTTATTTAGGTGATATCATATGGTGTTGCCATCAATGCCAAAGAGGGAGATTATTAGAAACTGCAATTGAAACAATTGTTGTATTGTCATTGATGTCAAACCTTAACTAGTAAGACTATTGCTACTTAGGAAAGTACTATATCTATTTGAGTGTTGCTAAGGGGATAGGAAAGGTTGGTAACAATAGCATGTTAGAATAACTAAGAGGGGGGGTGAATTAGTTATCCAGTGTCCCAAACCAAAATGTATAATTCAGAACTATTTTTTTATTTCTGCATGTTGGTAAACAATAAAACTTTCACTGTTTGTGCTTTTACCGATTAGTAGTCAAATATCATAACAATTACTGATCAAATCTAACATGTAACATGTAAATAATGATAACAAACATATATCACAATCAACACATAACACAAGAGATTTAACATGGAAACCCTGTAAAGGGAAAAACCACCTGGGATCGACAACCCAAAATTGTTCACTCTTCTGAAGTGAGGTCGGTTAAGACCCAACCCTGTTAAAGGTTTACAAACACACTGTCAGGTGTGACCTTGTTAGAGGATTTTAGACTAGAAGTTATCATCCAACCAACGTTCACTATGGGGTTGACAGGATAGCAATGTTCATTCTATGAATGATACATCATAAGACTTTCAGAGTTCACTCGATTAAGAGATCTTGACTATATACAATGGTTAAATATGTAACAGTAAATGATCTGCATTAATACAACTTCAATTGTAGATTACAGATCAATATTCAGTCGATACAAATCCTTCTGATCAATGTTTCACTTCAGATTCAATACTGTATCAACATACTATTCGTCAGTAATTACTCTCTGTAGCTTGGTAATTATTCTATAGCTCGGTTCTTACTTAACTAGTATGATCAGAATGCATGAAAACCTTGTTCACGTGATATTCTTGCAGCTTCTACTTCTTCCGGCATCCTTCATAAAGAAATTCTATTTTCTTATATACACGAGTAAATCATTTTCTTCTCCACCATCAGATTTTGCCACTTAACCACATTCATAGATTTTGCCACTTCAAAATTTCTCGGTATTTGTGTCAATAACACGTTTGATTCTCATCCTTTAGATCTTTCCTAAATTTCATCAGCCGTCGATCTGTGTAACAAACATTATCTATTACCTCGATGTTATACTCTTGCCAACTCATCAATCTTATCAGCTAAACTGATCATTTAATTCATTCTGTTCTGCTCGGTTAACAAAGAAATGCATCAGTGAACACTTCTTGGTTAATACTGTGATCGGTATACACTACACTCCATCGGTGTATACTAGAAATGCTTCATTTACTGACAACACTACTTTGTGTCTTTCAGTTCTATACTTCATCATAGATGAATGCAACATAATAAAGTCAATATCATCAAGTCATAAACTCATCAACAAGTTACTCTATGTATTCCTTATCCTCATCTATCATGTACATCTTTCCTCATGTAGATTTCTCTGTTCTTCATCTTTTTCACCTTTCTTCAGATGTCTCAGTATAGTAACTTACAAGATAAGTGCTGTCAAACTAGTTGACATCAATGACAACATAATACTGATTTAATCATAATACATATCTAATCAACAACTCCTCAGTGATCTTGTAATCACAGATTCTTCAATCAGATTCCAAATCAGTTGTAGTTCAACAATCTCTCCCTTTGGCATTGATGACAACTCAAGTAATATGAAATGTACCATACACACACCAAACATATATTCTATAACTTTGTGAACAAATGCTTCAACTTACAACATTAGATAATACAACTTTACCATTCTGTAGTTGTGTTCTTTTCAGTTCTCCTGTTCCTGCTTCTATTCTCTGTAACTGATCTTCAATACTCTGTCTCATTCAAATTGTCTCTCCCTTAGATAATTCTCATTGGTGCTTGTTCCTTTTCATATTTTTTATCTCTCCCTTTGACAACAATGCCAAAGAAAAATATAAACAAACAATTTTGTCTTCCTCTGTATCTCTATATACTGATATTCCAATCGGTTCAAGTTCTCAAACTTAATCACAACCTTGAACATAATTCAAAGTGTGAACCATGCTACATCAACATGAATGATCTTCTGATAAAAATACATTGATGCAACATCTAGATCACCTTAGTGACTGATAGACAGGGGACAGACCCCAAGTCTAGTCCTCAAGTATTCAAATGTGTCCTTCGGTAGAGGCTTTGTAAAAATATCTGCAAGTTGTTCTTTAGATGTGACAAATTCTAACTTCACTTGCTTCTCTTGCACTTGTTCTCTTAAGTAATGATACTTAATAGATATATGCTTTGTTTTAGAGTGCATTACAAGATTCTTTGAAATATTAATAGCACTAGTGTTGTCACAATATATAATCACTGGGTTAGTGATTACCTCATTCATTCCTTCCAACACTTGTTTGATATAAGCAATGTTTGAACAGTTAGTAGCAGCAGCAACATATTCTACTTCAGCTATAGACTAAGAAATACAAGCCTGCTTTTTACTTGTCCATATTACAAGTCTTTCACCAAAGAAAAATGCTCCTCCGGTGGTGCTTTTTCTATCATCCACATTTCTAGCCCAATCAGCATTGGTGTAAACTTTTAGTTTAAACTTCCCTTCCTTAGGATACCATAATCCATAATTCTCTATTTTCTTCAGGTATCTTAAGATCCATTTTGTAGCTATCATGTGTGATTCTCTAGGATTAGTAGAAAATCTTGCAACAATACCCACAACATGTGCTATATTTGGTCTACTGTGAACTACGTACATTAATTTTCCAATCATGGATCAGTAAAGTGTTTGGTTTACCTCTGTTGTTTCATCCTCCTTTGTCAATTTGCATCCAGTAGCCATCGGTGTTCTCACAGGTTTAGCATCTTCCATGCCAAATGTCTTGAGTACTTCCTTTATGTATTTAGATTGTGTGATGAATATCTCATCACTCTGCTGAATCACTTGTAGTCCAAGAAAGAACTTAATCTCTCCGAACATAGACATTTCAAATTGCTTTTTCATTTCATCAAAAAATGCCTTGCAGATAAGATCTGAGCCTCCAAAAATAATGTCATCAACAAATATTTCAGCAATGATAATAGTATCATCAGTATCACCTTTCACATACAGATTGTTGTTTTCACTTGTTCTAACAAATCCAATACTTAACAAGTAAGTATGCAGTCTTTCATACCATACTCTCGGTGCTTGCTTCAATCCATATAAAGCTTTATGTAATCTACATACCATGTCTTTATTTTTGGGATCAACAAATCCTTCAGGTTGTTCGATGTAGACCTCTTCTTCAAGTATACCATCTAAAAATGCTGACTTCACATCCATTTGATAAACTTTGAATTTCTTGTGTGCAACATATGCAAGTAGCATTCTAACTCCTAATATAGCAATAGGTGAAAATGTTTCACCATAGTCAATGCCTTCTTCCTGTGCATATCCCTTGCATACCAATCTAGCTTTATTTCTTATGACTTCACCATTTTCATTCAATTTATTCCTATATATCCACTTAGTACCGATAACATTCTTATCTTTTGGTTGGGGTACTAAGGGCCAGGTTTTGTTCTTATCTATTTTCTCTATTTCCTCCTTCATTGCATTAACCCATTCTTCATTCTCTAATGCAACTTTCACATTTTTAGGTTCAAATTCAAAAATTAGACATGTACCTTGTCTTGTTTTGCTTCTAGTTTGCATTCCAGCATGTCTGTCTCCAATGATTTGTGTCTCAGGATGATGTCTTCTGACAAAAATAGCCAAAACTTGATTTCTCCTTTCTTGCTCATCCTACTCAGGGTCATTTCCTTTCTCGATAGCTCCATCTTGTTCCTCGGTTTGTGTTGCTTGTTGTCCTGCATTATTTCCCTACTGACCGGTTGTCATAGCTTGTGGCGTCGGTAGATACTATGGATGTTCAATGTAAGTGAATCTACCATAGTCTTTCAGTTCCTTTGTACTATCCTCCATGTACTTGTCATCATACTCATCAACACACACATTAGTACTTTCAACTATCTTATTTGTAACCTTATTCAGACATTTATATGCTTTACTTGTAGTGGAATATCCCAGAAATATCCCTTCATGTCCTCTAGAATCAAATTTTCCATTTCTTTCATCTTTCAAAATAAAGCATTTACTTCCAAAATTTTTGAAATAACTTACAGTAGGTTTGTGTCCAAACCATAGTTCATAAGGTGTTCAGTTGGAGTCCTTCATTTGTACTCGGTTAAGAGCATACACAACTGTACTGACAGCTTCCCTCCAATATGTTTGAGCAACATTCTTCTGTATCATCAATGTTCTTGCACAGTCAATTATAGACCTGTTCCTCCTTTCAGTAATGCCATTTTTCTGAGGTGTCCTCGGTGCAGATACCTGTCTTTTAATTCCATGCTCATTACAAAAATTAGTAAATTCATCAAAGATAAATTCACCTCCTCTATCAGATCTTAAGCATTTATTTCCTTTCCAGTTTCTTTCTCTTCCTTAGCTTTATACCACTTAAACATTTTGAAAGCTTCAAATTTCTCTTTCAGGAACATAATAGTCATCAGTCTAGTATAGTCATCAACAAAAAGAATAAAATATCTATCACCAGAATAGCTCTGAGTTCTCATAGGACCACATAGATCGGTATGAACCAACTCAAGTATCTTCTTTGTTGAATAGTCTTTGCTTTTAAAACTAGACTTAGTCATCTTACCTTTCTGACATTCATGGCACATGGCATGATCAGGTTTTGTCAAGTTAGGAAATCCTCTAACTCTTTTCTTTCTACTAATCTTGATCATGTTGTCAAAGTTCACATGGCATAACCTTCTGTGCCATAACCAAGCATCTTCATCCTTTATTAAAAAACAAGAAGACTGATCCATATCAAGATAGAATAGATTACCTCTGGATTATGTACCAGTTCTGACAAGTCTTCCTCCATCATCATAGATCTTCACCTTTTTGCTCTCAAAAGCCAATCGGTGGCCTGAATTGTTCAGCTGAGCCACACTTAATAGATTATAGTTCATTCCATCTACCCAGTATGCATTTTCACATTATAATCTATCATTGATCATCAGTGAGCCTTTACCTCTTACCATACAAGGTGCATCATTTCCCATTCTCACAGATCCTCCATTATATTCAACAAGATGATCAAACTTCTCTACATCACTGGTCATATGATGTGTAAAGCCACTGTCTATGATCCATGTATCATTTCTGCTTACTTTAGAGATTAGTACTATCTCTTCATGTTTCTCTTCTTCCTCCGAGTCATCTTTCATAGCAACAAATACAACTTCTATATCATCATCAGAATCAAATCCAGTTTCAATATCTTCGGCTATGTAACATACCTTTTTGCCTTTTTCATCTCGGTTGTCTCTGTTGTTGTGTCGATAGTCTCTGTTGACTCTTCTCCCATAACTTCCTTCAGATCGATCTTTGGATCTATCATCATCTTTCTTTTGAGGACATCTAGTAGCGATGTGACCGACTTCTTTACAATTAAAACATGCCAAAGGTAGCTTACCTCTATACCTTCCTTTTCCTTTGGGAAATCTTCTAGCCATAAGTGCTTCAAGCTCATCAAGCTCATCATCGGTATTGTCATCATTATCACAATTCTTACTATTCCTGCTAAACTTTCCAATCTTCAAAGAAGACATGAAAGTGAATTTAACAAAAGGAACAACATTGTTATCAAAGTTGTTTAATTCAAAGGTTGTAAGTTTACCAATCAGAGTGTCAAGAGTAAGGTTGGATGTAGCTCTTGTTTCATGAATTGCAAAAATTTTGATTGCATAAACTGGTAGCAAAGTTTTGAGAATCTTGCTTATCACTGTTTCATCATCAATTACTCCATCAGATGCTCTAATAGCATGTACCACCTCTTTAGTCTATTTGAATATTGGACAATGTTCTCACCTTATTTCATTCTAATTTCATCAAATCTTCCTCTTAGACTTTTCGCTCGAGCTCTTTTAACATTCAGATCTCCACTATATATTTGTGTTAATTTATCCCACATTCCTTTGGCAGTCGTGCATGTCTTGATATCTTCAAATTCAATGTCTGTGCAGGCAGCAACAATTTCCATCATAGTAACATTGTGTTCATGCTTGTCCTTCAATTGATCAAGAGTTAAGGGACCAGTGGGCGGTTGTATGTAGCCATTCTCCATCAGATCTAGTGCAAAGTTCCCAATTCTAGATATGTGCAACTTCATTCTACTTTTCCATACTGCAAAGTTCTCTTTGTTCAATTTCGGTACTTCCCTCTTATACATCTTGAGACCTTTATGCTTAAGTCCTTAAAACTCTGTTCCGAGCAACCAATGCTCTGATACCAATTGTTAGAATAACTGAGAGGGGGGTGAATCAGTTATCCAGTGTCCCAAACCAAAATGTATAATTCAAAACTATTTTTTTATTTCTGCACATTGGTAAATAATAAAACTTTCACTATTTGTGCTTTTACTGATTTCCAGTCAAATATCATAACAGTTACCGATCAAATCTAACATGTAACATGTAAATAATGATAACAAATAGATATCACAATCAACACATAACACAAGAGATTTAACGTGGAAACCCTGTAAAGGGAAAAACCACTTGGGACCGGCAACCCAAAATTGTTCACTCTTCTGAAGTGAGGTCAGTTAAGACCCAACCCTGTTAAAGGTTTACAAACACACTATCAAGTGTGACCTTGTTAGAGGATTTTAGACTAGAAGTTATCGTCCAACTAGCATTCACTATGGGGTTGACAGGATAACAATGTTCATACTATGAATGATACATCATAATACTTTTAGAGTCCACTCGGTTAAGAGATTTTGACTGTATATAATGGTTAAATATGTAACAGTAAATGATCTATGTTAATACAACTTCAATTGCAGATTAGAGATCAATATTCAGTCCATACAAATCCTTCTGATCAATATTTCACTTTAGATTCAATACTGTATCAACTTACTATCCGTCGATAATTTCTCTCTGTAGCTCGGTAATTATTCTGTAGGTCGGTTCTTACTTAACCAGTATGATCAGAATGCATGAAAACCTTGTTCACATGATATTCCTGCAGCTTCTACTTCTTCCAACATCCTTCATAAAGAAATTTTGTTTTCTTATATAGACGAGTAAATCATTTTCTTCTCCACCATCAAATTTTGCTGCTTAACCACATTCATAGATTTTTCCGCTTCAAACTTTCTCAGTACTTGTGTCAATAACACGTTTGATTCTCATCCTTTAGATCTTTCCTGAATTTCATCAGCCATCGATTTGTGTAACAAACATTATCTGTTACCTCGATGTTATACTCTTGCTAGCTCATCAATCTTATCGGCTAAACTAATCATTTAATTCATTATGTTCTACTCGGTTAACAAAGAAATGTGTCGGTGAACACTGCTCAGTTAATGCTGCGATCGATATACACTACATTCCGTCGGTGTATACTAGAAATGCTTCATTTACCGACAACACTGCTTTGTGTCTTTCAGATCTATACTTCATCATAGATGAATGCAACATAATAAAGTCAATATCATCAAGTCATAGACTCATCAACAAGTTACTCAATGTATTCCTTATCCTCATCTGTCATGTACATCTTTCCTCATGTAGATTTCTCTGTTCTTCATCTTTTTCACCTTTCTTCAGATGTCTCGGTATAGTAACTTACAAGATAAGTGCTGTCAAATGAGTTGACATCAATGACAACATAATACTGATTTAATCATATTACATATCTAATCAGCAACTCCTTAGTGATCTTGTAATCATAGATTCTTCAATCAGATTCCAAATTAGTTGTAGTTCAACATAGCACCTAGGGAAAGGTTGAGTTATCTTGATACTACAAATTGTACTTGAGTATGTTGCACAATGATGAGACAATGTATTGTTTATACTAGTAAGACTGAAGATTGAATTGGTAGGCTTGACCGAGCAAAGAATGGAGAAATCATGTTTAAGCTGAGTAATGTTAGTGTCAACTGAGTCAGTGTATGCTGAGAAAAATTCTAGTGTCGACCGAATAATAGTTAATTGTCGAGGAAGACAGTGTAAGGCGAGGAAACATTTTTAGTAATGAATGAGCTAATTTCTACATGAAGACTAAGTAGTTGATCATAGTATTGACTGAGTATCAACATTTTTATATTTGAAGAGAATTTAGTTTTGGAGTTGACATTGTTGAATTCTTGGATTATGTAAAACGTGTTGAATTTATTTATTGATTATTTGAAAGCATTAAATGCACTGTAAAATGTTTTATTGTAATCTTTAAGAGATTTGAGATTATTCTAGAAAAGGAGCTGAAGAACATGAAGCGGGTAGATTCAATGAGTCTGACCTAACCCTAAGATCTATGAATGAGATTGAGCGGCATAAGATGAGTTAACCTAATTGAGGAAAGTATAAAGGGAACCTGAGCATTTGGATATGCAAGTGCATGGGTGAACAAAGAATTTTGGAAGATCAGTAAAGTTTTACTGACTGTATAAGCAGAAAAGGCTGAAGGAGAATTGTGGTGATCGCTTGAAGAAAAGTTTTGAGTAGATCAGAGATAGAGATGGAAAAGTTTCAAAGTCAGTAAACCAGCATTAGTGTACGGAATCATATCTGATATTTGCAAAGTGAGTTGTATATTTTTCAGATAAATATTCCTACTACTTTCTAACCATTGTAACAGTCAAAATCCTTTTAACAGAGGTTGACCTAACAGTCATATGTTAAATCCTTTGAGCAAGGTTGCATTCTAATAAAGTGTATGTAAGTCCTATGACTAGGCTCACTTTTAACAGGGTGATTGAAATCCTTTAACCGGGTCACACTTGACACTGTGTATTGTAACCTTTGACAAGGTTGGCTTTTTACCGAGCTCACTTCAGAAGAGTGAAAATAATAGTAGCATGTTACAAAGTGGTTTTTCCCACATTGGGTTTCCACTATAAATCTTGGTGTTAATACTTGTGTGAATGTTTTGGTTTGAACATTTTTGTGTTTTACATGTTAAGTTACAACTGGGTAGTGGACTGCATTGTTATATGTTTCTATTATTAAATCAGTGATGATCGAGTTTGTTTTGGTTATTGGATCTGATTTAAGGAAAATTTTTTAGATTTTTTTATACATCAGGACCTGAGAAAAACTGATTCACCCCCCCTCTCTATTGTTCTAAATCATATTAACATCTTGACTCATAGTCATCATCTGATTGGAAATTTTAAAATGGCACTTGGTGAGTCTATGTATCTCACTTTATTTTTCTTGAAGTTGTTTAGTTATCTGTCTTTGGTATTCAATAGCTAGATTTCTTTCTTGCTCATCCTGTCTAGCATTGTTCATTACTTGTACCATTCTCACCATCTGAGATTGCTGACCGATTTGCAGTGCTTTCACTTGTTCGGTTAAGTGAAGATTCTTTTCAGACAAGTCAAAGATTATACTTTCGGATCCATCAGAAATACTTCCTGAACTAGATCCAATGTGATCAAATAAATCATCAATCTCTTCTTCATGGTAACCAATCTCATTCTGTAGAATAGCTAGGTTCTTCCTTTCAACCAATAGTTTCTTTAGTCTATCCTTAGCTTGCTTATACTGCTCTACAAACATCTGCATTTGAATCTTCTGATTCTCAATTGTTTTATCTAGCTTATACCTCTTCATGACTAGATCTTTACCCTTTAGTGGTTAAACTATCCAATAAGAGAATTGAGCTTTGATACCAATTGTTGGATTGGAGAGATAGGGTACTAAGAGGGGAGGGGTGAATTAGTGCCCACAAAAACTTTAAGCTCATAAACCTTTCAAACCTTAAACAGAAAATAGTAATAACCTTGCAAAATAACTTGTATCCAATGCATGTATCATTCATCCATTCAACTTGTAAAAGTAAATAACATGAAATCAACAATATAATAGTCCCATAACACAAGTATTTTGGTAATGTAGAAACCCTTGTTAGAAGGTAAAAACTGCGGTGGGGATGACACCCACAAATTCTTTACTACTGCAGATAGAAAAGGTCTTCCTGTTAGGGCTACATGTGTTGATCACTTCTAGTGATCTTACCCTATTAGGAGTAACATATTAGATCAGCTAGATCTACTTAGTGATAGGATTTAAACAACACTACTTGAGTGTGCACTCGGTTAAGAGATTTACAAAAAGATTGTTAGGTCTACTCTGTTAAGAGATTTTACCAAAACTCTATTACAATGATTAGAAAGCAATAGGTATCTATCTTCTAATGACAAATCAACTTGTTTGATATAGATCAATAAAGTATTAATTAGATATCATCTTTTCTGTGAAGATCTCTGCTCTGAACTACTTGGTTAGCCTGATTCTGGTTCTGCTTTAATCTGATTTCCTCTGAATACTATTCTACTTTGTCTGTTAACTGATAATCTTGAAGTTTGGCTAGTTCTTCAAGTGCTTCTTTGTTCATACATCAGTTACATCAAAATGATGCAAAAATACAATTATATAGCATATTTCTTTATGCCGCTTTAACAATTAGGTTACATTGCATCTTAGAGAAAACCCTAAGATCAATGTTGTACAAAAATAACCTAGATCAAAACAATAACATAAGATCTTCATCACATTTAATGAATATCTCAACAATAAATTATCCTCGATCTTGGTAAAATGTTTTCTAATTCTGTTGTAGTCATTTGCATAGATAGATGTGCCATTTCTGATTCCTATGCCATTTCCTGTGATCCTCAGTAAACACTATATATACTACTCGGTGATTACAATGGTGCTTGGTGTTTATTGCTGCTCGATATTGGTGTCTGATGCTCGGTAAAACTATTTTGTGCTCAGTGTAAAGACTTAACCAACTAGCTTGTGATGCTTGCTTTTACCAACTAGGATAACATAAGTAATCGACTGATGTCTTTGATACTAATGACAATCAATAATGCTCAATAGAGATAACAATGTCTTCACTTTGTGGGGTGTTGAGAAACATCGTTGTATGTTAGTGGTGAACCTATTAGTAGTTTTCAAAAAACTGACTCTGATTCACTTTAGATGATGCTTTGACTGACTATCATAACATGAAATTGCCCCCTAGAAAGACTTGAATGTACTAGGATGAATATAAAGACCTATTCCAATCCATGTCAGTGTTGCGTGAAACAATTGATTTGTCACGAAAGTGACTGAAAGCTTTGTACAAATTGAAGCAAATGATAGGAAAGCATGAAGGATGCCAAGAATCACTTTGATAGATGGTCCACTTGAGTACAAGAGGTACCTATTTACCAGGTTTTCACCTCTTGGTAGATATTCTATTTTTGCTACCAAGGCGCCTATTTACCAGCTTTTCACCAAGGCACTTTTTTCATTTTTCAATTTTTTTTGCTCTTTTCATTGTTTTAATTTTTTTTGAGATTTTTTATTTTTTGTTTGATGCATTAAGGCGCTTGTTTACTAGGTTTTCACCAAGATGATCATTTTTTTACAACACTTTTTTCACTTTTTATGATTTTTTTTAGGACAATATAGATATATACAAGCTGTTGGATATTAAGAATGCTCAGGTGTAGAACTTTTTCAAGCGGATTGTGTTGATGGGCTCCCAAAGTTGTTTTCTTCCTAGTGTAGAGAGCCAATAGGTGCCAAAGCCAAATGCTGCAGTGATGATGTATGGACCCAGCTAGTTGGGTTCAAACTTCCCTTTTTGTTTCCGATGTGATTGGTTGCGGGGATTTTCTCTTAACACTAGGTCACCAATCTGAAGTTCTCATGGTTTGACCTTTTTTATTGTATTATCTTGACATTCTCTTTTGATATGCTCTTAGGTTATCAAACGCCACTTGCTGACGTTCATCCAACAGCTCCAATTATTGCAATCTAGATATTTGACAATCTTCATCAAGTATCAGTCAGTGTAAATAAACCCTTAAAGATGGGATTTCTACTTCAATGGGTAGGACTAATTCTGTGCCGTATACTAGAGTGAAAGGTGTTGCCCCAGCAGGTGTTCTAATGCTAGTGTGGTAAGCCCACAATGCAGAATTGAGATGTAGGTTGCAATCCTTTCCCAAATTATTCACAGTGTGATGCAAGATTTTCAACAAATTTTTATTTGAGGCTTCAGCCTGGCAATTGCCTTGTGGGTAGTAGATAGAAGAACATTGTTGTTTGATGTTGAATTTGTTATTGAGTTTAGATATATCACTGTTCTTAAATTGGCCTCCATTGTCACTTATGATGGAGGAAGGGATATCATACCAGCATATGATATAATTCAAAATGAATAGAGGCACCTATTTTCCTATTGTAGTAGTAAGTGGGACTACTTCAACCCACTTGGTGAAGTATTTTGTGGCTGTTATTATGAACTTGTGTCCATTTGAAGAGGACATATATATCTGTGCGATGAATCTAGGGAAGATAGTGGGCTGAAGAACTTACCAATTTGATATGTTCCCAAAGTTAAGCCTTCCTAAGAAGATCAATAAGAGCATACACATTGGAGAAGATGTTGCCTTCTCTTGAATCTAAACTTGTAGCAGCCATCGACAAAGAATGCCTACTAGACAGCCACCACTTAGGAATAACTTTACATGGGTCCCAAAGACATGCCACACCTCCAAAATTTCCTTGAGCTTTGATGAACTAAAAATGTCCCCTTCCCCAAACATTAGGAGCCAAATTCAACATACCTTCCATAGAAAACTTAGTCTCCTGGACAAAAAAATACATTAGGATAATGAAACTGAATCAACTCACAAATAGCCTTTTGTTTGGGGATGGTATTCAAATCCCTTACATTCCATGAGAGCACAATCATTTTTGAGATGGTGAAAAGTGATAATCAATGGTCTTCACTTCCCTAGACTCAACTAGAGTCTCACCCATCAATTTCACTTTCTGATGATCCTTCTTCCTGCCCACTTTAGGAGGCCGATTCAGAAAACCCTTCTTAATAATTTTTTTGTTGTATGCCTAATTCTAGGGGAGAACCTTTACTTTTACCAGGCTCCTAATATTTCATTTCTGCATCAACCAAAGAGATACCTTGACCTGAGCCATCCTTTATCATATTTCTTTCAATAGCATTGAAGAACCTATAGAAATCAACTTGATATCTGTATCCATATCCATCTATGAATTTGCACCCCCAACCTAAGGTACTAAAGGTGGAATACACTCCTGCTCCCCACCAACCAGTTATGTAGTCATAGATTCTTGACCTATAGGAAGTCTTGCAAGAGCCTCATCAAATTGATCAAGCTCTTTTAAAGCCTCAAAGCTATTAAAAATCTGATTAGTCTGCCTATCCTTCAAAGTTCTTTTCTGCCCTCTTCCCTTCCTTCAAGCCTTAACTAGAACAAACCCATCACTATCCTCCACAAGAGGAGCTTTACCTTTATATTTCTGAGGTGTAGGGCAAATCAGACCAATGTTAGATGGTCCAAAAGAAATAGACTTGGGGCGCATCCTCTCCAAGTGTCCATATTCATGGCAAATTTGGCAACAAAACAACAATTTTTCATAGTCAATATGTTATATCCAAGATGAGGAGCCCAAACAGATCTCCATATAATTTGGTAAGGGTTTACTTAAATCCATCTCAATACAAAGGCATACATAAGTGATTACTTTTTTCTCCATTGTATGTGTTGAAGGACCTACAGGCTTACCAAACAATAATGCAACAAAGTGGAAAATGTCATGCCTCCAAAATTCAAGAGGGAACCATGAGAGTCTAACCCAAACGAGAACTCTAGAAGGAAGATTCTCTATAGGATTAAAAACCATGTGCCATCGTTTGATGAACAAATCCACTTGGTTGTAGAAATATGAGCCCCCTTCAAAAGCCTTGTTCATGTCTGCAATGCAAGAAAACATAACTAGAAAGTAGCTATTCGAAGTCAACATTACCTCCATCTCTCCCTCTGGATTCCATGTCCTTCGACTCCATGATGCTAGAAAATAAAATGAAACCTGAATCCCCATGAACTTGCAAATCAAGGTATGATTAGACAAATAATTAACACCCTCCTCAATAGATTCTGTCTGAATCACCAAAACTTCCCTTTGCTCACTTTTGGCCAGACAACCATTAACCTTTGGGGGCCAAAAATCCTCAACATGAGAAGGGCTATCTCTAGCACCTCTACTGGTTCCACCAACATCTAAATTAACATGCAGATTGAGAGAAGAAGATCTTCCCACTAAAGAGTCCTTAAACGAAGAGCCCATCCCCAAAGAGCCAGCATGCAAAGCCATGCAAGGCCAAAAAATGAAACCCCAACTACAACTCAACCCCTTCTCACACTCAAGACCACCAACAAAAAATGCCACAACAACTCTCCAACCGGGCTCCACACAAAACTACAATAGCTACCCCTAAGGAAAAACCCCACCCAAACCTTTGTCAAAAAATATCCCCACACAATCCTCCGCAACATGCACACCCCCCACATCACGCACACACCCCCACAACCAACATAAAAAATCCCGAACCCGCCCTTGCACACCGCAGATCTCTGCACTCGAGCACCAAAATAGGAACAAGAGCGCGACACGGGCCCTAGCCAACACTCACAGACGTCTCAAATCCCCAAAACTTTAACCTCTTGGACATGTTTTTAATTTTCCTATATAGGTTTCACACTTCATACTTTGTGGTCCTAAAAATAAAATTAATTTAACATAAGATTTTTTTATCTTAGGATGAGAACACAAAAGTGTTCCACTCTTTCGATTAAGTAGAATACTCAAAATCAACAATTTTAGTAGTTTTTAATTTGTATTAGTTATATTGAACACATGACTAAGAATTTAACAATAATATAAAGTAATTGTAAAATTTTCTATATAGATTAAGTTATATTTTTTCTAAAAAGAATCATTCTACCATATCTATTTTATTTTTCAATTATTTTTTATAGCGTACCTTTTGTCATATTTAATACTTTTACCACAAATAAAAACTTTAGATGAACTTTTGTTATTAATATTTAAATGGACACTCACAAGGTATATATGCTAACTGTTAATGCTGAACTCTCTATTGTATGGACAATGCCATCATTTTGTTGAGCTGGATTCATAATACTATGCCATTTACTCCTTTGGCTGTACTATATCTTAATTTTATTTTTCTCATGGAGCCACATAATTCCTTGAATGCTATTTTGGCATTCCCACATGCAATAATACAAATGCTATCCTAGAATCATACAGGCTGCTCTATGCTCAAAAGGGGCAGCTAAATATGCATGCTGAATTTGCCATCTACTACTAGGTGTGAATCCTTCAAAACACCCTCTTGGCTTCTGCTGATTGGTTTTTCTATTTATTGGTCTTTCCTTTGACTTAAGCCGTGATACAATGACGTTCTGCACTGTTCACATGCCCTGTGCCATACAAAAATCATATATGCTGTCAATCTTTTCAATGTCATTTAGGAATCAATATAGATCAATCATTGCTCTTTTTTAATGAAAAAAAATCAAAAGTTTAGGGTAGTAATCTGAAGCTCAATTCTTAATAGCACGAATCCTCTTACAATCTTTGAAGAGATGTATGATATACCTTCATTGACAAATAAAAAATTAAATTTATAACGACAGATTCAATATGAATAAAGTCCCGAATCAATATAAATAGATCATTATTGTCAACCAGTAAAGCAAAGTAGTGCAAAAGTGATGCTCCAAAAATGTCATGATGCAATGATGTTCTGCACTGTTTCCATGCCCTGGGCCTTACAAAAACAACATATAAGTGTTGTCAATTTTTTCGATGTCATGTAGGGTGACCTATTAATTAAGCCGATAGGCTTTATTAAGCTGATAGGCTTTATGTGAGAGCTTTGCTCCCGGAAATGCATTTTCCCTGCTGGATAGTTGTCATCCCTCTCCCCGGATAGTTTCTTTTCAGGTTATAAAAAACACTCAAGTTTTTCTTCCCTCTTTTTTCGTTCAAAATTAGCAAAAATCAATTTGAAATAGTAAGTTACCTTGTTTTAAATATTTTTTTTGTTTTATCTTTTCCATTATAGAAATTTAAGATGAAAAAAAATTATTTTATTTATTTTCCAATCAATATGATTGTTGTTTTTTGTCCTAATCTTTATTTGATTGATATTAATATAATACAAAATATTCAATTACTTGTATTTATAAAAATTATTTGAAAATAATATATATTTTTTTAATTAATTATAATATAATAATAAACATCTTTATAATTATTATATATTTAATTTAAATAAAATTTTCTTATCTTTAATGGTTACTGCTTAATTTATTTTTTTGTCCTTTGTAATATGTGCACCGTATCCTTTGAAATCTTATATTAATTTATTATTTATCTGTTTTGTGTGCAAATTCCTATAGGCTCTCCGTTGCATGCACAAAAGCATGCGACTGCTAGTTAAATATTAAGTTTAGAAAATATCAGTCACTACAAGGTTGTAAAATAACAAGTTTTTGTCAAAATTTTAGCAAGGTTGTTTAAACTTTGTCACAAATTTGAATTTAATTGATTTTAAATTTTTTGTGAGATTTGTCACATAAAAAATATGAACAGGATTTGTTAATAAATTAATTAATTTTTAAAAAAATTTGCACAAATAAATATTAATAAAAATCTTGGGCTTCTGCCTATTATTGAAAAAAAATAAAAAAATATACATATAAATATAAATATATAGTATTAAAATAACATTAAATAATATATAAATATAAATAAATTATAAATAATATAAAATAAAATTAATATAAATATAATTTTAAATATGAAATAGTAATATAATAATATAAATATAATATAATCTTTAAATCTATTATAATATGATATGAATATAATATTTCAAATAATATAAAATAGAATTAATTAAATTTAAAAGTATATTTAAATATAAAGCTATTATAATATAAAATTATATCATATAAATATAAAATAAAATATAATAATTTTTTTTCTTAAAGTTATGATTAGATTAGATTTAGGATTAAATTTTCTTGTATAATTTGAATATATTTATTCTGGGTAAGAAGTTGTTAACATTTATAAGAATGAATGGTGACATTTCCATCTATTTTCCTGTACACAAACATTAGATCCGGTGCATTTTGATTGACTAAAATTAATCCTATAGTTAGTGTATGATTTAAACAATTGACAAAGAATTAATAAAAACTAATATTTTTTAAGAAAAATCAGATTTAATTCAATAATTTGAAATTTAGTTCTTTCTATAATTTTTTTTAAGAGAAACCAGATTTTGTTCAATAATTGAATTTATTTCTTTCCATAATTTGGAATTTAGTTCTTTCCAAAATGAGTTCTTTCATAATCTTTCAAGGATAAATAGAAAAATGATTCCATAATATGAACTATTTAAAAAGACAACCAAAATTAAATAAATTAACTCGAAAATCAAAGTAGATAAATCATTAGTACCAACCAGCATAACAAAGTAGTACAAAAGAGACTCTTGAAATACCTTGCTGTTAATGACAAAATTAGGTGGAATGACCGTCGTTTTCACTTTAAACACTAGAGTGAACAAATAAAAAATTGAACCCATGATCTAAATTATCTAAAATGACAATCGAATCTGAATAATCTAATTCCAAAATCAATACAGCTGAAGTCCCATCCAAATGTAGGGATACAGCTGGAAATTATTGAAATGGCCAATCAGTGGGCAGCTTATTTATGAAGCTGGATGTAAATTACCCGTTAGTGCCCACATAGATTTGGTTATCAATGGTGCCATTTAGAAATCTGTACTTTAATTTTCATATCAGATCTACCTATTGTAAAATTAACTTGCAATCTCTTTTTTTTTCCCACTTATAATATGATTTGCCAATAGCTAACCTATATAACAACGAAATGAGTTAATTCTAACCTATATAACCCATCTTGAAATGGACGCAACATAGTAGTGGAACTGCAATTTTTTATTTATTTTAAATTGAGAAAATTACAAAAACCATCAGTGGAAATACCACTGGCCAATTAGAAAATTGGAAAGTACTGTCAAAAATAGATTATAAAATATTTTTTGTACAAACTATAGGATAAAAGTTTTGGGCACAATTTCCGAGCATTGATTAATTGTGAGGAGCCCAGTGAAAACATTTTTCTCCTGCTTATCGATAGGCAGGGACTAATTAATAGAACTTATTGCCAAGCAGCAACCCAAATTAGTGCAAAAGTGACACTGAAATGGCTTGCTATTGGTGATAAAATCAGGCGGAGTGATTGGCGGGGCCTATCGATTTCGCTTTGAAGACATGATGTAGGAGATCAATCAGGCAATGGTGGGGCTTCACTCGAATGATGGGACTGTAAGATCTCAACTTTGAGTGGATCATGGCACTCAAGAGATGGAGCAAATGAATGTAAGGCTAAAGGGGACAAGGCATGGAACTCAAAATAATGGCCATAAGGAAATATGGGAGGTAGGTGAACTTTATAGAGGGGTGGGAGACAGAAGGGACCAGGGAATCAGATGGGGAATGGGGCAAAAGCTACTATAGGAAAAGTTTGAAAATGTAGGTAGTGTAAAGAATCAGATGGGAAATGGGAAAAAAAGTAATATAGGAAAAGTTTGAAAAATGTAGTGTAAAAGGTTGTAATACTAAGTAAATGTTTATCTATGGGAAAAGAATATCTACTTAAGTAGACACATTTTTAAAGCAAAACTATCTTTGTAGGATGTAATAAAAAAATGTTTGTATTCTAAGAAAATAAAATTGAATCATTTTTAAAAAAATTTCTTGTAAGTTTCATTTTATTTTCTATATCATTTATTTACATATGTCTTTGGGTAATGTTATTATGTATAGACTATTTTACTAGAGTTTCACATTGAAGGTAACATGATCATGGTACTTGAGTAATTCTTGAATAAGCAATCATGATAGTTCTATCGTTGTGGACGCGACTATCTTCTATGCAAAATATACTGTTGAAAATGTGGAAAATACAATGGGTTTTTACGAAAAATTTCAACATATAATCTTCATGATTTGCATCCCCTACACCGCAAATCTACAAAAAGATTGCAAAAAAAAAGTGCATTTTCAACATTTGTAGTTTTTTAAAATTTTTTTTTATTTTCAAGCTAGAGCCTGGAATTGCTCCATCAACAAGATTTTGATATAGTGATACAGTATGCAACTTGAAGATGTAGTGCGAGAACTAACATTATTATTAAAATCTCAGATGTATTTGCTCAATAATCATTTTAGCTAATTGTAATCATCACACATGTATTGGAAGTGATGTATTCTTCAATAAAATTAGCTTAAAAATAAAGGGCTTAGAAAAGAGGATAAATAATGACCATTTGGTTATGATTGGTAGGTTGCTCATTCTTCGCTAGGTCTCTATGAAGATTAATGTTCCAATAGGGGTGACCTTCATGACTTGAAGGGCAATCATTTGGTAGCCAAAATAATTAATCTTGGGATAATTATCATAGGAAAGCATTTAGTTACCAAGAGTAGTGGATACTAGGTGGGGAAATGGTTGATCTTCCTTGTTCGGTGAATAAAGGAACTTTCAAGGTAGAAATAAGCATAGAAGAATAGTTTATTTGGCCTAGGAAAGAAAATCTTAGAACTATTTGAAATACAATTGAAGGTGTGTAGGTTTATTGTGATGCACAAGAATAGAGTGGAGGGAGGAGACCATTAAAATGGTAAAATAGAACCATTTGGTAATTTCCATGTATTGGCACTACATTATAAATATATTTAAAATTTAGAATGTTTAATTATAATAGTGTAATAAAAATATGGTTTTAGTAGGCTAATTATATATATTTTCTCTACTAATTACAATATGATTGTTAGTATTTGGGTAGTATTTAAAAATAAATTAGTTAAATATTTTATATGAATGTATCTATCACTAAATATGAATAGATTACTTGTAGAAAGCATCAAATCATACTTGATAGGTTTGAATATGATTTAGAACAACAAAGAAGGGGGGTGAATTAGTTGTTCTCAAGTCTAGATATACCAATTGAACATTCAAATACTTCAACAAACTCAGATCTAATCACCAACTCAACTTGGTCTTTAAAGATTATATATCTAAAAATATATAACATGCAGTCCACTGTCCAATAGTATTTAACTTGCAGAATATCAAAACATTCAAAAAAGTATGACACTAAGATTTATAGTGGAAACCCAATTTGGGAAAAACCACTTTGTAACATGTTACTGATATTTTCACTCTTATGAAGTGAGCTCTGTGAAAAGCCAACCTTGTTAAAGGTTTACAAACACACTATTAGGTGTGAACCTGTTAAAGGATTTCAATCACCATGTTAGGAGTGGCCTGGTTAGAGGACTTGAGTACATTCCATTAGAATGCCACCTTGATTAAAAGGTTTTGATTGTTACAATGGTTAGAAAGTAGCAATAGTTTCTGATCTACAAAACATACAACTCACTTTGCAGATATCAGATCCAATTCGCACATATATGTTGATTTACTGATTGAGTATCATTTCCATCTCCATCTCTGATCTTCTCAGAATTCGCTTCAAGCAATCACAACTTTGATCTTCACCTTCAACCTTTTTCTTAGACTTATCAGTCAATAACATCAACAACACCAACATACTATGTAACCTCACCATTAGGTTTCCTTTATACCTCTCCAGATAGATAGATCTGTCTTTTGCCTCTTAATCTCCTCAGTAGATCTTAAGTTAGGTCAGATCTAACAGATCCATCCTACATTTAAGTCCTTCATACATCATTCTAGAAACATCTTCAATATCCTTATTGAATCCATAATAAAATGATTTACCATGCATTAAATTATCCATATAATCAATTAATAAAGTCAACACAATTTACATAACCCAAGAACTCAACTGAGTCGGCTGGAAATCTGAATTCTTCCTCCAAATGTAAATTACTGACGCTCGGTCAATAATGTGTTCATCTCCTCGGTCATCTCTATGTAACTTGGTCATCTCTACAAACTATCTTCCTCAGCTAACACTATCTTGCTCAGTAATTGCCCGTCGCTCGGCATAAACTGATGTTTGGTCAACACTAGATTTACTCGGCATATATTGGCGCTCGGTTGACACTAACATCACTCGGCTTAAACTAGATTTCTTCACTTTTTCTCAGTTAAGCCTACTTATTCAGTCTTTCTTCTTACTTAGATAAACAATACATTATCTCATCATAGTTCCAAATAATCAAGTACTCATTGAAGTATCAAATAACTCAACCTTTCCTTAGGTGCTATTGTTATTTCCCTTGCCCTAATCCTTTTCATCAACTAATAGATATAGTAATTTCTTAGATAACAAGTGTCTTACTAGTTAAGATTTGACATCAATGACAATACAACAATTGTTTCAATTGCAGTTTCCAACAATCTCCCTCTTTGGCATTGATGACAACACCACATGAGTAACACATGATTTACCAACCAATCCAAACTTTGTCATTGTATTAGAAACATTTATAATATCCTTAGCTTCATTCTGATTCTCATAACTTAGCCTTGCTTGACCGTTTACATAGTAACTCCCTCTGAATCTTTGTGTATCTCTCCCTCTTTGATTGTATCCTCTTGATGTGTATTCATCTCTGAAATATCTCCCTCTTTGACAAAAATGCCAAAGCAACAACTATAACTTACATCTTTCATATGTAAATGTCATCTTGTCAGTTCAGTAATAGTATTTCTTCCTCTATCATCTTGCTTATGACTAATTATCAGCTTTGTTGTTCTTTTCACAACTCTAGGCAGCTGCTAAAGTGTGACCTTTCCTGCATCAATTTATCAAATATTCTATGTAGCACATTTGATGCAGTGCTCCTAGCTTGACTAGGCAGCCTTAGTTAGGGGAAGCACCCCTAATTTATCTCTTAGATATTCATGAGAATTCTTAGGTAAAGCTTTTGTGAATATGTCTACTAGTTGTTCCTTTGTGTTCACATATTCCATTATCACTTCTTTTTCCTGTACCAATTCCCTTAAGTAATGATACTTAATGGCTATGTGTTTGGTCTTTGTATGCATTACTGGATTCTTTGATATGTTAATGGAACTTGTGTTATCACAAAAGATAACAACAGGTTCAGTAATTTCCTCTTTCATTCCTTTCAATAATTTCTTGATCCATACCAGATTTGAACAGTTTACTGCAACTGCTACATACTCAGCTTCTGTTGTAGATTGGGAAATGCAATTTTGTTTCTTGCTTGTCTAGGAGACCAATCTCTGTCCAAGAAAGAAAGCTCCTCCACTTGTACTTTTCCTGTCATCAATGTTTCCTGCCTAATCAACATCAATGTAAACTCTCAGTTCAAATTTATCAATTCTCTTGTAGTACAATCCATATTGTTCTATCCCTTTCAGATATCTCAATATTCTTTTCACAGCCATCATATGATTTTCCTTAGGATTGGTAGAGAATCTTGCCACAATCCCAACTACTAGAGCAATATCTGGTCTACTGTGAACAACATATTGTAGCTTTCCAATCATGGATCTATACAAGGTTTGATTCACTTCAGCAGTATCATCAGTCTTAGACAGTTTCTATCTAGTAGTCATAGGAGTACTCACTGGCCTTGAATCCTCCATTCCAAAAGTTTTCAGTATCTCTTTGACATATTTAGATTGTGTGATAAAGATACCTTTATCCATCTGATAGATTTGTAAACCAACAAAGAATTTGATCTCACCAAACATAGACATCTCAAACTTAGTTTGCATTTCATTTGAAAATTTCTGACATAGGGCATCTTGTCCTCCAAATATGATATCATCTACAAAAATTTCTTCTAACAAAATCCCTTTACCTTCATCAACTTTCATGTACAGATTGTTGTTGTCATTTGTCCTTGAAAATCCAATCTTGATCAAATAATTGTGCAGTCTCTCATACCATGCTCTAGGGGCTTGTTTCAATCATATTGTGCTTTGTTTAGTTTGCAAACCATATTTTTCTTGTTTGGATCAACAAATCCTTCAGGTTGTTCAATATATACCTCTTCTTCTAATATACCATTCAAAAATACATATTGAACATCCATTTGGTATACCTTGAAATCTTTGTAAGCAACATATGCAAGTAGAGTTATCACTCCTTCTAATCTTGCTACAGGGGCAAATGTTTCCCCATAGTCTATTCCTTCTTCTTGTGCATAACCTTTGCATACTAGTCTTTCCTTTTTCCTTGTGACTTGTCCATGTTCATTGAGCTTATTTGTGAATACGAGAGTCTAAGTATCATTCTTTTCAATTTGATCTATTTCTTCATTCATAGCTTGAATCTAGTCTTCATTCTCCAAAGCATCTTTTACTGTCTTAGGCTCAAAATCACACAATAAACATGTAGGGTCTTTCAACATACTTCTCGTCAAGACTCCAAATTCTTTATCTCCAATGATTTGTTTAGGCTTATGATGTCTTCTCACATATTGTGCCATTGTAGGTTGAGATCTCTTCTTAGGTTCATCATGAAAATTATCAGATTCTGCTTCTGATTGCTCGACATCATCCTCCTAATGCTCGACAACATCCTCCCGATGATCGACATTTCTTACTCGAGACTTTGCATCTGGTGCAGGTGTGTTACTTGCCTCTCCTTCTTCCATATAGACAAAAGATCTATAGTCTTCAGGTTCTTTATTGCCTTCTTGTTCATTTCTCTCTGCATATTCATCAACTCTCACATTTGCACTTTCCATAATTTTGTTAGTGCTAGAATTCAAACACTTATAAGCTTTACTCTTAGTGGAATAGCCTAGGAATATGCCTTCATCACTTTTAGCATCAAACTTTCCTTTTCTATTATCCTTCAGTATAGAGCATTTACTCCCATAGATTTTAAAGTATTTCACATTAGCTGCATATCCATTCCATTATCCATAGGGTGTAACATTTGTACCTTTCTTGATTTGTACTCGGTTCAAGGTATAAACAATTGTACTTACAACTTCTCTCTAGTATTTTTGTGTAACATTCTTCTCAATCATAAGTGTCCTTGCACAATCCATAATAGATTTGTTTCTCCTCTCAGCTATACCATTCTGTGGAGGTGTTTTGGGTGTAGACATCTGTCTCTTGATTCCTCTATCATTGTAGAATAGATTGAACTCATTTGATATAAACTTTCCACCTCGGTCAGATCTCAGACATTTTAGGCTTCTACATGTTTCTTTTTCAACCTTAGCCAAATACCACTTAAACAACTAAAATTCATCAGATTTTTCTTTCAAAAACATTACAGTCATCATTCTAGTGTAATCATCAACAAATAGAATAAAATACCTAGCACCACAATAGATTTATATTCCCATAGTTCCACAAAGGTCAGTATGAACCAAATCCAAAATGTTCTCACAAGTAAATGTCTTGCTCTTGAAAGTAGACTTTGTCATTTTTCCCAACTAACATTGTTTACAAATCACATTATCAGGTTTCTTCAATCTCGACAAACCTCTAACTTTCTTCTTTTTACTTATATTTACTAGATTGTCAAAGTTAACATGACATAGCCTCTTATGCCATAACCATACATCATCAAATTGTGCAAACAAACATGTCTCTTCAGGTAGATCTAGATAGAAAAAATTACCTTTAGTCTGCTCACCACTTCCAATTAGTTCACCAGTAGCATTAAATATTTTAGCCTTTCTATGATGAAATTCCACTCGGTAACCAGTGCTATTAAGCTGTACAACACTCAACAAGTTATAGTTAAGACCTTCAACCCAATAATAATTTTCACAAGTGATCTTATCAGTTAGCTTAATTGATCCTTTACCTTTCATAGGACATGGTGCATCATTACCAAACTTAACACTTCTACCTTTGTAATGATCTAGGGTTTCAAATTTACTTTTATCACCAGTCATGTGATGTGAGCAACCACTATAAATAATCTATTGATCACCTTTACTCACATAAGAAATAAGTGTAGTTTTCTCATCCTCATCAGAATCATCTTTCATACCAACATAAACTACTTCAATATCAAAATGATCACTATCACTATCAGTTTCCTCTTCTGCAATGTAACAAGATTTCTTACCTTTTTGCTTGTAATCTATGTACCTTCGATGATCTCTTTTATCTCTCTTATCTTTGTACTTGCTTTCTTTGTCCTCATCCTTGTCATTCCTGTCAGGACACCTTGCAGCAATATGGCTGACTTTATTACATGAAAAATAAATTATAGAAAAATTACCTTTGTATTTTCCTTTTCCTCTCTTCACTCTTTTAGCCATGAGTGCTTCAAGATCATCTAGTTCCTCATCAGAAGTGTCACTGTCACTTTCAAATTTATCTTTCTCTTTTTAGATTTGTGCAAAACCATTTGTGACTTGAATGTAGATTCAACATTAGGAACATTGTAGTTATCATAGTTAGACAGTTCAAAAGTAGTAATCTTACCAACAAGACTTTCCAGAGTTAGAACATTACCAGGGTTACATCTTTATTCTTGAATTGCCAAAATTTTGATAGCATATATAGGAAGAAAAGTTCTTAATACCTTCCAATGACAGTCTCATTATCAATGATTCCATTAGCTCCTCTAATATCATTAACTATTTCTTTGATTCTTCCACAACACTAAGCAATATTCTCACCTTCTTGCATTTTCATTTCATCAAACTTACCTCTCAAGCTTTCAACTTTTTCCCTCAGTACATTTGTATCACTACCATACATGGTTGCAAGAGTATCCCACATTAAATTTGTAGTAGTGAAGTCCTTGATGTCTTCAAATTTAGGATAGCTTAAGATAGATGAACTCTCCAACATTGCTTCATTGTGTTCCTACTTTGTTTTCATCTCCTTGACATTCATAGTTGCAGTAGATGCAACATAGTCATGTTCAACATAGTATTTCACCGAATCACCAATACCAGCTAGATGCAGTTTCATCAGACTTTTTCATGCAGGGAAGTTCTCCTTGTTCAACTTTGGTGCCTCCTTTTTATACATCTTGATGATTAGCTTCAATTACCTTTACAAATTTTCTCTGTAAGCACCAACTACTTTGATACCAATTGTTAATATGATTTAGAACAACAAAGAGGGGGGCAAATCAGTTTTTCTTAGGTCTAGATGTACCAATTGAACATTTAAATACTTCAACAAACTCATATATAATCACCAACTCAAATCAGCCTCTAAAGAATATATATCCGAAAACATATAACATGCAGTCCACTGTCCAATAGTATTTAACTTGCAGAATATCAAAACATTCATAACAAAACATTCCAACAAGTATGACACTAGGATTTATAGTGGAAACCCAATTTGGGAAAAACCACTTTGTAACATGTTACTGATATTTTCACTCTTTTGAAGTGACCTCTATGAAAAGCCAACCTTGTTAAAGGTTTACAAACACACTATTAGGTGTGACCTTGTTAAAGGATTTCAATCACCTTATTAGGAGTGGCCTGGTCAGAGGACTTGAGTACATTCCGTTAGAATGCCACCTTGATTAAAGGATTTATCAATGATTGGTAGGTCAACCTTGATTAAAGGATTATGACTGTTACAATGGTTAGAAAGTAGCAGTAGTTTTTGATCTATAAAACATACAACTCACATTGCAGATATCAGATCCAATTCGCACATATATGTTGATTTATTGTCGGAGTATCATTTCCATCTCCATCTTTGATCTTCTCAGAATTCTCTTCAAGCAATCAAAACTCTGATCTTCACCTTCAACCTTCTTCTTAGACTTATCAGTCAATAACATCAACAACACCAACATACTATGTAACCTCACCATTAGGTTTCCTTTATACCTCTCTAGATAGATAGATCTATCTTTTGCCTCTTAATCTCCTCTGTAGATCTTAGGTTAGGTCAGATCCAATAGATCCATCCAACATTTAAGTCCTTCATACATCCTTCTAGAAACATCTTCAATCTCCTTATTGAATCCATAATAAAATGATTTACCATGCATTAAATTCTCCATATAATCAATTAATAAAGTCAACATAATTTACATAACCAAAGAATTCAATTGAGTCGGCTGGAAATATGAATTCTTCCTCCAAATGTAAATTACTGATGCTCTGTCAATACTGTGTTCATCTCCTTGGTCATCTCTACAAACTATCTTTCTCGGCTAACACTGTCTTGCTCGGTAATTGCCCGTCGCTCGGCATAAACTGATGTTCGGTCAACACTAGATTTACTTGGCATATACTAGCACTTGGTTGACACTAACATCACTCAGCTTAAACTAGATTTCTTCACTTTTTCTTTGTTAAACCTACTTCTTCAATCTTTCTTCTTACTTAGATAAATAATACATTATCTCATCATAGTGCCAAATAATCAAGTACTCATTGAAGTATCAAATAACTCAGCCTTTCCTTGGGTGCTATTGTTATTTCCCTTTCCCTAATCCTTTCATCAACCAATAGATAGTAATTTCCCTAGATAGCAACTGTCTTAGGTCAGTTAAGGTTTGACATTAATGAAAATACAACAATTGTTTCAATTGCAGTTTCCAACAATAGGAAAATGGTGTCTCAACCTTGCAATAATAAAAGGTTACTATCGATACATGGGTGATGAGGATTTGGGGTTGTTGTCCTAGACTTGTGGGTTGTAAAGGGTTCCCCCCTTGCTAGACCCGTTCCTATAACCGGATGGGGTCCAATGACAACACACTTTGGAAGGGGCTTTTGGGGGGAACACCCCTAAAACAAAATTTCATATATAATTTATCATTATGAATCTTAGCTATTTATGATTAGGTCATAGCTCCAATGGTGGATATTTTGTGCACCATTTATGGATAGTTTTAGCCCATTATTTTGTAATACTATTTAATGGTTTCATGTTTTGTATCTCTTATTTATTAGGTACATGAGATGCATTGTAATGTATTCTAAGAGTTGATAGATGACGAGCTACCTCTAGATCTCCATTGGTGATACTCCTGTGATAATCTCAAGCTTTGCAAGTATATTTTTGTGAGTGTCATGAACCTAACTTGTTGGGAGCATGCGTAGACAATGAAACATTAGTTCTAATCTATCATGCAAATCAGATAACAAAACTTTCACAAACACCACCTCTGATTGATCCAAAACGGGAGCACCCAAGCCCCATTTGATTTTCTCTTTTGAGGAGGATGTGGATGTTCTCTCCAAGAACAATAAGAGTATCCCCAATGCAGTGCTAAGGTGATTGAAGCCAAATACAAGCCATGGAGATCCCAAAATGGCACAAACCCTAGTATGAGGAACTATTTTTTCCCCTAGGATTCCAAGGGATGCAATGGATGAAAATAAGAATTTAAGCTATGAATGAGATGCAAGATTCATTAACATTTAAGAATGGATATGATTTCGATTGAAAATGAAGTACAAAGCATAAAGGAACTATGATTAATTCTCCATTAAGCTATTCTATGTGATTTAAGAATAGAAAACAAGAACAAAAGCTAACAATGCTAATATGCTATAGAAACCTAGAACTAAATTAGCATAATAATAATGCATAAAAACAATAGATATTGAGGACCATTTTTTCATGGGAGAGGGCTCTATTTATAATTTTTTAGAGGAAGGGTTAAGGTTTGGAGGTGTGGTCAAAAGAGATAAGATGGGCATTTATGTTTGACTGACTCAAGATTTCACACAAATGTGTGAGCAACTTTGGGGAAGAGTGAATGGGACCAAAGTGTAAGAGAATTTAAGGAAGGTGGTTGACTTCCTTGGGAAGAGTTTCTCACACATGTGTGAGCAACCCATCAGGGCTAATAAGGTTAGGAATCACCTCCTAAGTGAGGTTAGGAGAGTGATTAGGTTTTAGTAAGTGAGGTGATGGGTATAGGTTAGGATTTAGGTAGAGTTTTATATTAATATAGATTAATCCATATTTAGAGGATTATTAGGAAATGGAGGGATTTGAATAAATATCAATTTATTCAAAAATGATATTTATGGAGGGATATGCATTCAAATGTTAGGAATAGTCCCAAGAGATAACTGAGAGGGTGGGGGGGGGGGGGTGAATCAGTTATCTACAAGTTTCAATTCTTTATCCAATTAAATATACTTAAACATAAAGCAGAAACACAATGAAAGAACACTTGAACAAAACACCAATATTTTGGTTATAGGGAAACCCAAATAGGTAAAAACCCTAGTGGGAATTGACACCCACTAATAATCTGCACTAGTGTATTATGATCCTTGTTAGAAGATCCTTAACTGTGATGACCCCCTTTTAACCTCTTAACCTAAATTCCAACATTTAGGCACAAATTAGGTGATCATTCAATAATTAGCAACCATATATCCATCACTATCATTAAAGTCTAGAGGAAAAGAAGCTATTGAGTGTTAATCTAATGAACATAGTCATTTGGACGATTTCGTCATATAGGGCACAGGAGTCCTTCTCCCTCCCTTACTACGATCATCATAAGATGGAAGACTCACAGTGTAAGGGCGCGTGAAACAGACTACAAGCAGCTTCCCTGTGGGATAACCATCATGTGCCCGAAATTACTCCGCCTCTCCCTCCACAAACTCCCTACCCTAAGATATCGTAATGTGGGATGAAAAAATAGATTCCGATGTACTATAATTAGAATATGTTCCCAAATGTCACTATTATATATATATAACTTTAATATTAAGATTTACCTAATTTTATATATATACATACATAGATTATATATATATAGATATGTCCCCTAAATTAAAATATATCTCTTATAGATATATATATATATATATATATATATATATATATATATATATATATATATATATATATATATATATATATATATATATATATATATAAATATATTAGCATTTATTATTTATGTCATGTTACTTCTTTATATTTATATCCGTTCTGATTTTTACATAGCAATTATCGTATTGGTTTATAACATATGGAGAATGGCACGTAATGCTAAGTACGTACCTTGCCTGTTTGGGCGGTACCGCCAAGTACCGCTGTAAACTGTCGACTGTGCTTGCACCGCGTGAAGTGCTTGGTCTACGTGTCTTCCTTCTGTTCCCGTCCGTGTTTATTGCCGAGGATACCAATTGGTTTTTATAGTGTTGATTGGTACCTTCCAAACGGTACATCCCTTGGGTGTATTATTAATAGTGTAATTTAAATATGCCGATGATAATATTAATATTTATTTTATATTTGTTTAATAATAATATTATTAATGCATAATTTATCAACACTATAATATTAATTTAATCATTGGTATTTATGATGTTAATACTAATAATTTAACACTAATTTATTTATAATTTATTATATATATTTTTTTACAATCATTGAATACTTATGTATTAAAATAACATTTAAGATGTTGATCCCAATAATTGAATAAATGTAAGCATAAAGAAATATTATATTAATAATGGCTCATGACAGTCCACCCTTCCTGAATTTGCTTGTCCTCAAGCAATGTTGAGTGAGAAATAACCTCTTCTCCCACCCATGTAGCATCTTCCCTGGGTAGATTTTTCCATTTTACTAAGTATTCTGGAATAGTCCTATTCCTCAATTTCTTGTCACGCCTATCAAGAATAACCTCAGGTTCCAAGATGAGTTTTCCCTCATCGTCTAGTGGCGGCAATTCCACACAAGGGCTTATTTGTTTTCCAAGGACTTTCTTTAGTCTGGATACATGAAAGATGTTATGAATCCTGCTGTTCTCAGGTAATTCTATTTCATAGGCTACTTCACCTACTCTTCTTAAGACCCTATATGGTCCATAGAAACATGGCTTTAGTTTGACCTTAAGTGAAGATTGCTTGTAGGGCTGTAGTCTTAAAAATACCAGATCCCCAACTTCGAACATCCTTTCCACTCGCTTTCGATCAGCATATATCTTTTGTTGATTTTGAGCATGGTGGAGGTTATCTTTTAGAGTCTTCATAATATCAATGTTTTGTTGGATGAAATCCTTGGCTCCTGGTACCTTGCTTTCTTGAGTAATCAAATCTCCAAATGTGGTGGCCTCATATTCATATAGTGCTTTAAATGGACTCATCCCAATAGACATGTGATGGGTGGTATTATAGCAGTATTCTCCTAAGTGTAACCATTTGGTCCATGCATTTTGTTGTCCAGTCACATAGTTCCTAAGATATCCTTCTATCCATTTATTTACAATTTCAGTTTGTCCGTCCGTCTGGGGGTGGTAACTTGTGCTGGGAGTTAGCTCAGTTCCTGTTAACCGAAAAAGTTCTTTCCAAAATAGGCTGAGAAACTTGCTATCCCTGTCACTAATAATATTTTTTGGTAATCCATGCAGCCTGAAAATTTCTTTGAAGAATATCTCTGCTATTTTTGGTGCCTTATAGTGTATGGATATTGGGAAGAAATGTGCATATTTGGTCAACCTATCCACTACTACAAAGATAGAATCTCTCTCTTGCACTTTTGGTAACCCTGTAATGAAATCCATTGAGATGCTTTCCCACTTTTGATTTGGAATGGGTAATGGTTGTAATAAACCGGCGGGGTAATTTTGTTCGGACTTATTCTTCTGGCATGTAATACATTCTTGGACATACTTCATAATGTCCTTTTTCTATCCTTTCCAAGAGTACCTTTCCCTTATCTTTTTGTAAGTCTTATAGAACCCTGTGTGTCCTGATAGAGGATTGCCATGGTACTCCCTCATAATCTTTTCTTTAACCTTGGAGTTTGTTGCAAGGAGTATTCGTCCTCTATATAGAATGAGTTCTTCAATTATTTTAAATTCATCATTTGGTATATTTCCTTCCATGATCTCATTAGTTCGTGGATCCTTAGCATATTCTGCAACAATGTTATTTTTCCAATCGCTTGTGATACTAGTTAGAGTGTTCAAATGACCTCACCGGGATAAGGCATCTGCTACTACATTATTGGTTCCTTTGACATACTCAATATCAAAATTATAGGCTTGGATCTTGCTTACCCATTTTTGTTGATGATCATTGAGGTCTTTTTGATTCATAAAGAACCTTAAGCTATTATGGTCTGTCTTAATATTGAACTTTCCACATACTAGGTATTGTCTAAATTTTGCCAATGCATGCATGATAGCCAACATTTCCTTATCATAGATTGAGTAGTGCCTTTCTATCCTTGAAAGTTTCCGGCTCTCGAAAGTGATAGGGTGTTTATTTTGCATGAGTACTGCCCCAATTCCTTCTCCTGAAGCATCACACTGTAACTCAAAAGGTAATGTAAAATCTGGAATAGCCAAGACTGGGCAAGAGCTCATTTTTTCCTTTAGCCCTATAAAAGCTTCCTCTGCTGCCTCATTCCATCCAAAATTCCCTCTTTTTGTTAAGTCTGTCAGTGGGGATGCTATCTTGGAAAAATTCTTCACAAATCGTTTGTAGTAACTACATAAGCCCAAAAATCCCCTAAGTTGAGTTAGGGTTTTGGGTTTTGGCCATTCCCTTATTGCTTTAACTTTTTCTTCATCCATGCTTACACCTTTGGCACTGATTTTATGACCCAGGTAGAGAATTTCTTCTAAACCAAATTCACACTTTGATGCTTTTGCAAACAAGGATTTAGATTCCAATATGTTTAAGACTTCTTCAATGTGTTGGAGGTGCTCCGTCCATGACCTACTATATATGAGGAGATCATCAAAGAATATGAGTAGAAACTTCCTAAGTTGTTTTCGGAAGATATGATTCATGCATGATTGGAAAGTGGCCGGCGCATTAGTGAGACCAAAAGGTAAAACTAGAAACTCAAAATGCCCATAATGACATCTGAATGCAGTCTTGGGAACATCCTCTTGCCTCATTCTGATTTGATGGTATCCCGATCGTAAATCAATCTTAGAGAAATACATTGCTCCATGAAGTTCATCTATGAGTTCATCCACTCTAGGAATGGGATAGCGATTCTTAATAGTTTTCTTGTTTAGTGCTCGATAATCTATACACATCCTCATTGTCCCATCCTTCTTTTTCACAAGTACCACCGGTGATGCAAAAGGACTTGAGCTAGGTTGAATGTGACCCATAGCTAGGAGTTCTTGAATGGCTTTTTCAATTTCATCCTTATATTTTTGAGGATGTCGGTAAGGGGTGGTAATCACTGGTTTAGCATCTTTTTTCCAATTCTATAATGTGTTCAAATCCTCTTTTAGGTGGTAATCCTGGTGGGATTTCATCAAACACCTTTTGATGTTTCTTAATAATGGGCTCAATATCTATATGGATGGCTGGTTTTTGTGGGGTGGATTGGTTTAGTACTAAGCATTGTGCAACCCACTCTCCTTGACCATGTCAGAATATTCTTTCTATTCTTTTGCATGAGACTAATTTTGTAGGGCTATCAGGTATCCCTTCCAATGTTATTTCTTCCCCTTCGTGCTCAAATTGGATCTTTAAGTTTGGGAGGTCAAACTTAAAACATCCCAAAGAAAATATCCATGGAGCCCCCAAAATTATATCTGAATCTAGTGGAACCACGTGCAAGTCCTCTTTAATGGTATGCTTCCTTCCCAATGTGATTTCTTGTTGTGGAATCACTTTTGTACATCGTACCAATGATCCTGTGGCTTGGGCAGCAGTAAATCCCTTGAACCTTTCCGTTTTCAACCTCATTTTATTAACTAGTTTTTCATCAATGTAGTTATGGGATGCTCCACTATCAACTAGTGCAATGACTTTTTGTCCATTGAGAGTGCTCCTAATTCTTAAGACTCGATGTTTAGAGGATTGAGTAATAGTTGCTATCACTCCATATTCTTCTCCTTCTTCTTCTTCTCTTTCTTCATGTCTTGCTCTTTTTTTGGTATTTTCTTCCTCAGGGTCTTCTTCTATTCTTTGGATGCGGCCCCTCTTTTTACATTTATGTCCTGGTACCCAGTCTTCATTGCAATTATGACAAGGGTTTCTCTTCTGGTTGCAACTATGGTTTGGCCCCCATGGTTCTTGGCATTTGAAGCATAAATTCTTTTTCTTTGGCTCATCTTGTTCCTTTATAGGTATGAACTTTTTGTATGACTTATCTTTGTGGGATTGTGTGTTGGGCTTACTCCATGACTTGTTACTCGTAGGTGAGACTTCCAGCCTTAGTGCTATTTCAAAAGCATCATCTAGGGATGTAGGCTTTAGGGCACTTACTAGTCCCTTTAATGAGTCCTTTAATCCTTCTATGAATAAGTAGGTGGAGCGGTCGTCATCTACTCCTGTGACTTGGACTGAAATTTTTTGGAATTCTTTTATATAATCTTCTACCGTTCCTTGTTGCCTTATTTGAGTCAATTTCTTAAAATTTTCTTGGGGATGCCTTCTATCAAATCTCTTAATGAGTTTTTGTGAGAATTCTTCGTAAGAAGTGATATTCTGGTGCCCTTGAGTAAAAAGGCCATGGTGCCACCAATCATGTGCCGTACCCTCCAAGTGAAGAATCGCGAATTGGAGTGCGTCCTCTTCCGTCATAGGGCTAAGGGTAAGATAAGTATTCAATTTTTGTAGCCAAGCGTGTGCAGTGGATTTTCCCGATCCATCAAAATTTGGGAGTGTTACTTTATTTACTTTGCTTTTAAGATCTTGATTTTGAGGTCTCCTTTCTCTCCTAGGAGCTTCTTGTCTGTTAGCTTCACAAAATTCTCTAAATGTTACTAACTCTCTAATTTCTGGTTCAAGGCTTGCATAAGCTCTAGCATTCTCAATGGCATTATTGGTTGTTTGTCCCACTCCTTCTTCCATCGAGGGGTCCTCCCTAGGTAAGAAAGGGGGTTTGGGCACCCTAGATGACGAAGCTCCATTATTTTCTGAGTGGTTTGAGCTTACGTCTCTCCCACTAGAATTATTGTTTTTTAGATTGTTTATGGAATTTCCCATGTTTTGTAGTGCCTGGAGAAGTGCTTGGTTTGACCTCTCTATTTGCTCTGCTAGGGTTTGGTTTGTCTGTTCCATAATATTTCTAAGTTCGTTAGATAATTGTTCAGCCATGGTGGCACTTCCTCTAGTTTGCATGAACTTTATTTTCACAGGATGGTAGGATTATGCTCTGATACCACTTGTGATGACCCCCTTTTAACCTCTTAACCTAAATTCCAACATTTAGGCACAAATTAGGTGATCATTCAATAATTAGCAACCATATATCCATCACTATCATTAAAGTCTAGAGGAAAAGAAGCTATTGAGTGTTAATCTAATGAACATAGTCATTTGGACGATTTCGTCATATAGGGCACAGGAGTCCTTCTCCCTCCCTTACTACGATCATCATAAGATGGAAGACTCACAGTGCAAGGGCGCGTGAAACAGACTACAAGCAGCTTCCCTGTGGGATAACCATCATGTGCCCGAAATTACTCCGCCTCTCCCTCCACAAACTCCCTACCCTAAGATATCGTAATGTGGGATGAAAAAATAGATTCCGATGTACTATAATTAGAATATGTTCCCAAATGTCACTATTATATATATATAACTTTAATATTAAGATTTACCTAATTTTATATATATACATACATAGATTATATATATATAGATATGTCCCCTAAATTAAAATATATCTCTTATATATATATATATATATATATATATATATATATATAAATATATTAGCATTTATTATTTATGTCATGTTACTTCTTTATATTTATATCCGTTCTGATTTTTACATAGCAATTATCGTATTGGTTTATAACATATGGAGAATGGCACGTAATGCTAAGTACGTACCTTGCCTGTTTGGGTGGTACCACCAAGTACCGCTGTAAACTATTGACTGTGCTTGCACCGCGTGAAGTGCTTGGTCTGCGTGTCTTCCTTCTGTTCCCGTCCGTGTTTATTGCCGAGGATACCAATTGGTTTTTATAGTGTTGATTGGTACCTTCCAAATGGTACATTCCTTGGGTGTATTATTAATAGTGTAATTTAAATATGCCGATGATAATATTAATATTTATTTTATATTTGTTTAATAATAATATTATTAATGCATAATTTATCAACACTATAATATTAATTTAATCATTGGTATTTATGATGTTAATACTAATAATTTAACACTAATTTATTTATAATTTATTATATATATATTTTTACAATCTTTGAATACTTATGTATTAAAATAACATTTAAGATGTTGATCCCAATAATTGAATAAATGTAAGCATAAAGAAATATTATATTAATTATGGCTCATGACATTAACCCTGTTAGGAGTTGTCTTTACAATGCATTTAATATAGTGACCTAGTCAAGGGTCGGACCCTGTTAGGGGTGAGGACACACTGTTTGAGAGCACACTGCTCAAAGGGGTGAAGGCTACAACCTTTTGTATAACAGATACACACTATATCTAGATCTTGGTGAACTGTGCTTTGAACTGCTATCTGGATTAGTTCCAATGTATAACATAAAATCTTCACTTGGTCACATAGACCTTCTACTGATGGCTCAATACTTCGCACACTCTGCTCTGCTCTTCACAATCAACTCTAAACCATGTCTTAGCAATCACAAATGACTGCTTATAAATATCTTCCCTCTAAATGATATAATCAAGTTGACTTGTTAGAACCACCTTGAAATCATAATAGAGAAACCATAACATACTCCAATAATAATTTTGTCGGCTCTACTAAGCATGCATCACAAACTGGGACCTATCTAAACCAATAAGTGTAGACGCACGCTACACACTGTCAGCTCTACCAAATTAACTGATACTTTCTCCTCAAGCTGAATTACATTAAGTGCTCTTAACTGAACATTACTAACTCCTCTCCAAGCACTAATCCAAGGGCGCATACCGAAGTGATAGGCACAACTCTTGTACTAATAAAATCTCTATCGGCTCTTCTGAATAAACACAGGAAACTGTAACTGGTGAATAGCAACTGCATAACTTCACTTCTACTAAACATTAGAATTTTCATCCATGAATGTAATATCACTAACATGTCTCCATCATATATCCAAATGTGCAAGGCTCCATGACAACTGTACAAACAATCATTCATAGAACACTGCCTATAACTCTGTCAGGAACACTGCTGACACAAGCTGCTATATAATTGTCTGTACTAAAAGTTAACCTCTGTGTCCATGATATCATACTGATAAAATGTCCATGATGCATATAGTAAAGGCTTACTACATAAGTCTTCCATGCATGCTACTTACCATATGTTGTCATCAATGACAAACATATAGTCAACACTGGCTTGCTGGAAAATCTCCAATAATCTCCCCCTTTGGCATTGATGGTAGCATATGGAATGAAAAACACTACCAACCCAAATGAGCAATTCTTTTATAACATTCTCTATTTCCTCATCAAAAGTCCCCCAAGGATGAATCCTCCATCTGCTGCTATATTCTTCAACATTCTCCATTTCCTCAACTAAATACTACCATAATCTCCCCCTTTGGCATTGATGGTAGCATATGGAATGAAAAACACTACCAACCCAAATGAGCAATTCTTTTATAACATTCTCTATTTCCTCATCAAAAGTCCCCCAAGGATGAATCCTCCATCTGCTGCTATATTCTTCAACATTCTCCATTTCCTCAACTAAATACTACTCCCCCTTAGTATATTACTCCTTTACTTCTATTTTTCATGACTATATATTACTCCCCCTTTGACATCAATGGAAAAGGGTGCTAATTAGTTTAAGCACCCGTACTACTCCTGAAGTAGAGTAGTCAACCATCCATCAGTCCCTGAGGATTGATGCTCTTTCTTCTTTCTTCTAAGCAGAATCAGGGAAGGGAATTACTCCCAACTTCTCCCTGAGATACTCAAAAGTATCCTTTGGAAAGGGCTTTGTGAATATGTTTGCTAACTAATCTTTAGTATTCACATAGTCCAACTTGACTTCTTTCTCTACCACTTTCTCTCTTAGGAAGTGATACTTGATCTCAATGTGTTTTGTCTTTGCATCCATCACAGGGTTCTTTGACATGTTGATAGTGCTAGTGTTATCACAATGAATAAAAATAGGATAATCAATCTGAATTCTGAAATCCTTTATCATTTGCTTAATCCAAACAATTGTAAAATAATTTAGGGCTGCTGCAACATACTCCATTTTTGTTGTTTACTGAGAGATACAATTTTGCTTCTTGCTTGTCTAAGTGACAAGTCTGTCACCAAGAAACACTGCTCCTCCTGATGTACTCTTTCTATCATCAACGCCTCCTACCCAATCTGCATCAGTATACACATGAAGCTCAACATTTTATGAATTAGGATACCATAGACCGTAATCTATAGTTCCCTACAAATATCTGAATATTCTCTTTACTTCCATGAGATGACTTTGTTTAGGCTTTGCTACAAATCTTCCAACTATGCCAACTGCATTGGAAATATTAGGTCTAGTTTAAGTAAGATATACGAGTTTACCAATCATAGACTTGTACAATGTTGTCTCTACTGCTGGAGAATCATCTTCTTTTGTAAGCTTGCATCCAATAATCATAGGTGTCCCTACTGGCTTGCAATCATCCATCTTGAATTTCTTTAATATTTATTTCACATACTTGGACTGATTAATGAAAATACCTTTCTCTATCTACTGCACATTTAATCCTAAAAATTATTTGATAGGTCCAATCATGCTCATCTCAAATTCACTCTGCATCTCTTTAGAAAATTCAGCACTAAGTTTTTCATCACCTCCAAAGATAATGTCATCAACAAATATAGCTACAAGCAGTAGTCCTTCAGATGTCTCTCTTATAAATATATTACAATCTGCTGCTCCTTTCTTGAATCCAATTTTTTTAAGATATCCATCAAGTCTCTCATACCAAGCTCTAGGGGCTTGCTTAAGTCCATAGAGGGCCTTCTTCAATCTACATACCATATCAGGTTTGTCTGATAGGGTGAATCCTTCTAGTTGCTCAATATATACTTCTTCTTTTAACTCTCCATTCAAGAATGCTGACTTGACATCCATCTGATAGACTTTGAAGTTTTTGACTGTTGCATAAGCTAGAAATAACTTAATAGCTTCTAGTCTTCTCATAGGTGCAAATGTGTCTGAGTAATCAATGCCTTCTCTCTGCGCATATCCCTTACATACTAACCTTGCCTTGTTTCTTACTACTATACCATCTTCATTCATCTTATTTCTAAATATCCATTTTGGTCCAATCACATTCTTATCACTAGGTCTTGGGACCAATTCCCAAGTATCATTCTTGATAATCTGATCTAGTTCTTCTTTCATAGCATCATGCCAATCTGAATCATTACATACATCCTCAACACTTGAAGGTTCAATCTGAGATAGTAAACATACCGCCTCATTGCTTGCTGAACTCTTTGCTTTTGATCTTGTTGTGACTTTTCCACTCTGCTCTCCAATGATGTCATCCTTAGAATGATATCTAGATGTAAACTTTGGAGCTTTAGGTGATATTGTCTCATCTTCCTTCTGAGTTTCTTCTTCACTTGTTTCAGGGTCATTGAACAATACATTAATACTGTCAAACATTTCTTCAACAACTGTCTCACTAGTGGAGGGTATGGGTTCTTCTTCAATCATAGGTGAGTAATCATGATATCTTTCTTGAACCATAAACTTTTCATCAATCTTAACATGAGCACTTGTAATGATCTTCTTCAATCTTAAATTGAAACATCTATAAGCTTTGCTTTTAGTAGAGTAACCAAGGAAAATACCTTCATCGCTTCTTGCATCAAAATTGCCTACTACTTCATCCCTCTTGATGTAGCACTTGCTTCCAAAGATTCTAAAGTATTTTACTATGGGAACATTACCAAACCATAGCTCATAAGGTGTCTTGTCCACACCTGGTCTCAATTGTATTCTATTGATGGTGTAGACTATTGTATTGACCACATCTCTTCAATAGGTGTGTGCAACTTTTCCTTCAATCATGATGGTGCGTGCTATGTCAAGGATGATCCTATTTCTTCTCTCTGCAATCCCATTCTGCTGAGGGGTTCTAGGTGCACTTAACTATCTTTTTATCCCATGTTCTTCATAGTACTAAAAGAATTTGTCATAGGTGAATTCTCCTCCTCTATCCAATCTTAGACACTTTATCTTTAGTCCAGATTCATTCTCAACCTTAGCTTTGAATATTTTGAACTTCTCAAATGATTCTGACTTATTTTTTAAGAACACAACCCACATCATTCTAGAATAATCATCTACAAACAAAATGAAATACCTTTCACCATAGTATGATCTTGTTTGAGTTGGTCCACAAAGGTCTGTATGAATCAGATCCAACTTGTTCTCTGCTGAATTATGCTTGCTTCTGAATGAATTTCTCACATGCTTTCCCATAACACATTCCATGCATATAGTATCAACTGGCTTTGCTATGCTAGGTATATCTCTTATTGCCTTAACATTTCTTATCTTTACTATGTTATCAAAGTTGATATAACATAGTCTTTTATGCCACAGCCAACTGTCGTCAACTTTAGCAATAAAACAACTTGCTTTAGAATTAAGTTGAAAAACATTACCTTTAGTCTTTGAGCCTGATGCAATCATAACACCATCCTTGTTGTTAATGATGCACTTGTTTTCTTTGAACTCCAACTGATAACATTTTTCAAGTAACTGTCCAACACTAAGAAGGTTATGTTTCAAACCATCTACATAGAGAATATTGTCAGTGTTTTTCTTTCCATCCAATGTGATAGCTCCTCTACCAATGATAGGTTTATGAGTGTTATCTCCAAATATAACCATGCCACCATTGTACTTGTCTAAATGAACAAACCTATCTTTATCACCTGTCATGTGATGTGAACATCCACTATCTATGATCCAATCTTTCCTTATGTCTTCTTGTGAGATCATTGCTAACTTATCTTCCTTTTTATCATCTCCATTATTTATTTTCTCTATAATAGCAATGAATCCAATTTCATCTTCAACTGAATCATCATCTTATACTCCATCTCCAACATAGTAACATTCCTTTGAATACTTAGGCTTGTAGTCATTTTTGAACTTTTTAGCTCTTGTAGGACACTTAGATGCAAAGTGACAAATCTTATTACATGAAAAGAATTTAAATGGAAATTGACCCTCATATTTTCCTTTTCCTTTCTTTTCTCTTTTAGCAATCATAGCAATGAAATCATCTAGTGCTTTCTCTTCATCATCATCATCAAAATTACCAGAAGTGCTTGCAGATTTCTTACCATGGACTGATGCTTTGAAGGGTGTCTCAGTTTTAGGTTCTGTCTTCAATCTTGAAATCTCAAAAGCTAAAATTTTGCTAATCAAGGTCTCTCTTTTGAAATTTTATGTAAGTTGCATGGTCTCATCAAGGATGTTGATCTTTTATTCATACTCTGCTATGAGAGTGGTCATCAACTTATCCATAATGTCTTCTTCTGAGATCTCTCCACCATTGTTCCTGATTCCTGCAATTGCTTCATTAATCCTTTGGTTGTAAGCTCTGATGTTTTCTTCAGGTAGCATCTCTAATGCATTGTATCTTTTCTTCCAAGTTTTTATGCACGCATCCTTTTCTTGTTTATCTCCTTCAAACATGTCTTCTAGGTGTGTCCATATCTTGTGCGCTATATCTACTTTCTTTATCTCTAGAAACTCACTATTAGATAGGGCATTGATAAGAGCCTCTTTGGCTATTGCATTATGATGAAATAATTCCTTGTGCTTTTCAGTAGCATCATCCTTTGCAAGGTTTTCTAAAGTAGGGATCTTGACTTCTTTGATAGTTACATCAAAAACTTCAAAAGAAATGCATTGTAAATGTGTTACCATCTTGTTCTTCCAATCAAGATAATTCTCTCCGCCAAACTTAGGACTTTCTTTTCTGAAGAATGCCATCTGATCAACCTCAAGTTGTTAAATTTTCTCTCTGAGGTACTTGGCTCTAATACCAATTGTTAGGAATAGTCCCAAGAGATAACTGAGAGGGGGGGGGGGGGGTGTGAATTAGTTATCTACAAGTTTCAATTCTTTATCCAATTAAATATACTTCAACATAAAGCAGAAACACAATGAAAGAACACTTGAACACAACACCAATATTTTGGTTATGGGGAAACCCAAATAGGTAAAAACCCCGGTGGGAATTGACACCCATTAATAATCTACATTAGTGTATTATGATCCTTGTTAGAAGATCCTTAACCCTATTAGGAGTTGTCTTTATAATGTATTTAGTATAGTGACCTGGTCAAGGGTCAGACCCTATTAGGATTCTTTTACAATTAACCCTATTAGGGGTGAGGACACACTGTCTGAGAGCACACTACTCAAAGGGGTGAAGGATACAATCTTCTGTATAACAGATAGACACTATATTTGGATCTTGGTGAACTATGCTTTGACCTACTGTCTAGATCAGTTCCAATGTCTAACATAAACTCTTCACTTGGTCACATAGACCTTCTACTGATGGCCCAATACTTCACATAGTCTACTCTTCTCTTCACAATCAACTCTGAACCATGTCTTAGCAATAAAAAATGACTGCTTATAAATATCTTCCCTCTAAATGATATAATCAAGTTAGCCTATTAGAACCCCCTTGAAATCATAATAGAGAAACCATAACATACTCCAATAATAATTTTGTCAGCTCTACTAAGCATGCATCACAAACTGGGACCTGTCTAAATCAATGTGTAGACACACACTACACACTGTCGGCTCTACCAAATTAACTAATACTTTCTCCTCAAGATGAATTACATTATGTGATCTTAGCCAAACATTAATAACTCTTCTCCAAGAACTAATCTAAGGGCGCATACCAAAATGATAGGTGCAACTCTTGTACTAATAAAATCTCTGTCGGCTCTTCTGAATAAACACAGGAAACTATAACTGGTGAATAGTAACTACATAACTTCACTTCTACTAAACATTAGACTCTATGTCCATGAATGTAATATCACTAACATGTCTCCATCATATATCAAAATGCACAAGGCTCCATGACAACTGTACGAACAATCATTCATAGAAAACTGCCTGTAACTCTGTCAGGAACACTACTGACACAAGCTGCTATATAACTGTCTGTACTAATAGTTAACCTCTATGTCCATGATATCATACTGATAACATGTCCATGATGCATATACTAAAGTCTTACTACATAAGTCTTCCACACATGCTACTTACCATATGTTGTCATCAATGACAAACATACAGTTAGCATTGGCTTGCTGGCAAATGTCCAACATAAAATAGATTTAATACATCAGGGAGAGGGGTATTTAAATATAATTTGAATATCTTAGGTAGTGAACCCAACTTAATTAAATAATTATAATTAAATGGGTAGAGGAACATAATAACTACGATTAATCAATTAGGATTAATTATGATATTATAGGATTTATTAGTTAAATAAACTTAATTAATACGAATGATTTTTAGGTGTCCACATTTTCTCCTCTTTGATGCAATGCTGCAAGTGGCATTGCACCAAAGAAAAGAAAATAAGATGCCCTAAGCAAGGTTTAGATGTTGTGGCAAAGCAAGGATGGTAAGAGGTTGTGCCCCCTCAAGAAAATAACACAAAGACAAAGTGTTGTGGGATTTTCTTGAAAAAGGACCCAAGAGGGATGGGAATGAAGGAAAGAGAGGGGAAAGGGGATAAATAGAAGTTGATCCATGAGAAAAGATGCATGAATGCAAGATGAATCTAAATACAGGTAATGAGACTTAGGGATTTCATTGTGTTAATGTGGAGAGCACAACCTAGTTTTATATAGCAACATCAGAGACCTTCCAAGGTTACTTAGGAACTCAAGGCCTTGTTACCAATGTTGTAGAGGACTGACACAAAAAGACACGCAAGGGTTTCTCCAACATCATACATGAATCCAGGAGGAGGCATGGTGGAAATGATGCTGGAGAAAATACAAACAAATGACATTTCCTAGGTGCACCATGTAACCTAAAAGATCACATGTAGGACGTGCAAGGGTCATATTTGACTGACACATAGGTAGAAAACAAAATGATCAAAAGAACTTGCTCCAAATTGTCCTTATTTGCAATACACCATGATATAAAAGATTGTGGCAACCTTGAGGAGAGGAACAAGTAGAAGCTACAAAAGATTAACAAGAACCAAAGATTAAATCCGAAAACCAAAGTGATAAATCCAAAAGATGTCCTTTTCCAAAGAGAGGGTGATTGATTGATGGGGGAGATTAGGTCAGAAATGAGGAAGGATGCATCCTACAAGGACCCATTGGTATGATTGTGTGCTGAGAGAACTGTGTTTAGTGACAAAAGAGGAATTTGAGACAATCACTCAATCAAGGATGTGAGCTGAGGGACTTGCTAAAGTAAAAGGCTGGGTGAGACAATTCAATTGATCATAGTTTCTGTAGGATGGATGAGGATATGTACAATGAGATACGATGATATAGTACAAAAGACAATGGTTGATATATATTGAATATGTACAAAAGCTCAGGGATTGGGATAGGTTAATAGGTTACAAAGATATAAAAAAAGCTTATGATGCAGGAAGGAGGGTCTTTCTATACAAGTAATATATATAGGAAGCTCAGGATGTCTGATAGTAACTCATTTCTTTGTTGCATACGCTTGAGAATAGAACACCTTGGGAATGTGGGCTAGTGGTGGGGATGTGGAGGGTAGTGAGGATGATTGAAGGGGATGGGAGGGATGAGAGTTTGATAGATAATGGCTCGATCCACTATGTATGGTGCCTATTTCTAGGTTTTCACCAACATATTTGTCCAAGGTGCCTAATTGTCAAGTTTTCACCATTGGATGATTATTTCTCTTTTCATTTTTATTTTTTGATCTTTTAATTTTTTTTGTATTTTTCTAGATTTTTTGAATGTTTTTTATATCACTGAGGTACCTGTTTACCAGGTTTTCACCAAGACAATGATTTTTTAGGACTTTTTTACAATTTTAAAGATTTTTTCAGATGCATGGGAGATGGTTCAAGCACATAACCACTTCAGATGGATGATATTGATGGGATCATTCAAGGGCTCCCCTTCTAGTGTAGATAGCTGATAGGCTCCATATCCAAAACATGGTGTGATAATATAAGGACCCAACCAAGTAGGTTCAAACTCACCTTTATTTTCTTGATGTGCTTGCACCTTTTGATTCTCTTTAAGGACCATGTCACCCACTTGGAACTATCTTGGGTGGACCTTTTTGTTGTAACTTCTTTTAAGGTGGTTCTAGTATACAACTAGGTGATCATATGCTCACTACCTCTTCTCATCTAACATGTCTAGCTGGGTAAGGTGTGCCACACGATAGTCTTCATCAGTGGTATTGTTCTTCATGGACACGTGCAATGAAGGTAACTCAAACTCAATTGGTAAGACAACCTCAACACCATATACAAGGGAGTATGGGGTGGTGCATGTGGGAGTGCAGAAGGAAGTGTGATAGGCCGAGAGGGAAAGATTGATTTGGAGGTTCCAGTCACGACCAGAATTATTGACAACCTTTTTGAGGAATTTGGTTAATGGTTTTATTATTTTCCTTAGCTTGGCTATTTCCTTGAGGGAAGTATGGACTGGAGAAACGGTGATGGATGCTGAGTCTAGCACATAGATCATCCACATGCTAGTTTTCAAAAGGTGTAACATGATCCATATAGATGGTGGAAGGGATGCCGAAGCGATAGATGATATGGTAGAGAATGAACTTAGATATCTCAATGCCTCTAGTTAGGGTGAGAAAAATTTCTTCAACCCATTTTGTGAAATATTCAAAGGAAGTTATGATATACTTATGTCCATCTAAGGAAAGGGGAGTGATCAAACCAATGAGGTTGAAGCCCCCACATGAAAAGGGCCATGGTGGTGCAATGTGCTGCTAGTATTGTGCTAGAGCATGGATCAAATTATCATTTTGTTGACATGGTAGACATTTCTTTATGAACTCACAGGCATCATGATCCATTGTTGGCCAATAATACCTTAATCTAATTAGCTTCTTTACTAAGACAATGCCACTTGTGTGGGCACCACAAATTCTAGCATGAACCTGTTGTAAAGCCAAGATGACCTCATTCAAGTCTAAACATCGAGAGAGGATGTTGTGATATCCACAATGATATAGGGTATTCGCTACAAGAGTGTAATGGGAAGCTCTGTGAATAAGGTTCTAGCACTGAGTGTTTGTGAGGTGGGGGGATATGATACCATTTTTTAGATAAGTGTGGATTTCATGGTACCATGGGGATTGAGGACCAACCAAAATGCACACCATTTCATAATTGACATTCTCATAAGAGGGTGTGTGTAGCTGCTCGACTAAGAATTCATATTGCGTTGAATCTCGAGGGATCTCTAGTAAGGACCCGATGGTTTCCATTGCATCGACAACTTTGTTTTTTAGCCTGGGTATCTGCATGAATTGTAGACACAAAAAGTGCTCTTTCAATCTATCCACCAATTCCTTGTAGGGTAGAAGCTTGTCATCCTTAGTTTGAAATTCATCCAAGACTTGTTTGATGATTAGTTGTGAATCTATGAACACTTGTAGTTCTGTGATGTTCCATTGAATAACTATTTTGAGACTTGAGATGAGTGCCTCATATTCTGCAATGTTATTGGTCCAAGGAAATCCCAATTTAAATGATTTGGGGATGTAATCAACTTGAGGGGTGACAAAGAAGATTCCTGCTCCTGATCCATGAGATGTATAGGATTCAAATTATAGCTTCCACATGGGTTGTTCTTCGACCATGCAGATATGTTCATTAGGAAACTCCATTATCAAAGTCTATGTATCTACCAGGGGTGCTTTAGCTAGCTTATCTACAATGACTTGCCCCTTTATTTCCTTTCTATCTTCATACTAGATATCAAAATCACTTAAGAGCATAACCCATTTTTCCTTTCAGCCTGTGAGCATTATCTTTGATAGCAGGTACTTGAGTGGGTCTACCTTGGAGATGAGCTTTACCATGTGGCTTAACATGTAATGTCAAAGCTTCTGAGTGGTAAAAACCACTGTAAGGCATGCCTTTTCCATAAGTGAATAGTTTATCTCATAACCAACAAGTGTATGACTGATGTAGTATATCAATCTTTCTTTTCCATTATCATCAAGCTGTGCTAATAGTTCCCTCAGTGTTGTAGTGGTTGTTGAGATGTATAAGATTAGAGGGCATCCTGGTACGGGTGGTACAAGAATGGGAGATTTAGCTAGGTAATCTTTTAGCTTCTCAAAACTTAGTTGACACATTGGATCCCACTTGAATCTTGTATCCTTGTGAAGTAGATGTGTGAATGGTTCACACTTGTTGGCCAACTGTGATATGAATTTCCAAACTGATTTCAATTTGCCTTGTAGAATTCTTAGCTTCTTGAGTGTTCGGGGAGGAGGTATGTCCATTATGGATTTGACTTTCTTAGGATAAATATCTATGCCTTGCCTTGATACAATGAATCCCACTAACTTACCAGATGTTACACCAAAGACACACTTCTTTGGGTTTATCTTTAAGCCATAGTGATGTAGGCTATCAAACACACGCTCAAGAATATCAAGGTGTTCCAACTATGTTTTTGATTTGGCAAGGATATCATCCACATATTATTTAGGTATTTTATGGATCATGTCATGAAAGATTGATGTCATTTCCCTCTAGTATGTAGCCCCTACATTCTTTTACCATAATGACATCATATTGTAACAAAAGGTGCCCCATGTTGTGGTGAATTTTGTCTTGTGTTGGTCTTCTTTTGCTATACAGGTCTGATTGTATCCTAACAATACATCAATGGGTGATAACATTTCATGACCAACTGTGAGGTCAAAAATCATGTCAATGTTTGGTAAGGGGAAATCATCCTTTGGGCATGCTTTATTTAGGTCTCAAAAATTTGTGCAGATCCTTATTTATCCTGATGGCTTATTGACTGGCACCATGTTGGATATCCATTCTGATTAATCAATGGCTTGGATGGTCTTTTCTTGTAATAGCTTCTCAAGTTCTACTTTACCCAGTAGGGCTACCTTAGGATGCATTTTACAAAGCTTCTATTTAATTGGTTTTGCATTTGGTTCATTACAAGGTGATTAAAAACTAAGTTGGGATCCAACCCTGACATGTGAGCATATGACCATGCAAAATTTATGGTTACTTCTTGGAGAAGTGTTGTGAAAGATGTCTCCTCACCTTTGGTCAGGGATGTTGGAATGTATGTGATCCTTGGGAATTCCTCAATTCCCAAGTTGATAGATTTGGTGTCTTCGATGAGAATGGAAGACTGCTCTGGTTTGTAGTCTTGGATGGGAGGAAGAGGCAAGTCTTCATCTTCTAATGCCTCAAAGAATTTTTCACTAGAAGATACGCCTTTTATTTTTACTTTTTGGAGTCAAAATGTGCCCAAGAGGGGTTTTCACAAAAGGACTTGTTCTTTTCTCTTGTATTTTTAATTTTGTGGCTAAAGACTTCCTCTTCCCTGAAGTATCCCTTGGGGTTGAGCTTGTATACATATGCTGATTCTTTTCCCCAATTTGACTATTAGTTTGATGCTCCCATGAATCTTAGGAGCACTTCCTTGCTTTGGAACTCATCGATGTGTGTTACACTTGGTCCCAGTCTATGAGTTTGGGATGGATGAGGGGAAGTTTTATAAGGTTTATGGTGAGTTGGTAATGGACAGAATTGTCCAGGAAGGTTTCATCATCAAATATATCATCGTAGGATTCATTTTCTTCCTCTTCAGGGATGTCTTCAATTTCTACAAGTTCATCCTGGATGTTCAAAAGGGTAATGTTGGAAAATTAGTTCCCCTAGTTGTGGTATTGGGTCCTTGTATATGCAGGCGAGGGGTATTGAAGACAAGGCCTCAATGTTTTGGATTTTGTGAGGCTTCTAGTGGGTCTTTGTCACCACCTTCTGGTCCTAGACCACCACTGTGATAGTTCCATTATTCTGTGGCCCATTTGTGTGATGCATGGTACTTGTCCTTGAAGTATTCGAGGAGCTCAATGTCAGGAGGTGGGGGATCTTTGTATAACCACCTATTGATATTGGGGTCCATCTTTTGGTTGTTTAGGATGCCATGTGAGATGAATGTGGATGGGTTCAGTTGCTTGACTTCAGGTTTACTTGAGGGAGTTTATTTTGGTGGCATGGGCACCCTTGGGTATGTGGATCAAGTGGTAGGGCCCCTACTACAAAGGCATCATTTAAGTTGTACTCACCACAACCCCTATTTTTGATCTTGATAGAGGAGAGGGTGGAGGCTAGAAAAGTTCACCCATCTTTTGTTTAGTGGCACACAAATTAGTAATGGTGACCTAATTTCCCATATTGAAATCAAAATGAGAAATACAATTATCATCTAGTTATGTTCATGATCTTATATTTATAATTAGCCGAGCATACCAATCCATTGCTTGTCCTAAGAGACTCCTAGGGAAGAGGCACATAAGTTATCTATCATCATAATTCTCCTCTATACAAGATGCATAAAATTCCCTAATGTGTTATTTGGGGTCTCCTCTTCCTTTTTATTTCTCAGACTTTGGTACCAAAAAATGCAAAGGGGATGGATACATATTCAAAATCTTGTAAAATAGATTAGGGAATAGGTATTGATGAGTGTGACCCTTCTTGGTTCCCTTGATCTGTAGTGTTTCTACTTGTGTCAATTTCTCAAGTTTTTATGCCATTACATATATGGGTATTGGCTTTGTTAATTAATCATTCATATTTATATTTCCCCTTTATCATTATATTGCACCCCCAAATGGATTTTAATTGTAATGATCAGAGACTAACGTTCTTGGTGTACTTTTAGGTGATGATTTTTGAGATTGATTTCTAGGTTAGTATTGACCCAACTGTTGGAATTGTTGATGGTACATTGAAAGGTGAAATTATTGCATTGTTGGTTAAACCTAATGTTGTTGTTGTTGGTATTGTTGGAATTGTGTCATCAGTTGACCATATTGTTGGAAATGTGTGGTTTCTTTTTGTTGTGCACTTAGTTGAAGAACTTGTTGGAATTGTGGCACATATTGTTTATATTGTGTTTCTAATTGAGCTTATTCTTGGTATGGGAGTGGTGTTTATTTGTTGTGTTCTATTTCCCATCTTATTGATGAAAATTTTATAACTATCAAAGATAATTCTCAATATCTTGGTCTATCTCAACCTAATACTATTATTGAGACTTCTATTCCTATTCCCACTTCATTTCCTAGTGTTCCTACATATACTCCACCTCTCATGACTATGTTTGTTTTATTGTGTACCTATGAAAATTTTCATTCACACACTCAATAAACTATTAACTTCATTAATTCATAATCAAATGATCCAATTAAACATCTAGAACTAATGAAAAGAAACTTATTGCTTCCTAGTCATAGAGAGTATGATCTAAATGTTAGTATTTCTCTCAGAATTGTGCATAGATCAATGACTTGCAACTATGAAATTGCATCTAAATGAGTGAAAATTAGAAAAATGGATTGATAAGAACTAGAAGAATTGATGTAAGAACTAGATAAATAAGTGATCTAGTTACAAAATAGCAGCATATAGTAATGATAAGGAGTTAGATGTGAGAACTCAATTTAGCATAATTTCCTTAAGAAAATGATATAGATGATAAATGAATTGATTAAACTTGATTTTATTGATTTCCTCTTCGAGGGAAAGGTTTGAATTTGTATTCAAAAGTTGAGATTGATTCATAAAGTGTGGTTGATATTGATTCCCACTTGATCCATGTGAGTGATCCTTGTGATTGAATCTCAATGGATGAAATTAAGTTATTTTCCCTTTTATGAGTTGAGTGGATAATATGACAATTAATTAATTCATTTTAATTAATATCACTAGCCATGTGTATTTTTTGAGTTTGATTTGATTAAATGACTAGGATAATTAATTAAGTGCTTGATCATTGGTCATAGATGATGGATTAATTATGTAATTAAATTGATCTAATCCAACTACAAAATTATTCTTAAGATTATCTTGACTTGATCACCTGATTGAGATTTAGGGTAGTTGGTTTAACTAGACCATTTTTAGGTGATTAAATTTTCCCTCTTTGAATCGATCTGTGAGCAACACATTGATTCAAAAAATATATGATGCTTGATGCAGCAAATAGTTTGATATATTTCTTGATGAAACTACCTGTGGTTGATGATTTTGACTCTTTGAACTGAACTTGATTCAATTTATGATTGATTTGAGCCCAGAATGATCAGCTTGATGTAGTGCAATGAAACTAACAATCTATTTGAGTCTGATGTCATTGATGTTGACAAATAATCAATTTGATGTGAAGTGATGAAATTGATCACTATCTGTGTACTAAAAGTACCCTTATAGGATTAGTCTGTCAAGATCTAAATCAAAATAAGCAAGAAATATGATAATTAGTAAGCTATTGAATGAAAATAATAACAATAAGAATCCTATAGCTCTTTATTTAAGTATGCTAATGCAAAGCTCTCAACAAGATTTCATTAGTGACAACCTTAAAATGAGAATGAAGCTAAATGATAATGAATTCAAGCCCATTTTACTTAAAACAATGCTCAAATTATGCTAAAATGTCTTTCTAGCTAAAATTCTCAATAACTTGGATGTAATTCTCAGATATGTGGATCCATTCTCCTGATTTTAGCCTTGCTTTTATAGATTTTTGCAAGCATAGGGAGTGGAGTTAATTTGATCATGATTGAGTTTGAGTTAAGTTCATGGTTTCAAATATGGGTACAATTTAAATATTTTGTCCTCAAAGCTTGGGACAATGAGACAAAATGAGTGGTCAAGATGCTCTCTCCTTATGAGTGATTGAGATTCAATTTGCTTTTGATCCATGTTTGTCCAATCCTTAATTCCCATTGGTCAATGTAATTTCCTCCCATGTGGTGGGTGAGGGAAAATAGGGATTAATTAATTGAATTTAATTGATTTCTTTAGCCATGTGTACTGCTTAAATGGGTTGATTTGATTTTTAAATTAACTATATAATTAATTAGATTAATTACATAATTAATTAATTTATCTTGATTTGATTGATTTAATTGGCTCTTGGTTTTTAATTATTATTGGATTGTGGCTTGATTACAATTAATGCTTTGATTTTGTCTTAGTTTCTCACTTGATTTGACCTTAACCATTTCTTGGTGATTACAAATGCCCCTCTTTGAATTGATGTGTGAAGCACATTGGTTCAAAGAATGTTTGATGTCTTGATGTAGATTCTTGATTTTGATTATCGATGTTGATTTTGACGATAGATGCAGATTCTATGATAAATTCTTGATTAATTGATGTTCTCGATGGTTGTTTTGATTATGGATCTTTGATGCAATGCCTGTTTTGACCTGATTTGCCAATTTTGATGCCCCACTAATGAATGCGAAATTTTTTACGTTGAAAGATTGTGCCATTGATTTGATTATGTGATTGATGATCCAAGAGTCTTCCCCCTCCGAAATGAAATGAAATTTAATTATGGTGAATTTTTTTGCATGTTTTATCAATTTCATTGAATATTTTCATTTTTGCCTTAATTTAAATTTCATTTTCGATATTATTTTTAAGATGATCTCATGACAAATGCCCCTGAATCAACTGATTAGGTGTTCAATTTGGACCCTGGTTCAATTTTCTGCTAAAAAGGGCCCCTTTTAGGTCAAAAGGCTATATATAGGGGTGAAAAGTCAATTTTACTATTCATTTTCACCTCTCTATTTTGCTTTTCAACCTCTGACTCCTCTGAGTTACGACGATGGTGGTTCCATACAGGGAGCACATATTCAAGTGAGGTCGTTGATATCAGTGGCCATTGGACTATGGACCTCTGGTATCCCTAGAATCCTCTCGTGTCATTTTTATGCTTTTAATCTAAAAAATTTGGATTTTTCTAGGTAATTTTTTTTTTGCAAATCCATGGTTTTCTGTAGTGCATTTAAGCATTTTAGTAGCACGTACAAATAAGAACCCTATGTTAGGATTTCGCCTATGCAGTTTCTTGTAGTGCATATGATTTAATCTGTGCATTTGAAGCTTCTTGTAGTGCATACAGGTAATATTTGTAGCGCGTACACATTGTTGTAGTGCATTTGATAGTTTAAGTAGTGTGTTTAAACATTTTAATGACACCTTCACCTTTTAGCATGTACAAGCAATGAAATAGCGCGTACACCCTTTTTTTGCAATTTCTAGCTCTTTTAGTCAATTTTCCTACTTGGTTGATTGAGTCGATCAGTAAATTGGCTTGGTTGATGAGTCACGTGATGAAATAATTTATTTGATATCAGTTCTGATCATGTGATGATAAATTTTGATTGTTAATTTTGATTGGTTGGTCGATTGTGATGATGAATTTTCCATCCTCTCTGAGTAGGATAAGAAAATTGATAATGGTTTGATAGGTTTTAGGATGTCGATTGACTTGTGATGATTCAACATTTGATGATTTTGATTACTAATGTGATTTTAACTTGCTTCCGCAGACTCCCCTTCAGAAGTTAGTTGTCTGAGGGTTATTTCCATTACCTTTTGAGATGATTGATGACCTTAGTGGACATGAGAGCTGATTGATAGAGCATTGTGGTCTTTCATTCTTGCTTTCCATACCTCGATTCTAAGTGAATTGGGGTTTACTCATAGCTATGGAAGAGAGGTGGCACTTTGACCATAATACCTTTCACTTGCCACTAGGGGAGATGACTATCACTCCCAAGGATGTGTACAGACTTCTCTGGACTCCTACACATGGAGAGATCATATACTATGATCAGGTATATGATGGGCATGTATGCAGACACTTTTTTGGTGACACTACCATTGGTGATGACAATATCTTATGGAAATAGTTCACCTCCCTCCCAATTCTTCCCGTAGTACTTGGAGTACTAGTCGATGGATTCTTGCTTCCTGACCAACGGGTTCACAACTTTGCAGTCAGATGAGGCCCCATTCTAGAGGATATGATTGGCCATCCTTGGAGATTTGACTGGGGATCTTTCATACTAGTGTAGTTATATCATGAGTTGCATGATATGGTTTACAGACGCGGCGTTGCACTATCTGCAGGAGCAATTTTGTTATAGTTATGGACATGGGAGCATCTTCCTATCACACACCCTATTGTAGTGTGGCAACAAGACCCTGGGTGGTTGTTCACATTTATTTATGAGGGTATGGTTATCTAGGAACATCTGGGCAAGTTAGACTACTAGAGACATATCATTGATGATTTAGATTAGGTAACATGGAGGTCATATCTTGGATGTGAGTCATTGGCTGAGGATGCAACATAGCTCCCATTCATGTGTATGCCCCAGTGGATGATTGGGCGTACACCATTGATTATTGAGTGATTTTTATTTTACAAAGTTCTTCGATAGTATGGCCAACCTCAGGGCATACCATAGGGATTGGTACTTTACGCGAGAGTACATAGAGAATGATCCCTTTGGGGTCCACATATTGACTATAGGACTACATGTGATGAGCTCCTAGGCCTACCTCATTTGGCCTGGGACATGAGCAAGCACATAATTGATGCAAGGATGAATGATGATTATGCCCAATGGTTCCTTCAGAACCTATTTCCACAATTCACCAATCCTGCAAAGCCTGTACCTAGGGTTGATGATAGATCAGATGATGATGATGGTTGTGATGGTGGTGGAAGCAGAGGAGGTCATCATGGAAGACAAGCTGGTAAATCTAGGCGGGGTGACAGAGCAGTTATTTTGATTATCATTGCCCCAACTTTTGTCAAGGTGGTGTTCATGTGCATGGTGGTCATGTGCATGTCAGAGGTGGACCATTTAGAGCCTTATACTAGGTTTATCAGGTCATATTAGGCAGATGGGGCTAGCATAAGGTCAGAGTTTTTAGGTAGGTAGCCCCTAATCTAGCAACACATATAGGTGCATAGGTTGGAGCATAGATTGGGCCACAGATGCCCTAGATTATAGAGGTTACACATGCACCTCCTTTGTAGGAACCTTATAGGCACCTGTTAGGATTGAGTAATACTGAGAGTGGGGGTGAATCAGTATTACAAAACTTTTCTTTTGGTTTTAAACAATTATGAATAATCCAAAGTAATGCAAAAATGAAAAGAACATATAAGCATAACACATTACTCATGACACCATGATTTGTTCTTGAGGAAACCTTGATTAAAGGGAAAACCCCGGTGGGGATGGTACCCACAAATATGCACTAAAGTATAATGTCCCTGTTAAGAGATCTAGCCTTGTTAGGAGTTGATTGTTACATAGTACATTTCCTTGCTAGAGGATTACAAAAACCCTGTTAGGGGAAAATAAAACACTTGATTAAAGGTGGTGAGCACACTGCTCTTACAATCAATACTATCCCGAAAATAGTTCACAAAAGGGAACAATACAAGCACTTATCTTGCTCAGATAGTTCAAGTTATAACTCTGCCTCCTACTGATCTCACATCTGACTTCTACTATATTCTTTGCAATCTTATATTTCCTATCTTCTTTTCTTTCACAAGAGTAATCTGTACTTATACAAAATTGGCCTTCCAGTCAGCTTCACAAAATGTCATCTTTTACATAGTGAAAACTTGTGAAAATGATATATATGGAGTCGGCGCTCTTGTATTACCAAACAGTCGGCATTATTCTTTATTTACATGACTTAGCATGTTATCATATTCATCATAATTTCTTTAATCATCGCAACTGTTCATGCACCCTGTTTATACTATTTTACTATCTTCACATACCTTCCGAGTACTGTATCTCATACAACATTTATCCAAAACTTATGCAATCTTACCTAAAGCATTTACATCTACCAAAATAACTCCAATTAACTTCACAAGTCATAATACCTTGTATGTCTCCATTGCTATCCAAAATTGTGGCATTGTACCCTCTTTTCCTGATTCTGGACTTAGTCATTTTCATGACTGTGAATCCAGTAGCAATCTCCTCAACATGCGATCATACTTATCATAAGTGTTACCATAAATGACAACCCTTAGAAGATTTCCAGTACTCCAAAATATCACATGCCAACAATCTCTCCCTTTGGCATTGATGGCAACACTTAGAAAAATGACTAAGTGTCACAGAGTACTTCTCTTCTTTTCCTTCTCTTTTCCTTCCTCTCCCTTTGACATCAATGGCAAAGGTAAATCTCAAAATTTCAAAATTGAAGCATAGGCAATCTAGTTTTTGCTTACTAGATTTAAGACATCATGGAAGGATGTTTCCAAGGTCTCAATCTCCTCAACCCATGAACTTATCAGTAGCTCACTGACATGGATTAACCCATTTAGTGGATATGATGTTGTCTCTACTGCCTTAAGATCGGTGAGAGTAGGTACTGCCATTGAGCTTTCAACCTTAATCATCTTAGAGAGATGAGTCCAGATTTGAGAGCTTGGGAAATAATAGGTTCCTTAATGACCCAAATCAGTCTGTAACTCTCCCTTTCTCTATTTCCAGTACACTTATTTTCTCTAGTAGTCTGGATGTTTCCTTGTCTATTTCTCCCATAGTTTGTGAAGATGATTCACAACTATCCATTAAAATGTCAAGAATTGCCCTATCTTTGGCTATGGTCTCTTCAATATTCTTCAAATGCCTACAAGGGTTTATGTAGTAGCTATATAGTTTCCTGCCTTGTGCTACAAAAATCTTGGCTTTAAGAGTGGTAGCCTTTAGGATCCCTAAGTCCCATGAAATGGACTTGTGAACTTCACTTAACTTCTTCTCCAAGAAGTTTCTTTCAGCCTTTTCTTCTGCTATTTTTAGCAATGAGTCAAAGTGACTATCAAAGCTATCCAAGACTATACTAAGATTCTTATTTTCCTCCTTACCTTTAAGGATAAGTGGAGAGGGTAGTAGCATGTTTACTATTTCTACTACCCTGCCCATTATCTTGGCTCTTCTATCTCCTTTTTGGGCTGATCTCTCCTTATCTTTAGCAAATGCCATCAATGATAGTCTCATCAGTTCATCTTCATTCATGCTATCCACATTAGAACCTACTGGTTTTGTAGCACTTGCCAACAATAGAGATGAATCGAGATTGATTCCAGTGGTCTCCTCTGCTTTTGGTTGTTTTTCTTGATGTCCTTCTTGGTGTAACTCCTTCTCCTGTATTTGTTCTTCTTGTTTTTCCTCTAATTTCCTTTCTTCCATCTATCCCTATTCTTCAACTTCCATCACACTATCCATCTTGTCCATAAATGGATCATGTACATCCTACGAAGTGTCAAGACTAACAAGCACATCAGTGACAAAGAAATCTAGTTGCAAGTTAACTTGAACACTTTCATCAATTTTCTGTGAGCTCTCTCCTAATCCCAAGGATATAGGTTTGACAGTCTTAGGAGATGACTCCCTTTTAGGCATGTTCTGCATTAAAACTTCATCTAATGCCTTCTAGGTATCTTCAATTACTTCATCATATCTTTTAGCCATGATTTTGACTAGTCTAGTCTTTGTTCTTAAAAGAGGTTTTAGTGCTTTTATAATTCTTTCTCTTTCCTGGATAGACACAATAGGTAACATGTCATCAATTGTTTTATTTCTTATGTTCTCATCCTCAGAATGTGCTAATTGTTTTCTGATTTCTAGCTTGCTGTATAGTTCTTTGGGAACACTAGATTCAACTTCCAACAAATTCTTTTTGAAGACTAACAAATTCTCAATGATAGTGTCTTCAATGATCGCTTGATCCTCAGGGCTATATCTCTCATAGTATCTTTTTATAGATGTCAAGTTTCCATCTTTGATAACCCTCTTCTATACTGATTTCATATCAGGTTTCCATAAGGTTTGTGGATTATTTTGAACTGTTTTCTCTTCCTCTTTTTCTATATCCTTTTCTTCCTTTTTCTTCCTCTTCTCTTTTGTTTCTTTTTCTTTTGTACTGACATTTCTAGATGATCTTCTAGGAACCTCTGTAGTTTCAGTTTCATGTGTTTCTTCTTCTTGGGGGACTGATAAATCAATGAAGTTATCAGTGGTACCTATTTTCCCTATTTCCAATGACATGGGTGAATTAGTGGCAATACTGGAAGATGCCTCCATCTTGTTTTTCAAGTCTAAATACTACTTCTTTGTGATTCCTACCTTCATAGTAATTTCCTGTACTATCTTGCTGACTTTCCTCTTTCTTGTTACTTTCTCTTGTTCTTCTCTAACTTTTTCATATTTTTCTCTGTATGTACCCCATCTTTCTTGAGTGGGATCCTTTTCTATTGCTAAAACATGTTCTACTTGCATAGAGAGGACTTGAGCACTTACCTCATATCCCATCGGATAACACCATTTGGTTCTAGGCTCAACTGCCTCAAAATAGACACAATCAGTTTCAACCATGAAACAAATGGTGTCCCCATATTTTTCTACTAGGCTTTCAGGAATTCTATATCTTTCTTTCATCTGCCTCTGCAAGATCTTAATCATGCCAAACAATTCTCCATCGATCCAATCCTTTTTCTGCCTTCTATAATACTCTGAGATTTTTAGACCAGTGGGTTCATTGTCTTTCCATGCTCTAGGATGCATACCAGGAAAATTGTGAATAATATGCAGGTACATGGGGATTAGTAATGACCCAAACTTGAATGCCTTGGTTCTATCCCTTTTAATGATCTTAACATTTTCCAAAAACTACAGTGCCAGAACTTCGCAAAGGTTATATTGTTTGTTTTCTTTAACCATTCTATAAGCCATCATGACAACTCCAACTAATACATAATTAAGTCTGGAACTGTGGAACAACTTATACCCAATAACCATTGCTACCAATCTGACATCTTGAAGGTATATGTCATTTAAAGTCATAGCCCTCTTGTTCCATTTGGAGTGTGTGAGGGTTTCAACATCTTTTCTTAGACTTTTCTCACTAACAGGTAGGGCTCCTTCATTGTCAAGACCTTTGATATCATGAATTAGCCGAGCCCATATCTTTACTAGTTGATCTCCTATCCATAGAAACTGATCATGAACTCTACTCATAATGATCTTGAACCATTCGACTTCCATGAATTCAGTGAGACAAGTTAACTCGAGTATTGGTAGGTCTTTCAAATGTTTGAATTCATCTATCAAAGACCCATTCACATCTATCATACCATTCAACTCATAGAAGATGTCGACTTCTCCAATAATTTCATACTTGTAGTGTATGTATGCCCTAATATCCTCTATGTGCAATACACCTATGAGGGTTTGGGAAAATGGATCATCCTAACATGATTTGTAAGGATGCCTTTTAAACTTATACCTAGGTCTGTCAACCACATCAAAGATTACTGGTGCATCCATGAATTTTAAAGAGATTAGGTCTAAATAACTTGATTGCACACAAATTTGATGCTTAAATTTACGTGAGCACAAAATCTCTCTGCTAGATCACTTTTTTGACTTCACACTTCTGCTCTCCTTAGTCGCTGATTAAAAAGTTGTGGGGAAATGAAGTTATTCGAGTCTTTTATTCATCGCAAGTTGAGTGTGAACATTAAACTCAGGTAGCTCAACTTCGCATGCTGCCTGATCAATGTAGAACTCGTGAACATAGAAGATGGATCTTCTTAGTGCTGCGATCTTAACCACATATTTGAAAACATCTGTAATCCTTAAACTCAAGCTCGCATGAGCTTACTCTTCTTATACCGGGGCTAGATAAAATCTGTTGTCTGCATCCATTGCTCCCCACGAGGCCATGAGGCCTTTTAGGCCAATGCCTCAAAGAATTCATCATGCAAAGACACAACATCACAAGCTATCTCTCCCTAAACCACAACCTTATTTAGAACTTTTACTTGCCATATCTTTTCATTTTCTGATTTCTTGTTTTCACTTATGTAATCATTTAGGCTTTTACCACTGTCACTAATATTTTTCCTTATGACTATAGGTGGTGGCATTTCTAGTTCATTGAATCTTCTTGGTCCTCTTCTGTTGTTATCTCCATTGTATCTATAAAACTTCATAGTGTGACCTAGATTATTGCATTTGTAATAGATGGGTGGTCCTCTTTTGTCTTGACTGGTCTACAACTTACAGTACCTTGCAGTGTGTCCAAAGTTATTGCATTTCTGACATGTAATATTGGCTACAATTTCTTCTTTGATATAGTCTTTCTTATACCTAGATTGATCAAGTTTTCTGCAATTTGCCTTTTTGTGTCCATACTCATAGCAATTAAAACAATAGCTAGTAAAGGGTTTAGAATTACCATTACTTCTGCAGTCTCTTTTCATGTGACCAACTTTGTTGCATCCAAAGCATCTACCTCTGAAGGGTCTGAATTGTTCTCTATAATCTTCATTTGTAGGTCTTTCATTTGGAATAGATTTTTCCTCATTCCTGGCTTCATTTGGTTCTTCTTGAGTTCTTGAACTTCTAGCTTCATTTGGTCCACTTATGTTACCTTTTGTTCTTAGTTCATTGTTCTTGTCATTTCTTATGTGTAACTCCTCAATAAGCAGTCTGGCTTGAGTGAGTTCACCTTTGATGATTTGATTGTAGCTATCCAATTCTTGATATTTATCTTTGTAATGCTCAAGTTCATTCTTCATATTATCTATCTGAAGGTTGGCTTGTTTTAGTGACTCTTCAACTTTATTTCTTTCATCTTTCTCATTTTGAATCTCCTTGATCATCAAGAGATTAATTTTTTCTTTTTCTTGCTCCAACATCTTTACTTTGTCTGATGTGTCATTGTCAGAACTTTCTTTGATTTTCTCCATAAGGTCTTGTCTATGATCTTTTACAATTGCAAGTTGTTCTTTGAGTTTTCTCATGAAACCTTCTGCCCTTCTTAATTTGAATTTTAGTTCACCATTTTTAGCTTTCATCTTATCAAGATCTTTAAGTGTAGTTTCAAAATTTACTTGAAAGTCTTTTGAATCCATTCTGATCTCCCTTAAGTTGTTAAGCTTTCTCTCAAAGGGCCAATAGCTCTGATACCAATTGTTAGGATTGAGTAATACTGAGAGGGGGGGTGAATTAGTATTACAAAACTTTTCTTTCGGTTTTAAACAATTATGAATAATCCAAAGTAATGTAGAAATGAAAAGAACATATAAGCATAACACATTACTCATGACACCATGATTTGTTCTCAAGGAAACCCTGATTAAAGGAAAAAACCCGATGGGGATGGTACCCACAAATATGCACTAAAGTATAATGTCCTCATTAAGAGATCTAGCCCTGTTAGGAGCTGATTGTTACATAGTACATTTCCTTTCTAGAGGATTACAAAAACCCTATTAGGGGAAAACAAAACACCTGATTAAAGGTGGTGAGCACACTGCTCTCACAATCAATATTGTCCCAAAAATAGTTCACAAAAGGGAACAATACAAGCACTTATCTTTCTCAGATAGTTCTAGTTATAGCTCTGCCTCCTACTAATCTCACATTTGATTTCTACTATATTCTTCGCAATCTTATATTTCCTATCTTCTTTTCTTTCACAAGAGTAATATGTACTTATACAAAATTGGCCTTCCAGACGGCTTCACAAAATGTCATCCTTTACATAGTGAAAACTTGTGCAAATGATATATATGGAGTCAACGCTCTTGTATTACCAAAGATTCAGCATTATTATTTATTTACATGACTTAGCACGTTATCATATTCATCATAATTTCCTTAATCATCGCAACTGTTCATGTACCCTGTTTATACTATTTTACTATCTTCGCATACCTTCCAAGTACTGTATCTCATAAAAAAATTATCCAAAACTTATGCGATCTTACCTGAAGCATTTACATATACCAAAATACCTACAGTTAACTTCACAAGTCATAATACCTTGTATGTCTCCATTGCTATCCAAAAATGTGGCACTGTACCCTATTTTCCTTAATCTGGACTTAGTCATTTTCATGACTGTGAATCCAGTAGCAATCTCCTCAACATGTGATCATACTTATCATAAGTGTTGCCATAAATGACAACCCTTAGAAGATTTCCAGTACTCCAAAACATCACATGCCAACAACACCCTCTTAGGAACCATGTATTCAGACGCCACCGGTTCAGACACCACCCTCTTAGGTAGTACCATCATAGGCACTTGATAGGTTGGATTTTGAAATTCCATCTATTGGAGCTCAAAAATTCAGTCTATGTTTTTGAGTCCATATTGCAAAAAATTGTCCAAGTGTTGGAATTAGTCCTTTGAAAATCATTAAAGATGCTTAGTTTGAGGTTCATGGAAAATGTGGCCTGTTGTTTTTCATGATGAATCATTGGGGTATGGTGTTCATTGTCTTTCATTTGACATGTTTAGTGGGTTTGAGCTTTATTTTTTTAGTTCTGGCATGTTTAGGGAATAGGCTTTTGGAGGTGTTCCCAGAGTTCTGCATTTTGTGTTTGTCCAAAATTGTATAAAGTAGCCCACTTTGGAGGTCTGCATATTTTTCCCAATGATTTTTCATAGAATTCTAGTTGTTGTTTCATACTATGGGCATGAGAGTGAGTCATCTTGCCAATTTTTAGCCCCCCATGTGCCCGTTTAGTCACTTTCCTAGGCCAATTCCAAATCAGATTTCTGCTTATTTCACTGTTTATTATCCTGAATGTTACTAACTAGCTGACTTTGGTGTTTGAATGCATTTCGCCATGTGATCTTTTGGGCATGCTAATTATGGATTCATATTCCTTGTGTGAGGGAGAATCAGTGCCTAAGTTTTCGGTCCCTGAAAGTTTCAATGGGTGAGTTTTTAAGGCCAGTTCTGGAGCCGACTTGTGTGTTTTTGGCAGTGTAGATAGGCAATGTTTTTGAGTGGCCATGTTTGATCATAAATATCTTTTGGCTCAAATTATTTCTGTGCATTTTCCTTTGATTGGCGTGCTATGATGTTGGAAGTCAGTATGTGCTCCTGGTGGTGCTCTCATGTCAGGCCTTTTTGTCAATTTTTGAGGCCATTCCCGGATGCCAGCCGGTGTTATTTGGCAATCTTTGCAAAGGATGAAAGTGGAATACATGGCAAGGAATATGTCACTGTGAGATTAAATGTTTTTCTCAATGGCTAGGGTAACATTTTAGCTGATGTGTATCAAGTGAAAAGGCTATGGAATGACATGTATAATTTATGCATCACTCCCGATGTTCCATCTTGTAATACCATCATTTGTTGCTTTTTCAAAAGTAGACAAGTTGTTTGAATCTAGGATTGCAAGCAAAAGATGTGCACCTCCTCAATTACATCAATATATCTTTAAGGAGGGGAGAGAGAGAAGACAATATAGGAATACACTACACAAAAGTGTGTAATGGAAATCTCCAATATCAAAGACAACTATAATGGCATCAAATTATTCCCAGGAGAATTAAAAGAAAGAAACTGTGTTTTTAAAGGCGTATAATTCTTTGGCATAAGTGGCCTTCCTATTTCAAATGGAGACTTAAAGGAAAAAAAAAACAAATTGACATGCCATGATGCGCAATGACCATAGGAGTGCACATGCCAGTGTTCGAATGTCATGAAGAGATTTGAATGGCAGGATATGTGGTTACAAATAGAACCATGTTTTACTAAGTGATGCTTGCAGGCTAAGACAATGGAACTCATGTTTGGAGGCACATTTTTCACATGAGAATCCTACACAATGACATAAGAAATAGCCCATACAATAGATTTGCAAACATGGATTTGCAGAAAAAAATAATAATAGTCATATTGCGGAGGGAATAACTTTTAATTCAACCATTGGATTGGGCTAAATTTTGGATATGTTGTTAAAAATCTAGTTCTCTAGATTCTCACCAAAGAGATTTTCCAAATTCATCCTGGTTCATGAGATACATGTGACTAAGTGAAGAACTATCTAAATTGCCCATAACAATGACAAAAAACATTTATCCCACATTCACTGGGATTGGGGAGTTTTTAGTATTTAAATACTCCAGCACTTGCATTATGAAATAAGTAAGAAGCCAAGAGATTCTTGGTAGGCCCCTTGGTTGGAGGAATACAATTTGAGGCAGGCCCCACAAATTTTGAACGAAAATGCAAAGAAGACTTTAAAAATTTAGAACTATTTAGTCCCACATTCACCCCAGTTTGAGAGATTGTAGTGTTTATATGCAGGTCCACTCACTAATGAAGTAAATCAAAGAAGTGGAGGCTCTGTCCACATGTGCAGCTGATTGATGCTTTATTTTCCATGCTCGGGCCCATTTATAAAGAAATTTTGCAAAGAGGTGGTGGCACGCTGACTGGATGAAGATGACATGTGGAAGATGCTCACTGAGTCACTAGACCATGGCTGACAGTTAGTGAAAATTTGGAGATCTAGAGGTGGCGGTTAGCTAACTGCCAGTCGCCCAATTGCCAGATGCTAGCGGTTAAGTGGCTAGCATCTACAGATTTAGAGAGCACTAGTCACGTGATCTCCCAATGCCTGATGGTTAAACACAAACATTTGGAGATTGGGAGAATGGGCTCAGTCGCCCATTCTCCAGATCTAACCCAGGGTTAAGGTCTCATCTGAAGATTCAGAGAATGGCTTGTTCGCCAGATCGTCAGGCTTAACCATGGTTAGTCGATATATTCAGAGATTATGAGATGCAAGCTAGTTACCAGATCTCCCAATCGGGGGTTAACCTTAGGTTAGTCCGAGCAATGAATCATGGCGTGACTAGTTTTGGTGCTTCTTGTGGCCATGTGCAGAAAATGATTAAAAATTTGCAGATTTACAAGAATTTAAAAAATTGATATAGTTGCACTATAGGTGAAAATTCAAAAAATTTAAATGACAGACATGCTCACGGAAAAATGGTCTGGAGATTCATTTTTTGTCCAAACATATGAGTGTTATATGTTTCCAGAAATGGGAGAAGACAAGGAATCTGATAGCAATGCTGATTTTCAGTTTCAGAGTGATGGAAGAAAGCAGTATGGGTTTGAATTTTGAGATCAAAATTAGAATCAGTTTGTTTGGAAAATGATTGTAGAAGGTGGATCAGTTAGAGAGAATTAGTTGCAGGTCAGTTGAGAGGAATTTTGGAGATATTTTGTGCTAAGTGGACAGTTGTCAGTTTTGTGTAACTCACCCAATTCTCCTATATCTTAGTTTTTTCTCTCAATTGTAAGAGATGTTGAAAATTTTACTATAAGGAGAGGCTTGGACTCCATTGTTGATCTTCTTAGGAATGTTTGTTAGATTTTGGAATGTATTGATGCATTGAATTTCTACCTGAATACATGGGAATTCCCTTGCATATCTGTGTTGTCTTTTTGTCTGAATTCTATAGCTTTTGTGTGTTGAATCTACAAGGCAGTTTTAATGCACCATTTATAAGGTATTTGTGAATTTAGTCTTTAGTTCCTTTGAAGGAAAGGGGTAAAATATTTGGGTTAATTTTTGAGAGCTCAGGATTTCTACAAGAATTTGATGATTAAATGTGTTTAAGAGAGGGTGATTTGTAAGGCACTTCACCTGGGTTCTATTTGTATTTCATTTAGAAGATTTCTGTAGATGTATGTTTCTTTGTCTGACTCTCTGCCTTAGGATATGGCACTGGTCTATCCTCAATTTGCAGGATTTCATCATCAACAAAACTTAAAAGACAATTTACTTTTCATGTATGTTTGAAAGAGCATATAAGAATAAGTTTGTATCAAGGATATAAACTAGTGTTATGATCCTTTGAAGAAGTATATCTGAGTTAGGTACACCCACCTGTAGCTATGAGCTCAAAGTGTAGAAGGACTTGGTCCTTGTTAATTAGTCTTTTCTTGTGTGAGTCAGGAGTCTAGGAATCATATAATTCTATCTAAGCACTCAGGGTTGTGTTTTAAGATTTAGAAAGAAAATGCTCTAACACCGTCATTACAAGATGATGTATCTGATATTAGACAGTAGGTCACCCAGTTGAGCACGATGATGCATACTTTTATGGCGGTGATGAGTCAACATGGGTTACAAGCTAGTTTGAGCTAAGGTCCTGCCCCAGGTCCTGATGATCTAGGAACAAATGGTGTTTGAGGTAGTGCGGGCATAAACATTTGATTTATATGATGTGCCCTAACATGTATTTTTATGATTCTTTGATTGAGACATTGTATTTTATATATTCATTTAATAGTTTCTGCTCATCTTGATAGATAATTTATGTTTTAGATTCTCATTATATGGACTTTGATGATACCATGGACTTTGTTTTACTTTGATGGACTTTACTTTATATTATGTCATCATGTGTTGGATTTGTTTTCCAGATGATTTATGATATGTAGTTCTATATGATATATGTCTATATGCTTTGTTTTTTTTTTAAAATGTTTTTTCATATGCAGATTATGATATGAATGCACATGTTATGCCTAGTTTCTTTTAGATGGATGTATTTTTTATGACATAGAGTAGATGAATGAGTTTATTACATGGTTTGCTGATTAATGGTCTATAATGATGATATTTAATGCTTTAATATTTAATGTTATGCGATGATATGGATGGATGGATTTTGATGTTTTAATGGTTTATGGATGATGTACGTAATACAATGATGTGGTTATATGAATGAATAATGAGATGTATAGTACAATGGTTCTAATTTTTTAATGATTAATGAATGATCTAACATAATGAATTAATGCACTTAATGATAGATGATAGTTAATTAATGCAATTAATCTAATGGATGCAAAGTAACCTAATGAATATTGAAATAGCCTAATGATATGTAATGATTACTGCTTTAATAATGGACTTAATGCAATTTGATGATGACCTAATGATTAATGCACTTATTCTAGTTAATGCAATTTAATATTAAAATGCAATGAACCCAAAATGAATATAACATAATGGTTAAACAAAATGATGATTAATGCAATCTAACGATATCGATTTTAATAATGAAATCTAATGCAACTAAGATGTAATGAACTATAATGAATACCACCTAATAATGGATGAAATCTAATTAAATGAATGTGTGTTTAAGGATGAATTAAAAATAAATGCAAATTATATGATGGATGCAACTTAATGCAACAAATCTATAATGAATGTACATTAAAGAAACTAAAATGTTTTTGATTTATGATGCAATTAATCTAATGCAATGCACCTTAATCTTAGTTTGACTTTTGATTTTTTGATCCACCACATTCTATCACATAAATTAATGATGAAACTTTTTCAATTTTAGCTTTAACTCTACCCCCTTTTTCTTTTTCATACAAGTTTTAGAGATACAAATCCATGAAAACTAAATGCATTTATTCTAATTTATGACCTAAAATTGGTACACTCATCACTGATTCAACCATGATGATATGAATACCTTTTTTCCTTCCGTGTTGCGTGCCTAAAGCCAGTACAATTTTCACTGGTTAGATTCAATCATGAGAGTCTAAATACCGCTTTCATCGGATTCAATATTGCAATTGGATTTTGGCATTATGATATAGAATATCAAAATATCCAAAGTATCATGTTGCGTAAAAAATAGAGATCTTGGTTTCGCCATATGTACATGTCCTCGATGAGTCTTTGATGATCATGTCATTGGACGAATGATACATATTATAAAATCTTGATCTTAAGACGCTCATACAAAAATCAATAAAATATCATACTTTTATCATCGCTTATTTGGTCCAAGACTTCATCGATTTGCTAAAAGGACATGATTTCATCAATCGAATAAACACTTAAAAAAAATTGCACTATTTTTCAAATCCATATTGCAAGTATAGTTCCATCTATTTCATATTTGATTGTTCATTTTAATCTTGATAAAAGGTAAAGCCATTGCGAGATCATGGATCTAAACTTTTCATTGTTGAATCAACATTTGGATTAGGATTTGGGTCAATCGTCTAGGTGTTTTCTCGTGATTTGATGCATTGATTTGTGTCAATTGATGTCTGTTTGATGAATCCTTCTTGATTTTAGGATAGATTTGCCCCCATTTTTGTGTCATTGCGTTGTTGGACTTGGACACTTTTCAGATCTATGACGAAAGCTTTAGGTATTTGAAAATGCAACTTTGGGGTTTTATTATGCAATATTTGCAAATGCTGGCGGATGCAATATTTTCAAGGATGACTAGGCATGAGACTTTACTTGACTTTCAATGGCACTTATTTACAAGGTTTTCACCGATTGAATTTATTTCTCTTTTTCTCTTTTTTTGCTTTTTTTTTTGCTACCAAAGCGCCTATTTTCTAGGTTTTCATCAAGGCACTTTTCTTTCTTTTTCAATTTTTTTGTAATTTTCTCTTTTTCATTTTTTTGTTTGGATTTTATCATCAAGGCGCCTATTTTCTAGGTTTTCACCAAGAAAACATCTTTTTGAAGGATCATTTCTGAATGTTTTTGGATTTCTTCATGCTCAAATTTCCACTATTTTTTATTTCTCCAGGATCACTTTTTGTTGTTTTTGTACTTTTTTGTATTTTTGATTTTTTTTTCTTTTCTATTTTTCAATGTTTTGGAGATTTTTTAGGATCACTTTTGACTATGTACAATAAATAGGATGCTTCCCCATCTAATTTTTTGATACTTATTTTCTTTATACTCTTTCATCTGCTTTAGGTGTAAAACCTTTTCAAGTGTATGTTGTTGATGGGTTCTTGTAGCTCCTCTCCATCACAATTAGCTAGCTTGTATGTACCTATTCCAAAAGGAGTAATAACAAAAGAACCTAACCAATTTGATTCCTATTTCCATTTCTTCTCTCATTCTGCCGGATTCTTAAGGCTTTCTCTCAATAACAAATCACCTATTTGAAATGTCCTTGGTTTGATATTTATATTTTAATTTATTGACATTCGGTTCTAATACACTTTGAGATGATCAAATGCTTTGTGTTGTCTTTCATCAAGTAACTCCAATTCTTGCAATCTAGAAACCCTTTACTCTTCCTCACTTAGAAATCCATGTAGTGAAACTCTTAAGGATGGGATTTCAACCTCTAAAGGTAATACCGCTTTAGGTCCATATACCAATAAGAATGGTGTAGCTCATGTTGGAATTCTCACACTTGTTCTATATGCCTATAGAGTAGGATTTATCTAAATATGATAATCTCTCCCTGAATTGTCAACTGTCCTCTTCAATATTTTCAAGATGTTCTTATTAGTGGCCTCTGCTTGTCTATTTCCTTACATGTAATATATTGAAGATGAATGGTGTATCATATGGAATTTTGCACACAATTCTTTCAAGTCTTTATTCTTGAAATGTTTAGCATTATCAGTCATGATTTCTTGAGGGATGTCATACATGTAAATTATATGGTTCAATATGAACATGGAGATTTGTTTCCCTGTTGCAATGGATAATGACATAGCTTCGACCCATTTGGTGAAGTATTCAGTTGTAGTTATAATGAACTTATGACCATTGGATGAAGGTGGGTAAATCATCCCTATTAAATCCAACCCCCATTGATAAAAGGTCCATGGTGTAGTCATCAAATGCAGTTCCTAAGCTGGCACATGAATTAAATTTCCATGGTATTGGAATTTTTGACAAGTCTTCGCAAAATGGCATGCATCTTTCTCCATAGAAGGCCAATAATATCCTATCCTTAGAAGTTTCTTTGCTAAGGTTAACCCATTTGAATGTGACCCACAAATTCCTTCGTGGATTTCTTGTAAGGCTAATTTTGATTCCTCCTTCTCTAAACACCTTAAAAGCATTCCGTCTAAACTCTTGCAATACAATGTGTCAGACACAAGGGTGTAATGAGAGGCTTGTCTTATGAAGTTCCTTTTCTGGTTTCGATTTTGGTCCAAGGGTAAGATTTGGTCTTTTAGGTAATTATAGATGGATCCATACTAGGGTGAGTCATGTCCCACTAGAAGGAAAATGACATGGGAATTGGAAGGGTCAAATTCAGTTTGTCCCATTTCTTCTACCAAGAATTTGTATCATGCACTTTTGTTTGACATTTGGAGGAGTGAAGCCAATGTAGCCATGGCGTCTACTGCTTTGTTCTTTTCTCTAGGCACTTGCTCAAATGTAATCAAGGTGAACTATTGCTTGAGATCTTCTATCATGTTCTTGTAAGGTATCAACTTATCATATTTAGTTTAATACTCATCATTTATCTGATTAATGACTAATTGAAAATCTCCATATATCTACAATTTTGTCACCTTCCATTCTAAGGCCAATTTGATGTCAATGACTAATACCTCATATTCAACTATATTGTTTGTGCATGGAAATAGTATCTTATATGATATAGGGATTGTTTGTCCTTGGGGTGTAATCAATAGTATGCCCCCTCCTGAGCCATGTTGAGTATAAGAGCCATCAAAGTATAATTTCCATGTTTTTGCTTCAACATTGATTATTTATGAATCTAGAAATTCCACCTGAATAGGATGTTCATCTTCTAACGATGCATCTACTAGTTGATCTACTATGAATTGGCCTTTAATTTCCTTTCTATCCACATATTCTATATCAAATTCTCTCAACACCATGACCCATTTAGCCAATCTTTCTGTCAAAGCTATTTTTCTTAAAAGGTACTTTAGTAGATCAATGTTTTCTATAATTTTTATTTTATGAGATAACATATAATGTCATAGATTTTGGGAAGAAAAAAATACCACCAAACATGCTCCTTCTATGAAAGTGTAATTAAAATCATGTTTCACTAAGGTTCTTCTTATGTAGTAAATAGCCTTTTCTTTTCTATTATCATCTTCTTGAGCCAAGAGTGCCCCTAAAGAATGTTCTATTGTTGAAATGTACAAAATCAAGGGTTTTCCTCTTATTGGCAGCATCAAAATTGGTGGATTCATAAGATACTTTTTGAGTAATCTAAAATCTTCTTCACGCTTATCATCCCATCTAAATATTATGTCCTTATGGAGGAGTTGAGTAAAAGAATGACATTTTTCTACTAATTGTGATATGAACCTTCTAATTGACTGAATTCTCCCTTGGAGTGATCTCATTTGGCTCATGTTTCTAGGTGCCCCCATTTCCATTTGACTTTTGTAGGATCCATCTCTATTCCTTTTGCTAAGACTATGTACCCAAGCAACTTTCTAGATCTTACTCCAAAGGTACATTTCTTTGGATTGAGTCTCACCTTGTGAATATTTTCTCTAAGATTGGTAGATGTTTCTCGCTTGGAAGGAATTTTTCAAGTATGTCATCCACATAACCTTCTAGAAATTTATGCATCATATCATGGAATATGGTAGTCATGGCTCATTGATAGGTTGCTCCTACATTTCTAAGACCAAAGGGTATAACATTCCAACTAAATATTCCCCATGCACATGTAAAAGTTATTTTATCTTGGTCTTCTGGTGCAATTTTGATTGGGTTGTAGCCGCTAAATCCATCCATGAGAGAAAACATTGAATGTCTCATTGTCAAATCCACTATAGCATCTATACTTGGTAAAGAAAAGTCATCCTTTGGACATGCGAGGTTGAGATCTCGAAAATCCATTCAAATTCTGATAGACTTGTCTACTTTTGAAATAGGCACAATGTTTGATATCCACTCAACATAGTCAATCGCTCTTATGAACACAAATTTCAATAACTTTTCTAATTCCACTTTGACAAGAAGTGCTATGTGTGGGTGCATCTTTCTCAACTTTTTCTTGACTGGTTTTACCCCTTCTTTGATATTCAAGTGGTGCATGATCAAGTTTGGATCTAGTCCCAATATATCATCATAAGACCATGCAAAATTTACTTGCCTTTCTTTGAAGAATTTTATGAATTCCTCTTTTTCTTCATTTGATAATGATGATGCTAGATGTATGACCTTTGGCTCTAATTTGGTTCCAATATTGAACTTTTCTATTGGTTCTATCAGAATAGGTGACCTCTCCTCATAATGTTCGAGAAAAGAATCCAACCTCTCTTCCTTAAGTGCCACAATTGGGTTTTCACCTTTGGAAACATTCTTTATTTCTTTCTCTTTTTGCTCTAATACTACCACCTTGTGGTTTTCACCATTAGAATCTTTCAATTTTTTACTTTTTTTTTCATTTTTTTCTCTTATTTTTGAGCTGAGAGATTGGATAATTTCCTTCATCATTTCCTCCTGATATTCATTGGTAGAGAAGGTTCAACCACATTTAGATATTGGGTCACATATTTTTCATTTAGGAATGTGGGAAGGGTAGTTGGTTCCATAGGGTCTCATTCAATGAGTTTTAGATATATGAGGGATAATGGATCAATGTTTTGATTTGGATTGACAGGACTTAGGGACATGAATTCGTTAGAAGGTTCGTACATTTTATCTCTTAAGCCTATAATATGTGCTTCTTCTAAGTGTTCTAGAGAACTTGGGTCAAAATCCTCCTCACTTGAATCCTCTTGGGTTTCTTGTGGGTAAAAATCTCATGGGTTGAACCTATTTCTAGATCCTTCTATTGTAGGTTTCCATGATGGTACATAGGGTTCTCCTATCCATTGAGTGTCTTCTATTTCTTGATTTGGTACATCTTCTTGAGCCTCTTGATTAGAACTTGAATCCTAGTTAGAATTTGGTCCCAAGGTTATCTCTCATTCTTTTCCTTTAATAGGAGCATAATTATTGACTACATCCACTTCTTTATCTTGGAAAGATTCACTAGATAATGAATCACACTCCCATTTGTTTGAATCTTCATCACTTTGTGAATCTAATTGTAGAATTTGGTCATAGAACATGGGGTGTTTCTTTTGAGTTTATCCTTGTTCAAGATACCCCAATCCTTATTTCTCCTTGCTATCCCTCCAAGACATTTCTATTGGTTCAATTAGCCCTTCATTTATTCTATCCAAAGATCCTTGTCCTTTTTAACCCATCTTTTTCATTATTTGAAAACCTTTGCCATATTGATGAGTATGTATGCTGATGTTTTGGATTCTTTTTTCATGAGCACTTGACTCATCATCCTTATATAACCATTTCAAAATTTCATTGTCCTCTTCATCCATGGATGAAGAAGTACTAGCCCTTACAAAATGATCGTTGTATTTTTGAGGTGGGTGCAAGCTAGAAGGTTTCCCATGGGACTTAGGAGATAATGGAAAATACATCATAGACAAAGAATATAATCCCACACCATTCTGTTTGCTCTTGCATTATTTTTAAAACTTTTTCATCATGATATTAATCTTTTGGTAATGAGCCTCCTTTGCTAGCATCTGGGTAGATTTTGCTTGGTTTTATTCTTCTTCTTTAGAACTTCCCTCACTAATTTCTCTTTTCCCTTAGTCAATGTAACTAAGTTAGTGGGAATTTGATGGTTTTCAACAATAGTGGCTTCTTCCTCTATCTTTTTTTTTTCCTTTTAATGAAGGAAGATCCTTCAAACTTTGTCCTTGTTCTATCTATTTTGATGTAGTTCCTTCTGCATTCCGAGGGACCAATGAATCATTTATGGGCTTGACATTATTACAATATTGGAATGGATTTAAGTCTTCACTCATCACGACTTCTTGCCCCATGTATGGAAATTTCAAGCATTGATGGTATGTTGAAGGCACCACTTGCATTTTATGTATCCATGGTCTTCTCAATAGAATGTTATAGGTCAATTTCAAATCTAGTACTTAAAAAATAGTCTCCTTTTGCATAGGACCTACTCAAATAGGGAGTAATGTTATTCCTTTGGAGGATCTCTCTTCATCATCGTAAGCTTTTATAGTTATTTTTCTCTTAGGGTCTATAGCTTCCTCAGAATAACCTAAGGCTTTAACAAGGTTCAAATTGTAGATATTTAGACCAACTCCTTCATCAATGAGGACTCTTTTAACCTATGCTTATGGATCAAGACTTCGATGTGCAATGGAAAGTTTTGGGAATGATTTAAGGATATATCATCTTGCTCAGAAAAGGATAAACAATGAGGTGCAACTAGATGTCCTACCATATTTTGAAATTTTTCCACGTCCAAATTCAATGGTACATTGGTTTCAACAAGGGATTTTTCCAAGATCTCTTTATGAGTAGGTGATATTTTTAGCAATTCCAAAATAGAAATTTGTGCGGGAGTTCATTGGAGTTTATCTACCAAATTCTATTGTTTTGACAAGGAAGATGTTTGATTTGGTACAATTATTCTAGGGGCACCTTTTGATAAAGTGAATTTAGATGCTTGCCCCCTAGTCATGACATTTGATACTTCTTACTTTTGCTTTTCCTTTACCACTATCACATTGATTTCATTTTCACACTCACTCAAAGAGTTTATGGTGTTATCATAGGTATGGGAAAAGTTTACTTTTTCATTACCCCTCTTGTTATTTTGGTTAGCATTTGATGTTTCTCCTTTTTTGTGATTCAAGAAAGGGTTCTTAAAGGCCATGTGGTCTTCATTATTTTGAGGCCCTTCAACCTTTATGGTACTATCATCTATTAGGTCTTGGAATAAATGCTTAAATTTTATGCATTCATTGGTTTGTGTCCCTTATTTCGATGATACTCACAATGGTGTGCATTATTCCACCAAGTGGGTTTAAATTGAGGTTTATATGGCCTTGATTCGGGTAAAACAATGATTTTATTATCCACAAGTGTTCTCAAAGCATTTTCCAAGGGTTCACCCAAGAATGTGAATTTTCTCCTTTGAAATGAAGGAAAGAAAGGCTTAGGCTTGTTTACATTCTGATTATTGAAAGAGTTGTTGTTTTTGTTGTTGTTGAAAGGATCCTTGTTCATTTGGTTGACATTATTCGCTTGGTTTAACCTGCTTGATAAGTTAAAAGGGGTAGCCTTTAGGTTGTGGGATTATACAACCCCATCATTTACAAGGTTCTTATTTTTTTTTTTCAACCATGACCTTGGTTTATCATTATTTTTGTTGGCTCCCTTGTTATTATTATAAATATTTAAATTATTGTTATTATTGGTGTTGGTATAACCTTTGTTTTCTTTAAAGAGCTTTATCTCTCCTCTTTTTACCAATACTTCAATTTTCATCCTATTTTCAATGATCTTTTCAAATGTGGGGGACATTTAAGTTGAAGTCTATAGTTCATTTCCATGTTTAGGTTGTTCATGAAAATCTCCATTTTCTCCTTTTTAGGTATACTTCTAGGATACCTCATGAAAACCGTTCTCCATCTTTGGAGAAAACCCAAAAAAGGCTCACCATCTTTTTGTTTTGTGTCGCATAGGTTAAGCATGGCGATTTCGTGCTCTATATTATAAGAGTAGCAAGTCAAAAATTTGGAGGCTAGCTCTTCGAAATTCTTGTTCAATGTAATTTTTAGTGGCGAATATCCACCTTTTGGTAAATTCTAGGGAATACATTTGAGGAAATTGGTGAATCACGCAAGTACAAGCTGGCCCATATTCGCCCAATCTTGACATGGTAACTGCTAAATTTTCATTGCAATCACCAATTAGATTTTCTGTTTGATGATGTTGACCATTATATTTGCCTATAACTAATCTGACATGGTTCTTTTAACGGTCTCTTATTCACCAACAATATTAATTATGAATTGCATATAAAATCTAAAATAGCCAAATGGTTTATATTGTTATCTTAACCACGACCTATTTTTCCACCCGTTAATTAATTGTTTTATTGACCACAATGTATTTCACCAACCCGTTAATTAATTATTTTATTGACCACCACGTATTTCTAATTTTTTGCCAAAAATGGCATTGATCAGGTTGGCACATTTTCGCCAAAAGCCTGAGAAGTTTATACAAATAAAATTTGGAAATTTGGAATTTGGAATCATGGATTGATATAAATTCAAATCAAATTTATAAAACTTAAAAGTAGTCTTATTGTGTGTTGTTTCAAATTTTTGGAGTTGAAGGACCAGATTACAAATAACAATCTTGCAATAGTAAACAGAGGATTCAACATTTTAGAGAGTCAGAATTCAGAGGAAGCAAGACAAAGGTAAGCAATTATTTGTTCACATTTCAAAGTATTGCTATTAATTTTAATTCCTAGAGGCTATAATCCTAGTGACTAGTGAGAGGTCATTGGGTGAAGATGTCAGACAAGGATGACTATCTTGAGATTGAGTATCCTCAGGATAATACTGTTGAAGGGATTCAGATATTAGGGGAGGTTGAGCCTCAGACTTCTCACTTTGCTCACGGTAGTGAAGAGATAGGAAAGCTAGACAAGGGTAAGACTCCTCAGGGCAGTGAAGGGCAGGGTAAGACTCCTCAAAATAGTGAAGGGCCTAGGAGGCCATCAAAATGCCCAAAACTTAAAGATACTACCATAAAGGCTTTCTTTGGAGTTGGAAATGTTTTTGCTCCATCAACATCTGCAATTGCAAGTGCAAAAGCCATTCATAGTAGCTCACCAGTACCAGTACCACAAGCTGGGGTTGTCATTGAGTTAAATGAAAATCAAAATGCATCAAATGAGGATAAAAATGGTGGCATGAGGGAAGATGTTATAAGGGATACGCAAAACCAGTTGGAAGAAAATGCTAGCAATGAAGATAATAATGATGTTGGTAGGAAGAAAAGAAAAAGGGAAGTAAAAATGGGGCTAGAGTGGGAAATGACAAGAAATTTTAAGGTTGATTGGGTAGAAAAGTACAGGTTCATTGAACCAGTCCTAAGAAATGATGAACAACCAATAGAATGCAGGTGTAAGATTTGTACCTGGAAAAATAAAAGAGAGAAGAAGTTGCAGCTAAATATTGACACTATAGAAAAGCATATTGGTAAGGTTTATGAAAAATAGACCATAGATGGACAATAAATATTAGTAGTGAGATGGAAATCAAAGGAAGAATGTCTTCATGTTAAGTATGCCATAGAATATGAAGAGCATAACAAGAGAATGGCAGTAATTGCTAGTAGTGAAAATCCAATCAAGGTTGGGTTTAAACATGTAGCCAATGAAGCAAACCTGGCAAAGACCATTTATATGAGTGTTGTTTTTCTTATTATGTCCAGAGGGCATCCTATGAGAGACTTTGTAATAGCCATACTTAACTAGCTCTGCTAGATTAAAAGGAAAATGAAACAGGAAACTAAGAGCACCATGTTTTTTTTTTAATAACCTAACTCGTAACAAATATAACATAACATTAATTATAACCAAAATTTAAAGAACTAAGGAATTAAGAAAATAACTTCAACATGGAAAGAATTACAGAATTGAATAAACTAACTAAAGTATAATATTCTTACAAGTAAAAGATCGTTTAAAATTAACTTTTCCCATAATTCTATTCTATCATTTGAACATTCAAACGTAAAGTACCAATAATGAAATTTAAAGAGAAGGAGAAGTTTCTCACTGTTCCATCCACATAAAAAGGTAGACTGAAAGATCTTGGCTATCATTAGGAGGGAAAGATAACACCAGGGCGTTTAACCACCCAAGCAATGAAACTAATGTTTCACGCTTTCTCCATTTCTCACTGAAATGGACCCAGCCCTCTACAGAGGAAAGAATAGATCAAAATAAGAGTAGTCAATTGGAATTGGTGGAACCCTACTGTCTCAGACGGTTACTCCTTGTAGCGACTGCTACCCTAGATTAACACCTATCTAAGAGAGTATCCGGGTTACTAGGAAATTGGTTCAAAATTTGGGCACACACCCTTGGCCAAGGTAATTTTCTACACTACTGAGCCTTACCTAATTTCCCACCCTATCCGACTAACTCTCATTTCACCTATCAAGGCTCTATTGTTTTCTGGAACTCTCACTGTTCCCTATTTGTATTTAATCTATACTACTATTTACAACCTTCTGACTCTTGCCTATTATTGGTACTATCTCTACCGCAAGGAGTTATCTTTATGTAACTAGTTGTAGTAGTTGTGAGTTGAATTTAAATGATTGTTAAGTTCATATCAAATGATCAGTTGAAGATTCTCCACTCACGTGGACTTAGTAAATATTGACTTTGTTATTTTAGTAGACTTCTAGGATGTTGAGGTTCGTAATAGTTGAACTATGATGAATACCATTTTTGTAGTCTTAATATTCCTGTTTGTTATGAAAGAACCAGTTTATAAGTTGGTTGAGGAATTCTAGCAAGAAGTCACAGGAAGAAGCACAGGGTGCTGAAACTTAACTTGAAATAAGCTTACCCTGTCCACTAATAGACTAGCAAGGTGAGTTAGTACACCCCTGTAAATTCAAAAGTCTACAGAATGGTTCACCATTTTCTTTCTCGACATTGCCAGTCAAGTGCATGTCGTGAGAAATGACCAGGAACCCGTATAAAATAGAGTTGAATAAATTGACTAGAAAAGACCCTTCTTGCTAAGACATGCCTACTGGTTAAAATAGATTGGTGAATAGCAAGAATGATAACAATATCCCACACCTTGAAGCATAGACGTAAGACTCAGGAATGAACTACATACGTAACTTCATAATCTTATACATGACTTGGCTTTGTATAGCATTTGAAACTTCATAAACTTTAATACAACTTTTCTATGAATAGGAAATTCTTACGTATTGACTCACGTTAGCACAAACTCCATATATTAATAGGAAAAGGCAAGCTCACTTGCATAGCAGTTTGTATGCAATCAAGGTAGCATAAGAGTCTCAAACTATAACAATCACCATAGTAAGAAAGTGAAAGGAAAGAAACCATGCCTGTTAGCAACGTCTGCAATCCTTCTCTCAGCTAAGTCATGCTAGATCCTTCCTGTCTCCCATCACCTACCTATGATAACCCTCACAACCAACTTAAAGAAGCTTCTTGAAATCCCTAACTACCCCCGCTCAGAAGGTGATGAAGTGGCTCCACTATCACGCCATCTTCCATCGTGAAAGCACCTCATTCCTGGATTAAAATAATTTAAATCGCTCCCCAATTTCTAATGTCTTTGTGGTATAACCACCATGATGATTTAGAAGACCACATTAAAATAAAATAAAATAATGGGGATAATAGCTAAGAATCACCCTCGAGAGTTGATACTCCTAAGAAGACATACACGACCAAATTCCACTAGAATAAGAGCTTAACTCGAAATGGCCCCCAAAAGAATTAAATAAAGAAACAAATAGTTAGACACTAATATAATTATCCGAGGTATGGTATTAGAAGATTGACGTGAATATCTTATAAGACAAATTGATTGGATTATGGTCTCCATAATTTTATATTTGTACCAAAATAATTCCCCAACAAAGAGGAGATAAAGGCCCAAAAGAATTATTATTATAATTATGAATGATGTCAAAATATTAATGAGATCACACCCCCCCTAAATGAAACATGCGGTTATAATTATGGAACAAATAACATTGACTGAGAAGTCACTCGAGGAGTTCACTATGAACCAACTTAAGCTTGGTCATTGCTATCATAGACAAATTCCCTACCAGACCTGATTAGGGTGTGGCCATCAGAATATTCCAATTCCCTTACCAATTTAGAACCATTTCCTCATCTTATTTTTCACTATCCTTTCCTCCTTTCCTAGTGTTATCTTGCAACCACTTGCACACAAAAAAATTTAATCCATCTTTTATATCTTGTATCCATAAATCAAAATATTTAGCATGTAATTTAAATCTAGATAAATTAATATGGTGCATGTTTCCCAATAATTCTTCTTTGATCTTTTAATTAACAATAACAGAAATAACTTTCCATAAATAGCGTAGCACAGGGAACATTAAACTAGAATATTAAACCAGAAACCATTTAGGGCACATTAATCTAGAAATATTAAACCAGAAACCATTTAGGGCACATTAAACTAGAAATATTAAACCACAAACTATTTAGGGCACATTAAACCAGAAATATTAAACCATAAACCATTTAGGGCACATTAATCTAGAAATATTAAGCCAGAAACCATTTAGGGCACATTAAACCAAAAATATTAAACCAGAAACCATTTAAGGCACATTAATCTAGAAATATTAAACTAGAAACCACTGTTTCAAAAAAGTTGTTGAAGAGGGGTGTTACAGACTTTTCAGAATATGGTAATTTATTATCTTTTTTGAAAGTTCCTCACTATCCTATGTCACATTGGTGAACAAACGTTGGATGGGAAATGACAAACTATCTTTTTGAGGTGGAAAAGCAAAATTTACAGGAGAAAGTAAAATAGTCCAGATTCATTTGATTATCCATAGATAAAGTTACTATAGTAGATAACACTTCTTGGGTCTGTAGGCATGTATATACAGTAAAAGAACATGTCTGCCAAGCTCATCTACTCTGTGTTCGTAAAATGAGGGGCTATTCAACAGCAAAAAATATATATTTTGAAGTGAAGAATGCTTTGAATGAAGTTGATGGTATGGATGATCTGACAATTGGAAAGAAGTTAGTGTGTGTTGGAGCTAATGGAGCTGCAACAATGCAAGGCCAAAGGAATGGTCTATGTGCAAGATTACAAACTAGTATTGCACCTTACATGCTTGGCATACATTGTATAAATTGTAAGCGATTTTCATATAGTGTCAAAAGTTGAAGATCTAGCTTGTGACATATACTCTTACTTCTGCAGAATTCCTAAACGTTTTGTAGAACTTAAGATTTTCTCAGAGGGAGTAACACCAGGAAACAAGCTTCTCAAGGATGTTGAGACCAAATGGATCTCTTTGCATGGACCAGTAGATAGAGTTCTAACAAAATATCAATCCTTGATCAGAGTAATATATGAGAAACGCCTCGCAATAAACAAAGCTCCTGATTTTTTACATAAGTTAAGTGATATAGAGACTCTATTAACTTTAGCCAGTCTTCTCCCTAGGTTGGATTTAATGAGCAAACTTGTTAAGAAAGCCCAAGACATGACTATGTATATCCATGAGTACTCAGATTTACGTAGAATGACATGCCTTTACCTGGATAATTTATACTCAAATTTGAATGATTTATGTGTGTTTGTGAAAGGATATGAAATACGAATGCACCAATCTAAGATGGGAAAGCAAGGCAGACTACTTCTAGTTAAAAGGGCTGATTTTGATAGGTTTGTTAAATCTGTTAGTGATAATTTGAAGTCAATTTCCTACCACCTTTCAAGTGAGACTCGTGAAAGATTCCCTCGAGAAGAAATTCTTGAAGCCATGGGTTGCGTATTTCCTCATTTTTAGAAAAATGTTGGAGATAGACAAATTGATGCTCATATGTTTCATAAAAAAATTGATGAATTGATCATAGAGTTTTCAAAACATGCAAATTGAAATGGATAAGAAATTGAAGGATTTATAGATTCAGCTAATCTTAAAAAACAATGTAGACAATTTGCATCATGTATGAAATTGCAGTTAAAAATCTTAGAGAATCCATTTGAACTTGATGCAATAACCAGGCTTTGGAAAAGGATAGAGCAGAGTGAAGTATTGCGTGATTCAATATCAGAATATTTCAAACTTGTTGATTTATGTCAAACAATGATATTGGGGTTGGTGGAAGATGAAATAGTTTTCAGTGCATTGGGGTTTTTGAAATCAAAGATCAAAAACAAACTAAACATAAATTTGGAAACTTGCTTGAGGTTGTTTGTAACTCAATACAATGTTAGAGACTTTCCTTATGATAGGGAATTGGCAATTTGGAATTCCCTGCGTGAAAGACGAGGGCTTTTAAACACTTCAAAACATGGTGGTTCTGAGACAAATGATGGATCTTGGTGCCATACTCAGAATGAAGATGAAGAATTTTTTGATTTTGAATACCCAACTCAGAATGAAGAAGAACCTCTTGCTAGTAGTAGTAGTCAATTTCAAGAGCTGGATTCCATGTGGGATATAGAATCGACATAATGCTCACTGACACTGAGTGAAGAGTGAAGTGATTTAGAATTAGTATTCGGTTAATAGGTATTTATAATTTTATACACTGTATACTTATTACTGTACTTGTTGGATAAATTGATAATGGACTTGATTCTGAATATTTATTATTGACAATTTGACTCATATTACAAGTAATAAGTATTGTTCATGATTTTTGTAATTTGAATTTGAATTTTTGTAATTTGAATTTTGATTTTTGTAATTTGTAATTTGAATTCATGATTTTTGTAATGTAGAATGTTCATGAAATTTGTAATTTGAATTCATATAATTATTAATGTCCTTTTTCATCATTGTAAAGTGTAAATGCCTTGGCCCTCAATGCATCATAGTCATGCAACCATGTTATTTCAAGTTTCAACTTCAAGAATCAAGAATAAGATTCAAAACTTAAGCTGGCCTGGTTCCGAAGTTATGCAAACAATTCATCTAACCCTATCTCAGCTTTGCTACATGCAAATTAGAGGCCTTTCAAACCCTTCTGAAGTTATGGTGACAGACCGATGGTCTTCTTAACATCTCCTCTCTCATATAACCTTGCGAAGTCCCACACAAAGCCTTTCGTAACCTCTCAACTGTTTAATCTTGTAACTGATTAACCTTTCCAAAGTTACACCTTTTTGCCAAATGCTTCATCACAACTTTGTAACCGCTAATACTAATGGCCAATAAACCCTCATGAATCTCCATAAACCAACTATTCCTAACAAATTGTCAAATATTAATCTATCTTTTGACACATGTCACAGTCCATTCCTCTGTGCTTTCCACGTGGCATGCAACTAACTATCACTTTCTACACCATTACACACTGTCACTTTTAACTAACTATCTCTTTAATTCCAAAGTTATGCATGACGTTAGTCAGGAGTCCCTCGGAAGTTTGGAACCCATTAGCATCCTAGCCACTTAACCGTTGAGAAGTTATGAAAAACCCGATGTTACTTCAAAACATTGCCGGTGGTCAAAGCTTCCTAATTTCTTAGAAATTGTCATTTATCAATTTATTATTTGTCATAGTTCATACTCATTAGTCAATTTATTATTTATCAATTTCCTAATACTAAGCATTTACTTAATTCCTTGAATCAAAACCATTTAAATTTTACTTAATTCCTAAATTCCTAAATTCCTAATTTCTAAAAGCAAATATTAATATAATAATATGACCATTGGCATTGACATTATACATAATATACAATTATACATTTAATTTTAAATAAATTGCAAATACGATCTTCAGGTTTTAGGAATTAGAATTGAGATTCTTGACTTGAGCCAATGAGCTCTTTACAAAATTACACAGGCACAGTGACAAAAAAATTGAAAATTACAAAATATCCTTTTATTAAATTTAACTTCCTTGAAATTTATACATCAAAATTTCAAATTCAAGAATCAATGATGAATGATCATAGTACCAGTAACTTCCTTGAAATTTATACATTAATGTCAATGATCAATGATCAGAAAATAAAAACTAACATTGGCATTTGGCAAATTAAATTTTTTTGGAAACAGTTATTAGAGTGGTAGCTGACAGCCTGGATTCTTTAGAATCAGTCTTGATTTGCACCAAAGGTGTATCCACAATAGGTGAACCGTAAACATAAGATACCCTATTCGAATTAACTGACCTCCCTCTATTGGCTCTTCATCTAATACCAAAATTGTCTCGACTCTCAACTACTTCCATCATCCATGTCAATGTGGCAAGGCCAAGGCTTGAATCTCTCCACTATTTTCCCACACCATAATTTCCCTCTTTGATGGCCAAGTTACCTCTCTAACTATATCCAAGTCTTCAAGGCATTTGTTCCACTTGGCATCCATTATGGCTCGAGATTCAGTAACAAACTTATTCATCTCAATCTCCTGCTTGTACAATTCATCCACAACTTCATAAAATGTTGAAATGTCAGCATCACCAACTGTAGACATGGAAAATTGGTCAAAGGCTTAAATCAATCAAAAGGTGCATCAAATCAACAAAATAGCATGAAAAATCAATAAATGGAACAAAGGCAATTCAAATCAAAGGAAAATTCAATTAAATGATTAAATGATTAAATAAAGCTTGAAAAGGGGAAAAACACTACGAAATTGATTAAATTCAATTAATGACATAGTTGTTGAAAGAAAAAATCAAAATGAACCTCTTACCCTTCATGGCTAAATTTAATTACTTTAATTAATTAATAAATCATAATTTCCCTCAACAAAGCAAATTGGAGACAAAATGAACACAAATCACTCACTTTTGTTGAAATGGTCCAGCCTTTTGAAACCATTTAAATGATTGTCCCCTCCTTGTCCCCCCATTTATGGACAAAGCAAAGCCAATTGACCTTACCCAAGCATAACCATGGTTATCTCACTCTACCCCCTACCTTTGGGAAAATCCTATAAGTAGAAATCATTTTGAGGCATTAAGGATCCACTCCATATCTTTGAATTGCAGCAAAGCTCTTGCAATTTGCATCCACATCACTCACTTATCATTTTTCATTGCTAATTAGCTTAAATTGCTTTGATCATAGTAGATTGTTCATCAAATAGAGCTAGAATTTGATAGAATAGATCTAAATTTGCATATCATATAGCTTAATTCTCATCTTTAGAGTGTCACTAGTGAGGATCATAGCTGAGAGCCTCATTTACCACTTTATTTTAGAGATCCATGAGATATTTAGATTAATTGTGCATTATTTAGATTAGTTTGCTTTGAATAGTGTAATTGTCTTTTAAATCTTGTTATTTCATGAAGGTGTAAATCACTTACACACACAAATGGCGCCCACTGTGGGGCTCAAGGCCTAAAATTCATCATTATTTTCACATTTTTGCTAAATTTAGGCTAGAAATTGTATATTTTTGCTCGCTGCCTGTAGATCACAGAGAAGAAATCATGCCGACAGATAAAGAGATCTCACCTTTAGCAAAGAAATGTCGCCTATGGAGAATAAAATGATGCACTGAGTCTGGACTTTTATGTGGATTAACCTACAGATTCATGCTGTCGGACAGAGAAATAATGCATTATAGAAATAAAATCACGCTTCTGGTTATTAAGTTGTCACGTTTGTGACAAAGATACCATGCATCTGGTCATTTAAATGTCACGGACATCAATTGAAAAGTCACTTTCAGGAAGTCATTTTATGTCTGGTGTGAAGGGAGTACTCTGCCTTATTGATTTAATTTCTCGCTTTTATCATTTGAAATGTCACCTTTGATAAATTAGATATCACTTTTATTGCATCAGTTTGTCGCGTCTGGTAAAGATTTCACACGTAGATAAAATTTGATATCACTCCTGGTTATTTTGATCTCGCTTGAGCCCCGCAAGGTGATGCTTGCGGTTAAAGTAATCACGCCTTTGTCAAATTAGATCTTGCGTACAGTCTGGACAATGTCGCGTGGCTGTACTTTTATATTTTATCAAAAGTGTTAAAATAATGACTATATTCTGACTTCACGTCCTTTTTTTTTTTGTCTCAGGAGTATGGTCTGTCATAAGAAAGTTCAAAAACCAGAGAGAAGGCATAACTTGAAGGAGAAATTGATCGCTAAGAGGATAAGAAAGGAAAACCGGATACACACCACCTTTGTTCTCAACAATGACTTAGAAAGGGATGTGGAGGTATATGCTAAATGCATTGCTATTGTAAATGCTTACAAACAGAAATACGTATCATTAAATTGGGAGTTTAGTCCCTAAGTTTGTAAAATTTTGCAAATATTGAAGTAAAAGAAGGAATAAAAAGCATAATCAAAATTGTAGCATTCTAAGCTTTGATTTTGGTTTCTCCTCACTTTGTTTGTTTGTGCCGACTAATTTTCTGGTGGAGGGAACATTTCACTAAGGTAAGGGAAGGATTTGGAGAGAAAATGAGAAAATCTACTACTTAAAAATGCGCCTAGCCTTTTCTAGCATCGATTAAGGTATTTTTCTCATCAAGCTTGCACATTCCTTTAGCTTGTGGCATTTCAAAGTTCAAAACATAGTTTAATCATAAAAGGGAAAGAATAAACACTTCAATTCTAAGAACCCCTTTGTCACGGGGTTGAAAAAGAACAATTGATTGTAAGTGTTTGGGAGAAATCCACTTTTCATGCTTTCAATGAACATGTTTAGAACTTAGTGGGCTTGCCTCCTGAGATTGCCTTAAAGGGCCAGTGAGAGGGACAACCCAAAGTGGGATACACTTGCCTTTGCCACAAGAATCTGACCCACTATAAAAAGAAACGCGTGTATCCTTAATGGGGTGCACGACAAAAGGATTTTAGCCCTTTTGAACTTCCTCTAGTAGTCCTAACGAATTGCGCAAAATCATACTTTGGTGCGTGTGGGAAGCCCCTTAACATACTTGGGGGATGAATGGTTGAAATCCATTTTGAACGGAATCCACACTACAAAATGGTAAAAATAGCAAAAACTACCTAGTAGAGCCATTTAAAATCCAAATTTGTGCTAGGTAGCTTGCTTGGAAGTCTTTCTTGTGATCAAACCCATGGAAACATTCGAGAATATACACATTAGAATGATCTAGGGATATGGTGAACTATTGATGTGTGTGTTGAGATTGTCTTCAACTTTTCAAACAAGAAGTTCCAAAGTACTTGATCAAAATACAATTAAATTTTTAAATCTCATAAATTGATCAAGACTTGTGACACATTCCAAACCAACCCAACTGGATTGAAATTAAAGAAGGAAGGATTGATCCATAATGATGAGCCTATTTGAGGGAATGTCCGACGATCAAATTTTAGAAGCATCCAAAAATACTGAATTGATCAAAGCAATGGAATTAACTTTGAAAAGGTGTAATGAAGCATATTCCCTTTATTTAGCTCAATCAAAAGCTAAACTTCCTCATAATGATGACACGTCAACTTTAAGAAAGGATGAGGAAAAACAAAAAGATACTTTATCTAAAAGGTGATCATTAAGATCAATGTGTCCTTTTCTTTATAATGATAGGCCATCCATATCTTCATTGTCCTCATATCATAATGTCCATTGGAATCAAAATGATGAGGTGTTTGAAGAAGAAGTTTCAGAAGCAATTCAAGATCCCATGTTTATGGAAATAATGAAATTAGTCTTGGAGAGGAATAAAGAAGCATATTTCATGAAGTTAGTTCAAGTAGGAGCTAAGCTTCCTCATAATTTTGACATATCAACCTTGAGAAAGGATGAGGAAAAACAAAAAGATACTTTATCTAAAGAGCCATCATTAAGATCAATTTGGCCATTCCTTTATGATGATGGGCCATCCGTATCTTCATCCTCCTCACAAAAAGAAGCATTTCAGAGAAACAAAGTTATCTCAGATCAAAGGAAATTGCATAATCAACCTATTTGTGATCAAGATAATAAAGAGTATGGAGTGAAAAATACCGCTCTCAAGAAAGATAATAAACCTCCATATAGCAAGAGTAATCCATTCATCCTTTGTCCATCTCCTAACAAGGTTTCTCCCTGGATGACTTGTACACCTTTCATCCTTCATCCATCTCCCGAACCTCTATCTAGCAAAGACCCTCCCATAGCTAGCATTCCTTTCATCTTTTCTTCATCTCCCAAAGCTCCACAATTATCCAAAATTCCTCCATCAAAGAATGAGCCTAATGATGACACTTTTCCCATTAACTATGTCTACCCTCAAGGGCTACCTCTAAAAGAAACCCAAGCTAACTCACATCTTGCTGCAGATTGTTTCCATGCTTCAAAGATCTTAGAACCCAAAGTTTCATGTGCCTCAATGCCTATTATACCTATTCAAGAGGATCCTACACCATTCTTCCAAACATTCCCCACACATATCCAAACATCTACCTTGTCCTTAGAAGTGGCTTCATGTCAAGAGGATAATCTAAAAAGAAAAGAAACAAATATTGATAAAGATCACGATCAAGATTATATACAAACTCCTCCCATAGTTGATGAAGGTCCCATATCCCTTGAAACTTGTGATGATCCCCTTGCATTCTTTAATGGCTTCTAAGATGACATCCTTCCATTCCAAGAACAAAGTACCCTTCCAAGTTCCACATCTTCTCCACTTCCCAAGCAAGATCAATATATCCCTTCCACAAGTTCCAATGAGCATATTGAAAATCAAGAGCAAAATACCATCTCTACACCATTTGAAGATCCTTGTCAAGATCAAAGTATCCCTTCATTTCCTTGTCATATTCCTCCATGTTCACCTCAAGAAACCATCATTCTTCCAAATCCCTTGCATGATAATAAATCCACTCAAGCTTCAGTTGATCCTATCAAATGTGTTCCTATCAAAGCTATTCATGAGCCTATTGGTATAAAGATAAATCCTAAAGATAAGAATCTTGGCGATGCAGTTCCTTCCAAAGATATTGATATCCCTTTCACACCTTATATTCCTCCATTCAAATGCAACCATATGCCATCACTATCCTCCAAATCCATTTTGGGTTCCTATGTCCCAAAACAAAAGTCTTCATTCCTTCCATCCATATTAGGTCCATATATTCCTCCATCCTCTATTCCTATCATCCCTAGTTATCCATTCACTTACCCTACCATGTATCAAGATCAACAAAGACACACATACTTGAAGAATGTCCAAACACCAATCCATATGAAACCTCCATATTATTCCTATTCATCCACAATTCCTAAGTCTTTTGGAAGCAATTTTGATGTAGAACATAAAAATCATAAATCCAAGAATCCATATGTGTATAAAAATCACAATGTCCCATCTAATCGACATGTGAATGAAAAGAAAAATGAAGTATCCAAAAGGCCGCAAAGGTCTACAAAACAAAAAGAAAAAAATAAAATGTGGGTTCCTAAATCCCTCATTGAAGAAGTGCATTCAAAAGCATTTCAAAAGAAAGAAAAATCAAAGAATACGTGGATTCCCAAGTCACTTTTGAAGGACTTGCACACAAAAGAAGAATCAACATTGACATTCAAGCTTCCAAAGGCTTCCATTCCATCTCCTTCCAAACATCCTTCATCTTCTTACATCCCAAAATCCACTACCTCAAAAAGATCCTTACCTCCATCATCTATTGTTCCTCCATCGTTCCACCACTCTTCAAAGTGTGTGTCAAAGTTGATCTTGCCAACATTCCCATCTACAACATACCTTCTTCTTATCCTCACATTCATTTTCCAATGCATACTTTCTGTACTTCCATCCCTCTTATCAATACCTTTGAGCATCCTAGTCATACCCATGGTTTATTACAACATATCTTTCAAAGGAGCATTGTCCAAAGATTCTAATGTTGGAAAAATATTAAAAAATACAAAAAAAGAAAAAAATAAAGAAAAAAAGAAAAAAATGAAAAAAGAGAAAAAGTGCCTTGGTGAAAACCTAGCAATAGGCACCTTGGTAGCAAAAATAAAAAGAAATAAATCTAGGGTGAAAACCACTTCTTGTGGCACCTTAGACAAGTATCATGATGAAAACCTGGCAAATAGGCATCATGCGTAATTCTTCCTTCTTGCACTCTACACTTGGGGGTAAGTTTCATCCATGCTATCTTCCATCTTCCTATCATTTACCTCACTTTTGTCCATATTTCCTCTATCACCTTCATCTTGACAAGGTTGAACACATCCATGAGCATTGAGTATCTTAACATCCATTATCCTTTCCATCAACTTATGTACTTGCTGCATCCATGTTACCCTATCATGATCTTGCTTATCCCAAATTCACCTTCATTATTCCTTGACAGTCTTTTCATAATCCCAAAACATCCCTTCATAGCCTCCATCACTCCTTTATCTTGATTGTGTTATCTTATCCACATCTTACCCAAATTGACCCTTGGTCTTGATCAAAATGAAGAACTTAAAAAAAATAAAATAAAAATTGTTATAAAAAACTTCTTGACATGTCCACTCTTTTGGATCACTCCTTTTCATGGTAGCAGATCGATATCCTATAGGCTATCTAACACTGTATCATTGGCTTTCATGGCTTATCCAAAAACACGCTTCACATTGCTATATCATTTTTTCCTTAGCTTGGGTACTCTTGAGGAGATAGTCCTATGGGTCACATTCGCATACTTCTTCCATCATAGCCTTTCCATCTCTAATCCATCAGCTTGCAAATCCATCCTTCATGTCCTATATCTTGCTAAGACATTGGGGGAAAACCAATGTGATCTTGTTTGAGAGCGGGTAAAAAGGACAACATGAAGTGCTTTTGAGCTGCATCTTACATAAACCGAGCTTCGGTAATATTTTGGAAGTTTTTTCCAAGTCCAACATTTTTTCTATCCAACTGGGGCATTTGATCTTAATCAGTGGATTTCAAAAACATGCATGAATTCACATGAAGCAAGGCATTCAACCCAAAAAGGATTCAATAGTACAATATTTAGTCACATCAGAGAGGGAATTATCAGAGTTTCAGAAGAGAGAAGAAGATTTTCGTGAACCTTTGATGGATATCATTGTTCACTAACCAAGAATTCAATTACCACAACTTGATCCATGAGCCTTCATTGACTTTATTATTCGGGATTAAAAATTGACAAAACACTTTAAAAAGATCAGAATGCTTGGAAATACTTTTTGAAAATCATGAAACATTGCAAAACACTTGAAGCTTTCTTTTGATGATCTTTACTTACATTGATTTTTATCACATCTTTTTAGCTAATCGATGATGTTTCGACTAGATTGGCAATGATGGAGACATGATATTTTTCTTGCCTTTGAGTGACTGTCTTGAGGGATATCCAACAACTTATGTGAATTCATCTAATGACATGGTCATCAAAGAACCATCGAGGACTTTCATATAGGGTGGAAGGTTGACCTTTGCTTGTTTATGCAACATTGAATCCATTGAAACTGGTATTCATACTCTCATAGTTGGTTTATTTGACTAGTGTGGGTTGTACTAGTTCAAAAAGGAGGTTACCAAATGCAATAAAAAGTGGTATTCATATCATCATGTCAGTGGGCAGTGGTAATTGTACTTTCTTTCCGGTCCCAAAGTGATCAATGATGAAAATTTATCCTCAAGGCATTTATTTGCTAAAAGCTAGTGACACTTAGCTGCATTGCATTGCATTATCATGTTAGATTAATTGCATGTGCATTTGTTTATAGTATTTTTCCAAGGAAAAGGGGGGTCATTCAATTGAAATCTTGATCAATCATAAAATGGGTCATTCAATCAAGAATCAAGGAAAGTCCATAAAATCATAAGTGTCCATAATATCAAAGATCCATGAACTTTGTCTAATCAAAGATACAATGTCATCAAAGTGATAAATCAAAGTCCTAATCAATAACTGAAATATCATGATACAATATCAACAAACTGAAAGAGCTCCATAATCAATAATCTCAATAACATGTACTCTAGCTGGGTCAAACCATGACTTAAATCCAAATATCTAAGAAGCTAAGGTCCATATATATATCATTTACGAAAATGTGCCTATTTTGCAAATCAAGGGAATCATATCAGTATTCTATATCAGTGAGTCATTTTACGTCAATCAATCCTATCAAAGTATCAAGCAATCACACCCAGTACCATTTGTTCATGTCTGTGTGTCCTGAGAATGAAGTAGCAGTATCAAATCATATCGGTTTTCAGACTGATTGATTTATCCTATCAGTTATCCTACCTATCAGAACTATCCTATCAGATTGACAAATCACATTCATTGGTACCATTATCCTATTATTATAATCACTTGTTTTGCTTAACTACAACAAACCTATCTATCTTGGATATGCAAATTTGTGAGTCATAGCATATCATCAATATTTTTCAGAAATCAAAACATATTCCAATCAATCAAAATCTTTCAAATCAAGGACTCAATATGTTTTATTTCTGAGGGGGCATCAGAGTATCAAATTGGCATCGCATCAAAAACATTTATCAGTGGGGCATATCATATCAAGTTATCATATCATATCAATTTCATATTAGAAGGCAAATTAGTATCAGATCAGTTTACCATATCATATCAAACCTATCAACATATCAGAAATCAGTGGACCCAGGACCTATCATCAAACCAAGACCCATATCATATCAGAGGCATCAGAATCATATCAGCACCATCATCAAAGGCACATCATCATCATCAGGAAGTACATCAATTAGAATCATCAGAGGCATATCAGAATCAGGACCTAACAGAATCAGATCATCAAACTAAGGGAATCTTTGAATCGGTGTTCTTCACACATCGACTCAAAGAGGGGCATTTGTAGACATGGAAAATTGGTCAAAGGCTTAAATCAATCAAAAGGTGCATCAAATCAACAAAATAGCATGGAAAATCAATAAATGGAACAAAGACAATTCAAATCAAAGGAAAATTCAATTAAATGATTAAATGATTAAATCAACCCACTCCTGGCATTCCTTCAAGTGTCCCTCTATGTCCACAATAGTAGGGATATATCCTTCAGACTCTTCAATAAAAACTTTAAGCTTTGCCTGAACGTTTTGTAACTTGCCAGTGAAAAATGCATACAAATCCTTTCCTAATAACAACATTTCCTTAACATCAATTATTTTGTCAAGTAACTCCATTTTTTTTCCCATTAGTAAAATTAACCTATCAAAGAATTGTAATTATGGGCCCCAAGTATTAAATAATGGGGTTAGTACAGACAATACATTAGAACATTGAAATTATGTCCCCTGCAAAGAAATGAAAGTACTATGAAGGATTTGAGACTTCCCTTTTAAAATATTTACTTTGTGCAATAGCACCTTCTTCAAAGTCTCCTTTTTGGCAATTCCAGTATTAGCAGGCTCAGGCTAATCAACATCCATTATTATCTTTTATGTTGCAAGTTCTGGTGCTAAGCCCCCCTCATGCTCAGTTTGGACCCCAACATCATAGACCTTTGTAAATTCCCTGGACTAATTTTTTAGAGTATTTATTTAATCTTTTAGCTCCTTCACAATCTTATCCAAGAAAAAATTCTTCTTCAGTTCCTCTTCAAACTTTTTTCTAGTTGCCACATAATCTCTAAATGTCCTGGCTAGCCTGTTCTCTAAGTCCTCAACCACTGCTTTATTCATGGAGGATGTATAATGTAGGAGATTTTCTATCTTTGATCCTATAGTGTCCTACAACCTCCATATTAATTGGCTACCTTGTGATGTGTCTTGGATGTCAACCAATCTGGTCTTATTAGATTCTAGGGCCACACACCATATTGCTAGTGTCTTAGTGTCCATATTGAATCTAGAACCCCTATGTAGTTCATTAGGGCCAAAATCTTCATAAGCTATAGCTTTATCTTGCCTCTTGATTTGGTCAATTAGGAATGAGGACTCTAAGTCCCATCCATGGATCAACAACATGCCACTTCTCTTTACAAGATCTGTTGCCTCCTCCAAAGTTCATGTTTCAATGTTGGGATCATAGGCCTATAAGTTTTCAATCATTTCAACAATTTTTTCCTATGATTCCCCTGCTTTCAAAGACATTGTTAATTCATTTTGCTTAACTCTAAAGAGAAAAATTTTAAACTCATAAGACTTGATGAATTCATCATCATCTATAAAAGCTTTAGCTTGGATGCCCCTGTCATCCAATCTAGCTCTAGCCAATTTTAACTCATCTAGGGCCTTTTCTCCCTCATCTTCCAGTGATGTCAAAAATTGTTTTCTTAAGTCAGCAAAGTAATGGCTATTACTTGGCAAGATTTGTAGTGCCTTTTGCCTTGCCTTTTGTGGTACATTCATCAACTTTTGTTTCTTTGATGGCCCCTGCTCAGATGTGGATGGCTCACCTTGTTCTATTTCTACCATAAATACCACATCAGGTTCAACTTCCTCAGGGTTTATTCTATCCTCCTCCTTCTCCTTAGGGATGTTTGGCAGTTTAGACATAATATCTTCGTAATTATCTATACACATGTCAATTCTCAGCATGTATTAGAGATTAGGAAAGAAACCGGGGAAGGTAGGGTCTTCATTTTTCAATTGTTCCTCTACCATTACAATATTTTTCCATTTATAGGTTCTCTCTTTATAGATATCTTGAATAAAAACATTTCTAATAACATCCTCATCTTCCATAGGCTGATTTAGAGCCAAATTGTGATTCCTCATTTCTCTTAATGCTACTCTAACAAAGTATTCGAGGTCATACATCCTTGCTTTACCAGAGGGCAATCTGAATTGTCTCAGGAATTCATGGATTTGGTCCACAACATCTTTACCTATAGAGAAATCCCCTATTTGGAACCTCCTTGCCAAAAAGGCTCCCTTATGTCTTTTAGTGCCTAAGTGCTCTCTATCCATCATGATAAGCTGCCACATGAATTCTACTATTTCCAATATTTCTGGGACAAATTTTGGCATTATTTGTGGAGGTTGAGGGAAAGAATACACTCTTATAATAGTAAAATTCTCAAAAACAAGAAATCACCCCAATTGTGCTTAATGTCATTGTCAATTTTAAATGCTAAGGGTCTAAGCAATTTTCTAACAAGTAAAGGAAATCTACCCCTCACAATACCTAAAATGTTCATTAATGGATCCATAAAATCACTATAAAAAGCAATGGAATTAGAGAAATGGTAAGTTCTATGCCATAACCTAGTCCATAGTTGAACTAGACTAGTTCCTCCTACATTCTTGGTCTCATCGATGAACCCTGGGTTGATGCAGCTAATATTGCAATAGAGGATCAGGTGCATCAACATGGAGTAGTGATTGAACTTGAAGCTTTTCAAATCAATCTTCGCATTCATCAACTTAGTGTGCATTACATTGATTATCTGCCCCAGATAATCAAACTCCTGGTTGGTGTACAAGTCCTGAACATCTGTATCCATGACATAAATGTCAGGACACACTATCAAAATTCCATCTATTCCAATAACTTTGTGTAGACCGTAGATGGTATTCTAGAAATAGGGAAAGAAAAGCTCAATATCAAATCAATCTGCAACCTTCTTTGGTAACAACCCTGCCTCTTTCTTTTCTCTAGGAATATGCTTCCTCATAACCCTTCCAGTGTAGTAAATTTTCTATCTATTGAACAAGGCCTCCTCTTCTTCTAGGTTAATATACATGCTCATAGGTCCTTGAAGGTCAAAAGCTTGAATAAAAGTTGCTTTATCTAACATGCAGAGTATAGATTTGTCATGCTTGTGGAAAGCTTGTGTCACTAGATAGTATGCTTGAATTAGCACTTTCATGAGGTCTACATCCAAAAATATCTCAAGTACTATCAACTTTCCCAAGTTCCTGTCCCATGGATTTGAAATAGGAGGGCCTCTAAATCTATTGTTATAGAAATACATGAAGAGCTCATACCCAATTGTGTTTGGGTAGACAACATCCCTACAGAATGCATAAGGGTCCCTCCATTCATAAGTGTTAGCTAATTGCAAATTTGAGGATCCAGACAATAGTTTCATCCATTCTTCAGCGTATATGTTTGGCCTCTTTGTTCTTGAATGCGCAACAACACTCTTTTCTGGTACTACAACAACATCAAGAGATCCTTATTCTTCCATTATTTATGTATACTAAACTCTAAGCAGTAAGCTCCTTTTCTACACTTAAAGCCAAAGGTTTCAACTATCTAGTTGCTCTTCGACTCTGGAAATTAAGGATGCTCTGTGAAGTCACTGAAGTGTGAACTATATTTAATAAATAAAAAGTAAAAAGAAACTCACAAGTACAACCAGCCACCAGGCCACCTATTCTATTAAAAATTAAAATCTCATCAAGCACACACACATGAAATTAGTAATTACCTTTTTCAAAAAAGTGTCACTGTCAACTGCCACTTCCAGCATAGATTTGGCAGCAATCCAAGAGAAAATAATTAGCGTGTTTCCGAAGTGACGCTAATGGTACATCTAACCCTAGGTCCCTATCTCAACTTTGCTAAATTTCTACCTGCAAATCAGGGGCCTTGGCCCTTGGCCATTTGAATTTGAAATCCCAAAACTTTGAGACTTGTGAAGTCACGCAACACTTTTTTGAAACTTTGGGACTATTAAACTAACCAGGAAAATGAAACCTTGAGATGTTATGACATAGCCTGGCATGCTGCATGATACTTGTACTTCGTAAGTACCATCACAAATGGTGAAGAAACCCTACCAAAGCTCTACAAACATTCCATTGTTTGGTACTTTCCATGTAGCATGCAACTTACTCTTCGTCTCTCACTTTTTAACACCTTACAAAGTTACGCACGAAGTTAGTCAAGACTTTGGAACCCCTAACCATCATAAAAACTTAACCGTTGAGAAGTTATGAAATAGCTAGGTGTAACTTTGGAACCGATCACCATCATAATAAATTAACCATTGAGAACTTACAAAACATCCAGGCGTAACTTTAGAACTGATCACCATCATAATAAATTAACCATTGAGAAGGTACAAAACAACCAGGTGTAACTTCGAAATAGATTACCATCATATTAAATTAATCATTGAGAAGTTATGAAACAACTAGGCGTAACTTCGGAGCTTGGAGTGGGTTCCAATTTATTTAGTATTCTGATTTAGCATTTTGATTTAGTAATTACAATTTACCTATTTATCAATTTATAAATAATAAAACTATTGTTCAATTTCATGATTCATGTAACATGTTACTGTATTAGTGTATTGACTATTGAAATTTAAAGTATTAGCAAATAACGCGTAAAACTAAAAATAGTAACACTATTTGAAAAAGAGTCTTCTGACTTCTCAATGTCTCAGATGTATATAGACTACAATATTACTATTAAATTCAAAAACTAGTATACAATATACATAATACTAGTAACTAAATCACTGATTCACTGAATGGTTGTGGTTTCCCCAGAAGGAGAAGCGACAAGCTTCCAACCGTTTCCAAAACCAAAATGAAAAGTACATTCAATTATTTTGTATTTACAAATTACAACTTACAAGTAACAAAAAATTTCGTAAGATCCACAAAGATAAAAAGATTAGTTGATGCGCAAACTAGAAAATAATCGTATCATCTGATTCATCTCCTCCTAGAACGCCTCCTGGTCGAAGCTATGATCGTAAAAAATGGCATGCATCTCCGCCTTGTCATGTTCTACTTCAAGTTCGAACATGTCGCTTTGGTATCTGGCGTAATTGGTAGCATGATCCCATGTTGCAGACATAAGATGACTGAGGACATCCTAATGAATCTCCTCCTCCATATCCAAATTTGGTTGGATAATAGGTTTTGGGTTATCATTTGATGATCCCTCAACTACTGGAAGACCCATTCTGTCATCCAAGATTCCAAATTTAGAAATTTAGAAAGCGCCCTGTGTTCTGCAATTCCACTACCCAGGAGTATATAAAGAAAATAATCACCAACTTGCCAGCCGCAATAAATTTTGAAGGAATGTTTCACATAAGGTGGCTTGCCTGGGAAAAGGAAATTAATGAATTTCGGTAAAAAAAAATTGCAGACATTGTATCTTGTGTAACTTGGCTCCAAAGTCAAAAAGAAGAATAATGAATGTTGATGAATCACAACTCATATCCCATAAAATTATCCTTTTTAATGTCTAATCAAAATCTTGGCTTGGATTATGTACCACTCAAGTTATGCAAACTACCAGTGTTACCTCGGAACCACGTCCACCATATCCTAGCCATAATTTTAAATTTTGAACTAACAACTTGGCAGCCGCATTAAATTTTGAAGGAATGTTTCATGTAATGTGACTTGGCTCTGAAAAGAAAGATAATGAATGTTTATGAATCATAGTTGAGATCTTGTACAAATTAACCTTTTTAATTTCTAATCAAAATCTTGTCGTCGTTAAGTCTCATTAATTGTACTTCAGTGTTCAATGTCACTATAACTTTGGGGCTAAGTTACGCAGACTACCAACATGGCCGAAGTCACGCACACTGTCAACCTATCCTTTGCGTATCTTTGTGGCCTTCAACTACAAACTGCTAGCATAATCACCAAAGTCATGCACATCGTCAACCTGACCATTACGTATCTTCATAACTGTTAGCATCGACCCTCCTTTTAGCCTGCCAAAGCTATGCACACTATCACCAGTCACCACAAACTGTGCCAAAGCTCTGCAAATGCCAAATTGTCAACCACAAACTTACTTGACCTTTGCATATCTTCGTGGCCTACAACTCTAAACTACCAACATAACAACCAAAGTCACGCACACCATCAACATGACCATTGCATATCTTTGTAACCGTTAGCCATCGACCCTCCTTTTAGCTTGCCGAAGCTATGCAAAATATCCTCACAAATTGGTCATCAGTAAATGACATGTAGCACCCAACTTGACACGTAGTCCTATCACTATGTTTTGAATATTCTCCAATTTATATTTTTATAATATAAATACTATTTTTTATTCGCCAATATATATTTTAGTAGTTCTGAAACAAAAACACAATTCACCAAGATTTTCCACATAGTTTCAGGGAGCATCAATGACTCACCAAAATTTTCCACATATTTTTAGGGAGCATGATTGATTCGCCAATTGAGATTATTTTTTTTCTTTGAAAAGAAAAAAATTTCGCCAATAATTTAAAAAAAAACAAAAACTTTCACCACTTTTTTACACCTTTTTTAAAGGGGGGGGTTTCTTAAAGATTACCTTGGTCTTGTTGCCTTGTGGTAACTTTGAAAACCACTCCATGGCTTGGCCTCCTAGGCTTCTTGGAAATAGATGCATTAAATAGGTGGTATCGTGCATGAACTCTATACTCAAAGCATAAAATTCCCTTAGGTGGTCTTATGGGTCAGATTTACCCATATACTTGTCATACCTAGGAAAAACCACGTTGGGTGTGTTAGTGCTTTTTCTTGTAGGATCAAACTTGGTAAACATATAGGCTTAATTCTCTGTTAAAAGGGCTCCAAGTTTTCAAGAAATAGACTAATTAATGAGGACTGGATAAGATCCTCCTTTTGCTTCGAGCTCCACAGGACTCAGGTGGGTATTGCCCATAATGATTTACTAAATTTCAGGTAAACATTCAAATGGTGGATTAATTCTTCACTACTATGCTATTTTTTTAAAAGTTAATTCAATAAAACATTATTACTCTGAAGACAGCCTAGATTATCCTGATACAGAGTACTATAATAGAAACTGCAAGTGTAATAGCATGGAGCAGTGATATAAGGACATTCATCCTTCTTCTTTTTCTGAGTTAAACTCAAGGAAGGGTAACCTCTTGATTCTTTCTTGAAGGAATCACTAATTATGAACTATACCACCTAGATACAGTTCTTTCAAAAATACACAAATAATTCTTAAAAGTAAGAATACTGGTAATAAAATGAATTTTAGTATCTCTAAAGATCATAAAAAGATAATTTTATCAGAAACACACTTCAAACCAGTGCCTAATCCAAAGGGCAAAAGAGTTTAAATGCAAATCCTCAAGGTTATTTTAAAAGAAATACAACAGTATGCCTTGCAAATAATCTGGAATCTGAATAAAATGCCTGACAATCTATTCTATCAATCTACTATTACTATTATCAAAATCTCTACATATAAGTTTACTCTCTACAATTGATAATAAGGATTTTAATTCTCTCCTTGAGAGAAACTTACAATCAATTGAAGAAATTGCTTAACAATTAGTATATTTTAAATGTCTTATAGATAAAACATACAAGAGAAAACATACAAATAAAGAGACAAAAATAATAGGAGACAGAGATTGTAGTGTATTTATATTAAAATGAACCTATAAATTACACATAAAGACTCATGCTCAGAAGCTCAGACACAAAATTTAGAAGTCTTCTCTATAGCAATTATACTCTATTTCTCTATTATCCTTTTTCTAACCTCTACAAAAAATGAGGAGACTGCCTATATACACCGCTCAACCATCTTAGAATTCTCTTATCAATGAGAATGCAACAAGCTTCAGATGGTTGGAGCCCTAACCCTAAAAGCATATAAAAAAAATTACAATAAGCCCTCGAGTGGTGGAAAGACAAAAATATTTTGGATTGTTCTGCTTGCTAGCTTGTTGATCACTGACACCTTCGTCTATAGATATTCATGATAGCTTCTTGAGTTGTTGTGAGATATGGTGACAACCATTCAAGCTAACCTACACCATTCTTACTGATAGCTTATCATCCCTATGCTCTGAGGTCAGGTTTCAGGTACTCTAGGTGTCCTCTCTACTCATCATCCAAAATATCAAAGTCAATTGCTGTAGACTTTATCTTCTTGGGCTTTGTGAGCTCATCCCATGCAGTGACCTCTTCCTCTGTCGGCCATTTATAATTCTGAGTATGTTGTAGCTGTGCTTTTTGTCTCTCCCATTTGGCATCTATTATTGCCTTGACATCTGCCACAAATTTGGTGAGCTCTATTTCTACCTTTATGGCTTCATCCAGAGTTTTATTAAACCTCTCCATATCTACTTCATTATTTTCATCTAGAAATGCCTCTTTCCTAGGCAATACAAGATCAAAATCTAATCTCCACCGATCAAGGCTCTTCATGGCACCATATGCATCCTTAATGGGAGGGATGAATCTATTGGAATCTGAGCCAAGCATGACTATCTTAGCCTCAATCTGATTTGCCTTGCCTTTAAAAAGTGGCAATATGGCCTTTACTTTGTTTATCTCTTCACCTACTTGCAGGACAATCTTTGAAATATCAGTTCTTAAAGATTGAATAGCAGTCAATCTTTCAAAAAGTGTTGCTCTGACCATCCAAGTTTCATAATAACCATTTAAAATTGAGACATAATTATTTACCTCTACTTGCAATTCAGGCAATTTAATATAAGCATTGAAGACCAAATCAAATTTATCTTTTGATGCATTAATCTTGTGCTGCAAGATTTTTAGCAAGGCTTGTAGGATAGCCTCATTCTTTTCCAAATTTATTTTTTCAATCTCTGTAGCAACCTCCTCTTCACTCATACTTCTGTCTTCTAGCAATGCAGGTTGTTGAGGTGGTGCAGGGGTAGCTACAGGAGTATTCATTATTTGCTTCTCTAGGTCTGCCAAAGACTTCTCCAATGCCTTCTCCTTTATCATCTGGATATCTCTATCCTTCAATAGTGCACTGTAGTCTTCTAGTAGGGAACCATACCTTTCTGACAGTTGCTTTTTTTTTATCTTCATTAAGCCTAGCAAAATGGGTTAACACTTGAGAGATCTCAAGGTCTCCTATATTATGGATTGACCATACAATTTTGTCACCATCCATTTTCTCCTTGACATTAATAATTGAAGTCTTTTTATCCTTAGGATAAAGACTCCATAGAGCCAATGCTTGATTTCTTGGGCTATACCCAAATCCTCTGATGATCTCCCCTACTTGGGTTTTTGAAGATAAAGCTATATCCTCTTGTCTCTTGATCTGATCAATAATAAAATTTGAATACAAATTCCACCCAGGCATAAGTAGCATATTGCTATCTCTGACAAGCTGTCTAGCCTCCTCTGGGGTAATTTTTTCAGCCTCAGGGTCATATTCTCTTAATGTTTGTACTACCTCCTTAGGCACCTAACCCTCTTCAGTGATCTGAACACTAGATGCAACCTGTTGTTGCTTGTGTCATATCAAAAAGCTCTTGAATTCATCTGACTCTATAAAAATATCATTCTTTAAGAATGCATCTTGTTCTATTATTCTTTCATCTTGGCATAGGGCCAAGGGCAACTCAACATCTTATGTCTCAAGCTTTTGCTTCCTTTTCTCCTCTCTTATTTTCTTCCTCAATTGGTGATCATGGACACCAGTTCCAGTAAAAAGGAATCCCACTTTGTCCTTTTTATTTACTTGAGAAGACTCTCCAATTAATAATTTTTGCTTCTTTACAGGAGGCTCACTTGTATCCTGAGAACTATGGAGTTTTGTTAAATCAACAATATCTTCTCTAGCTTGATTATTTTCAATCATTATTTGTTCTAGAGGAGCAATGCTATGCATAGAGAAGCCACCATCACTATCCTCATCACATTCAGACTCATAATGGACATCCTTCTTCCTATCTATCTCATAAATTTGATCTTCAAAAGTCCTCATCAAAGTATTGAATTGGGACATCATTTTTTCAAGCCTTTGGAGATAAGGCAATGTAGGGAAGAAGCCACTGAATGCCAATCCCTTTTGTCTCAATCGCTTCTCCATGGCATATAATTCATGTATCTGATCAGCTCTTCTTACCACTTCCTCTTCTTCTATTATGTTTCTTAACACATCCTCCTGAGGATACTTGTCATGTCTTTTATTGAATGGGATGCTGGGGATGTAATATTTCATGGCAGCAACCATGAACCCCTCTGTATCAACATATCTATGAGAAGCAGCATGCATTCTAAACTATCCCAACCAGTCATTGACCTTGCTAAAGGCATTCTTTCCTATTGTGAGATTATGCACTCTAAAGTACCTTGGAGTAAAAGTTCCTTTTCTATGTGAAGCCAAGTGCTCCTTATCAGTCAGCATCAGCTCCCAGATGAACTCTAAAAATTCCACCCTTGGTGGAACAAAGAATGGCAGCATATGATGGGGCTGAGGGCATCCATATACTCTAATCATAGTATAGCCCTTTTCATAGTATATATATCTCCCCAATTGTGACCCTTAGTCCATTTATCAACAAATTGTTGAGGTCTCACCAGCTAAAAAATCTTAGTGGATACCCTAGAAAGATTAAGTCCCAAACTAAGGAGGATAGGTCGAACTATTCAATTCTCAAATACACAAAAATCACTTCTTCAGGAAGAAGGACTCCAAGCCCTTAACCAAAATTGCACCGGGTTTGGATGCCCTTTATACATCGACTATGGCTCAAGGCCATCCATATTCATGATATCATAATTAAAATACAGAATGAGATGCATCAACAAAGAATAATGCATAAACCTAGGTGTAGAACCGGAACTAGACACGTGATTCTTTAATGCCAGTAAACCCTCATGCATTTTATCTATTATAAAACCTATATAATCATACCCCCTCATCACATGAAGACTCTGGGAATCCAAAACCATCATCAGGAGGTCTGAGGTGATCCTCTCTCCACCATCTATCCCTAGAACTTTGCACAATTCATATGCGATATATTTTATGTAGAACCAGAGATCCTTGTAGAAAAATGGGGTCATCCCGGCTATTGGCACAATGTAATTTCTATTTTCTTGTGGTACGTGGACTTGAATTTCTTTTGCCACATGACAGCCTCCCTAACATACCTATTGGCTAGGGCCTGTAAATTGATTTCAGTATCCATAGGGACCTGGATACCGAAAGCTCTTATAAATGAATTTTGATCAAGGGTAACCAAAGGGGAACCATTAGCCTTCCTAATTGTTCTTGATAAGGGATCATAGTTGTGGGATAGGACAATTAGGATATCTACATCCAGGAAAACCTCAGGAACTATCAATTTTGCTAACCTCAACATCCAAGGGTTTGAGACAAGGACAAGACTCTCAGAATTATTATAAAAAATACTTAAACATGCACATTCTGGTGACATCTGATGTCCTAGCATCTCTACAATATGCAAGTTCATCTACAAAACACTCATCACTAACCTTCTTGTTTTGTGACGAGCCTGGTAGTAAGATGAGGAATTCATCTGAAAAACTCTCCTTAACTTTCTCCTTAGCTCCCTTGCTGGCAGAAGCCCCACTGACTAATAATTGGCTCATTTTGTTTGCAAATTCAAACTCCTCTACAAATTCTAGATGTTCTGAACTTTGAAATTGCTCTGAAAATCTTGAAAAAATTCTATCGCTTCGACCTTCTGAATGCTTTGGTAATTTGAAATGAGTAATGAAAAATTGTATTATTTCAATAGAATTGAATGTTGAAATCCATTAGAGATTGTAAAGCTGAAAATTATGTCACTTCCACCATTACTTGGCATGCTCAAAACTCAATTCACTAGTCGTAAGCTAAGAAAATATCAGGTAAGAAAATTTTAACTTCTGGTGACCTAGCGACTACAACACTTTCTCATAACCACTAAAAGAATTGGCACCTCCCTTATACTTTCAGAGATCTGGCGACTAAAGAAAACCTCAGTTGCTAAATGACTTTATTTCTTCTTGAGACTTGGTGACTATAGTCAGATATCATAGTCGCTGAATAATTTGAACCCTTTAGAAATTATCTGGAGACTGGGTGACCTTGTGTTCACTTACATTTTCCATTCTGAGACTTGGTGACTATAGTCATTATTCTAGTCACTGCAAAATTATTTCTTTTTGAATTCATCTCGAGACCTGGTGATAGGAAGCCATCAAGAGATCTAGCGATCACAGTGATTCTCTCAGTCACTAAAGTTGGTTGACTTTTCAAACTTTTTCTCGAGACCTCCCGACTCACTTATTTGGAGACTTAGCGACTGAAGATAAGAAAAATCTAATTTATTTCTTCTGGAGATATAGCGACTATAGTCAAGCCCGCCTACTTTTTTATTCTCTTCATATTTTGTCAACCAATCAGGAAAAGAAACGTCATAAAATTTGGTAAACGGATACTCTCATTTTTTCAAATTTTTGACCTTGGTCAAACACTTTAACTTTGGATTATTTGGCAATTACCCGACTGAAGATAGTCTCCCAATCGCTGAGCAACTTTCTTAACTTGAGTTTTACCCAAAGATTGAGTGACAAGACAAATCTCAAGGTCGCTAAATCATCTTCTAACCCATGGTTTGATTCTGAGACTATGCGACCACCACTAGATCAAATTTAAATTAACAACTGTCAACAACTATCTAAAAACCCTTTTCTTAACTCATCTTTATCTAGCGACCAAGCGACTGAAGACATCTCCCTGTCACTAGATATTTTCTTTTGACTATGGTTAAGACTGGAGATTGAGTGAACACCTTTATTCTCCCAGTCCCTAGAAGAATTACTTAACCTCGGTCAAGTAATGAGATTAACTATCAACCGCTGATTAAAACTTCATCCAACGGTTCTCGCTAAGTTTCCATACCTTTCATAACTTAACCGCTTCATTGGGAGACTTAGAGATAACCGTGTCGTTGAATCGCTGACCGCCTAAGACAACCACCAGAACCATGAGAACACGTGACCACTAAAATTGTCAGGTCATGGGATAAAAGAACTAACCGTTGAATAATTAGAGACTTGGTGACTTGCAAAATAGACCACCACCTTGCATCTAGAAATTCAACGACCAACTGCAAGTCTCATTATTGCTGAATATTATATCAATTTTTATTTCTTTTAGAGACCGCCTGACTAAAGGCATTTTGATCTGGAGATAAAGCGACCATAGTTACTTTGCAAAATTTTTATCATAGCAATTGCTAAATCTCATAATAGTCATCCAGAGACTTGGCAACTAAAGGCAACCGCTGAGTCGTTTGAAGACAAAGAATATTCCTTCAACCTAAAGAGACTGCGCAACAAAGGATTTTGGGTAATCGCTAGTTAAAAAGGAATATGCTAAATTATTTGAGAGACTTAAGCGACCAACTAGAAATATAAGGTGCACATGCAGAAAAAGGTCGTTTAAGTGATTTAAAAAAGTAATAGCCGAATAGACTTGGGTGAGTAAATTTTAGGGCTTTTTGGATTTTTAAAGAAAATTAGACCTAAAACCTAGGGTTTTTCAAATTTTAAACAATTTTGGAGCTTCTGAAGCTAGAAAAGTTGGAGATCAAAAATATGAAAATTAGAGATAGACATCAAAAATCAAAATATCAAGGGACAAAACACCTAAAAATAGGAAACCAACCAACAGTGGCTCTATCTGAGGATGCTCAAATGCGAGTTTAAGCAAGAACCACAAATCTCTAGGAAAGCAAACCAAAACTGACTAACCTAAAGTAGAAAAGGAAACACACAACTAAATGGAAACAAACCTATACATAAATTTACAAGAAATTTACATGTGCATAAGGATTAGGACTTTCAGTTGAAAAAAGCTTTTAAGAATTTCCCATGCACTAGAAACTCAAAAATTTCTCCATCCATGTTTTTTAACAAGTAGGAATCCTTCCCAAAACTTTCATGGATTATGTAGGGACCAATCCATAATGATTAAAACTTTTTATGCTTTCCTTTATCTTCTACTCTGATATTCCACTGAAGCACTAGGTCATCTAATTGGAATTTTCTAGTAGTGGCTCTCTTATGAAACAAGTACTTCATTTTTTGCTATAACTTGACATTGCTTTTTTTACTATCTCTTCTCATTTCATCCAATTCAGTTAGTTGCATAATTCTATCTTACATTGGTTCTAAAATATCTAGCTCTTCATCCTGGATGAATTTGTATATAGGCATCGAGTTATTGATAGGCAACCTTGACTGTAATCCATACACAAGCTCAAATGGAGACTTCCCTGTAGCCTTTTTTACTTTAATCATGTCTTCCCATAGAGAAAGTTTCAACTTTGAATGCCAAGCTCTTTTATTCTTCTCTAATGTCTTCTTCAAAATTGTCAAAATGCTTTTGTTACTGTATTCAACTTGTCCATTTGCTTGAGGGTGATAGGGAGATGAGTAAGATGTTATTATTCCATTTTCTTTGCAAAAATCCTTGAACTCATCTGATCTAAAGCACATTACATTATCAATGATCAAATTCATGGGGACACCAAATCTGGTCAAAATATTGTCTAGTAAAAAATCAATCACTACTCTACTTGTTGCCTTCTTGGTAGGGATAGCTTCTATCCATTTTGTGAAGTAATCAATTGCAACAAGTATCCAAATGTGCCCACCACTAGATTTCTCAGCAAACTCACCTATGAAATCCGTTCCCCACATTGCAAATGGTGCTTCTGCAACTATTGGATTTAACAACAATGCTCCTGAATACTTTAACTTGGAAGCAAACTTATGATAGGCTTCACATATCTTAACAAATTGGAAAGAGTCTTTGAATAATATGGGCCAAAAATAGCCAGCTCTTAGGATTTTATGGGTAGTAGTCCTTGCAGAATAATGTCTTCCACATAAACCAGCATGCATTTCATTCAAAACCTTCTCTGCTTGATATTTGTGAAGGAAAAACAACAAATTCCATCTCTATTTTTCCAGTACAAATCTCCTTGTATTAATGTGTACTTCTGAGCTTGGAATCTTAAGGCTCTCTTTTGATTGTCAGTTATATGCTCTGGGCATCTAGCATTCTTAATGAAATAAACAACATCAACGTAATATGGTTGCATTTCAATACTTGTTATTGTCAAGTCTGATATCCCTTCACTGTTAACCTGGACTAAATCCATGTTTTCCTCAGTCATCAATTTTTCCAGACCTAGTCCTCTTACTAGCTTCATGATATGAATTTCTAAGTTGAATTCCTGGATCCTAGTAATCCATTTACATCTTTTACTAGTAACCTCTGACTGTGTAAGAACATCTTTCACTGCTGCATGTGGAACATATGCAATAACCTTAGCACATATTAGATAAGGCCTAAAAGACTTTACAACTTTTACCAATGCATATGCCTATTTTTCCATCATCTCATAATTTAGTTCAGCAGCTTGCAAAGACTTATTGAAGAATGCAATTGGATGCTCAAAATTCTCTTCATCCTTTTGTAACAGTACAACAACAATAGTGTGAAATGATGCAAAGGAGAATAATGAGAAAGGTTTGCTGTAGTCAGGAGATTTCAACATAGGTGCCTCTTGAACAACTTTTTTAATTTTGTCAAAAGAAAGCTAAGCCTCAACAGTCCATTGGGACTTAACATCTTTCTTGAGTAGCTTAACTATCAGTTTGACAATTTCAGCAAAGTTGGCAATAAACCTTCTAACAAAATTAATTTTTCCCAAAAAATATTGCACACCCTTAAGATTTTTTGGTGCAGTGACCTTCTTGATAGCTTCTACCCTTTGTGGATCAATTCTTACTCCTTCCTTAGATACAATGTGCCCTAATAGTTTTCCTTCTTTGACTGCAAAGTTGCACTTCTTTGGGTTTAGGGACACACCATACTCCAAAGCTTTGTTAAAAATTCTTTCAAGATGAGAACAACGATCTTCATCTTTCTTGGAATAAGAAGTCATGTCATCTTGGTCAACAACCATAAACAAATCTATGTACTCCTTAAAAGCAACATCCATGGCTCTTTGGAAAGTTTCTCTAGCATTTCTAAGACCAAATGGCATTCTGACGTACACATAAGTTCCCCAAGGTGTTGGGAATGGAGTCTTAAATTGTTCAGATTCTTTCACCAACACTTGGTTATATCCAAAGAAGCCATCCATCATAGATAATAATTCACATCCAGTAACCTTATGTAACATTGCTTCCATGTTGGAAAAAGAATAATTGTCTTTTAGAGATGCAACATTTAGGTTTTTAAAATCCACACATAACTTAATATCACCATTTTTCTTTCTGACTGGGGCTAGGTTAGATACCCAAGTTGAGTGCCTTATAGGCTGAATTATCCCTGCATCACTCAACTTGACCAGTTCCTACTGCATTTTGGGAGCTAACAATGGGTTAATAGGTCTCTATTTCTATCTAAATGGCTTAACATCTTGTTTCAATGGGATCTCATGTTGGAAAAGGTCCTCTCTATAGGCTTTTAGGTCATCATAAGACCATACAAACACATGTTTGTGTTTTCTTAATAACTTCATCAGATTGTATCTTATTTGTGGATCTAACCCCTTTCCAATATAAATCATTTGAGGTGTGTTATGTGATCCCAAATTCACTTCTCCTAAATCTTCTACCTTAGCATTACTAGTCTTTAACATGTGATCATCCTGACTACTATATAATGCTTTTAGTTTAGTTAAACCTTTAGGAATGTGATTTGTACTCAACTGGATTACCTCATTTCCCAAAACCATATCTTTACCATCAATTTCCTCAACCAGAGTGTTACAGTCTATGAGCTGATCTTCATACATGTCAAGGCATTGACTAAAATTTAAAATGTCATGGTCATCTTCAAAGACCTGCCAGTTATGGTCATGGTCGTCGCTAGATATTTTCTTTTGACTATGGTTAAGATTGGAGATTGCGTGAACACCTTTATTCTCCCAGTCGCTAGAAGATTTACTTAACCTCAGTCAAGTAATAAGATTAACTATCAACCACTGATTAAAACTTCATCCAATGGTTCTCGCTAAGTCACCATACCTTTCATAACTTAACCACTTCATTGGGAGACTTAAAGATAACCATGTCACTAAATCGCTGACCACCTAAGACATAACTACCAGAACCATGAGAACACACGACCACTGAAATCGCCAGGTCGCAGGATAAAAGAACTAACTGCGAAATAACTAGAGATTTGGCGACCTACAAAATAGATCGCCACCTTGCATCTGGAGATTCAATGACCAACTTCAAATCTCATTATTTTTTAATATTATATCAATTTTTATTTCTTTCAGAGACCACCTAACTAAAGGAATTTTGATGTGGAGATAAAGTGACCATAGTTACTTTGCAAAAAATTTATCATAGTTATCGCTAAATCTCATAATAGTCATCCAACTACTGAGTCATTTGAAGACAAAGAATATTCCTTCAACCTAAAGAGACTGCGTGACAAAGGGTTTCAGGTAATCGCTAATTAAAAAGGAATATGCTAAATTGTTTGAGAGACTTAAGTGACCAGTCGAAAATACAAGGCGCACATGCAAAAAAAGGCCATTTAAGTGATTTAAAAAAGTAACAGCCGAATAGACTTGGGTGAGCAAATTTTAGGGCTTTTTGGATTTTCAAAGAAAATTAGACCTAAAACCTAGGGTTTTTCAAATTTTAAACAATTTTGGAGCTTTTGAAGCTGGAAAAGCTAGAGATCAAAATATGAAAATTAGAGATAGACATAAAAAATCAAAATCTCGAGGGACAAAACACCTAAAACTGGGAAACCAACCAACATGGTGGGAAATGTACCATAACCAAATTTTGATCAAATGGACAAGGACACAAGGCATCAATGGAAAAAGGGTTTTTGTTTGGCCGCTTTCTTCATGGTGTCAATTGTGCTTGAAACATTTTAAGTTTCTTGTTCATTGCACCTAATGGATTCTCCTCTTCCTCATCTTTCTTTAAAGTTGTGGTGTCATAACCGTGAGGAAGTTTAACCCCTGATTGGGCTATATTAAGGAAGTATCTTTCCTTATTTCTTTCTAAAAGTTTTTCCATTATTTTAAGGAATTCAAGGTCTTGGGTAGCCCTATTGGCTTTATCTTTAGTTGTTTCTATTGGCCCTTGGTTTCCTTGGTTAGTTTCTCCTTGGTTATTTTCTCCTCGATCTTCATTGTTTCCCCCATGGACATAGTCATAAAATTCATTATTTCTAGCCATTTGATTAACTCTTTCCTCAAATAAGTTTGGGATACTATCTTCTTGTTCTGGGGTTTCCATAAAAGGATTTTGAAATATGAATTTGGGGACCTTTGTGTTATGCAAGTGTCATCTTCTTGTAAGGATGTTTTCAATTTATGTGATCTTACAAAAACCTTCATCAACAAAGGTTTGATTCAAATGGAGTTTCCCCTATTTGGTGATTGTTCTTTTGAGAAGATTTTTAAAAGTATAAGATGATTTTTCAATTGATGTTTCTTCATTTTTATACTTATCTTCAAACAAATAAATCACAAGTACACTTGTCTTTTTAACCCTCTAAAAACAAAATGTTTGAAAATGTATCAAACGTTATCATGGGTTTTTAACAAGAAGTAACTTCAAGCAATCTACCTATAGTCAAATTGGCTCGTAAACATGGCTCTAATATGTAGGCTTTCTAAGTTAACAAGGTACTAGTAATGATTCCATTCAAAGGAATATCAAGTTTCATCCTACAATAATTAGGGGCTTCCCACCACCCATAAATTAGAGTTTTGCGCAATCCCAAAGGACTACTCGAGGAAGTTTGATTCTTGATATCCTTTTGTCACTCACCCCATTAAGAATGAATGCATTTTATTTTATAGTGGGTTAGATTATTGCGGAAAAGGCAATTGTGTCCCACTTTGGGTTGTCCCTCTCACTGGCCTCATTAAGGAAAATTCTCAGGAGGCGAGCGCACTAAAGTTCTACCATGTTCATTTGAAAGTAAATAAATGAAGTAAAGAGATAGGTTTGGGAGTTTGATTCACCAAAAGGTGAAGACAATATCCCTACTATTCCTCACTTCCAAGCACAATTAACAATGTTCAATTTACCAAGCCTTCTAATCTAATGGGAATTGAGTATTTCTACTCTCCTCCACAAACAATAGGCTTTAAATTTAGTGCTTGTTTATTCCTTAGCCTTTCTTTTAATTAAAAAATATAGTAGGTTTGGAATTTTGATTCACAGAAAAGTGAAGAGCATAGGCCTACTTCTAAATTCCTCAAACATTAATAGGCTTTTAACTACTAGATTCAAAGTGAAAATGTCACAATTTAAGCAAAAATTCAAAGGGATAAAGGTTTACCTCTTTTCGAAGCTAGCAAAGGCTAGGGGCATTTTTTAATTTAGCTTTTAATTGTTTTACTCACCTAGTGGTGATTGTTCCATATGCTTTTCATCCCCTTTGGAATTGTTAGTCCAACACAACCAATAAAATGAAGAAACTCAAGCAAAATTGAATTCTAAACCTCTTTTTTTCAATTTAAAAAAATGATCAAGACATGAAAATCCAATTTAAGGAAATAAATTTTGATTTATATGATTCAACAATCTGCAAATATCTTTCAAAATCTTTACATTCCTGCTTGGAATTCTCCAAAATGTTATTTATATGGATTACGTTCTCTCTTTTTATGCTTTTTGCTATGGTTTTATCTTCTCTATTTATTCGAGTCTCTAGTTTTCAAACTCTTTTATGCTTTGTCATCATAAAAACATAGAGAAATCATTTTCAACTGCTAGATTAAGAAAATTTGAAAAATAGTCAAATGCGCTATAGAAATGATTAAACACGCTACAAAAAAATTGAAAGCATTGTTTAAACAATTAAATGTGCATAAAGAAAACTTTAAACGTGGTGCAAGAATATTTAAATGCGCTTCAGAGTCAGGGAACATGCTCTGAAAGAATAATAGACAGAATAGAGAAAGGATTGAATGCACTATTTGACTGTGTAAATTCACAAAAATTTTCTTCATACACGCTATTTCAGGCCTTGGATGCGCTGTTTCTTTGCTTAAATGTGTTGTTAAAATCCTCAAATGCGCTATTTCACCTATTAAACAAAGAAATTAAGCATAAAATCCTAACATTCTACCAATTTTTCCAAAATTTAGATAAATGAGGCCTAATGTCCCATGATAGGCACCATTTTGTGTACTAAAAGTACCTTTATAGGATTATTTTATCAAGATCTAAATCAAAATAAGGAAGAAATATGATAATCAGTAAGCTATTCAATGAAAATAATGACAATAAGCATCCTATAGCTCTCTATTTAAGTATGCTAATGTAAAGCTCTTAGCAAGCTTCCATTAGTGACAACCTTAAAACAAGAATGAAGCTAAATGATAATGAATTCAAGCCTATTTTACTCAAAACAATGCTCAAATTATGCTAAAATGTTGTTCTAGCTAAAATTCTCAATAACTTGGATGCAATTCTCAGATATGTGAATCCATTCTCCTGATTTTAGCCTTGCTTTTATAGATTTTTGCAAGCATAGGGGTGGAGTTAATTTGATCATGATTGAGTTTGAGTTAGGTCCATGGTTTCAAATATGGGGACAATTTAAATATTTTGTCCTCAAAGCTTGGGACAATGAGACAAATTGAGTGGTCAAGATGTTCTCTCCTTATGAGTGATTGAGATTCAATTTGCTTTTAATCCATGTGAGTCCAATCCTTAATTCCCATTGGTTGAGGTAATTTCCTCTCATGTTGTGGATGAGGGAGAATAGGGATTAATTAATTGAATTTAATTGATTTCTTTAGCCATGTGTACCCCTTGAATGGGTTGATTTGATTTTTAATTGAACTATACAATTAATTAGATTAATTGCATAATTAATTAATTTATCTTGATTTGATTGATTTAATTGGCTCTTGAATTTTAATTATTGTTGGATTGTGGCTTGATTGCAATTAATGCTTTGATTTTTCCTTAGTTTCTCACTTGATTTGACCTTGACCATTTTTAGGTGATTACAATCATAAAGATTCTAAAAAACCTGAGGTTAATAATAACAAATAACCAGTTTGATGTGAAGCAATGAAATTGATTACTGCCAAAGGTTGATCATGATAACTAACTTGATATGGTTCTTGATGAAGCCAATTATCTGATGATGAAGACACTATTAATTTGATGTGGTTTGATGAAATTGATATGCCCCTATTTGAATTGATGATGCAAAGATTGATATTGAGCGAGTAATTTGATATGATGTGATGAAATCACTCGTTCACTAAGATAGGTTGAATATGCTCAACTTGATATGGATTCTGATGAAGTCAAGATGACCCTAGCGATGTGGTTCCATTTGATTTGATGATTCGATTTGATTTTTAGCTTGAGTGTTGAAGAAGATCTTGATTAGATTTGATGGATGATGTTGCAAGATTTAATTTAATGATTAATTTGATGAAAAAAATTTGATACATCATATTATATTTGTGTATGCAATTTAGATTACTAATTACTAGAAATGAAATACTAACTATTCTAAGCTAATAAATCAATCTAAAGCAAACAACAATGAAGATTACAAAGCTTAAATGAATTCAAAACAAGTATTTTTACCTTCACCTACCACGTAGCTTGTCTCCATTGCCCTCCTAGCTCTCAGATTTCCAATTGAAACTCCTTGCCCAAGATGTTACCAAAGTGTGGAGATTATGTGGATTGTATGCAAAATGACCTAAAAACCTTAATTGTGCAGCTAATAGATGGAATGCTATGAAAATGACTTCAAATGCTTGATTGCTTGATGGCTTGATTTCTTGATGGCTTGATTGCTTGATCTCTAGAATACTTGAATGCTTGAAGAATACTAATGCTATTAGGCTCACAAAGGGAGAATGAGGCTCCTTTTATAGGTTTTTGGAGGACTCAAGCCTAGGTGGCATAATCCTAGGGTGGAGATTGAAAGGTGGAAGATCCTAGGGCTATGATTAACTTGGTTGAAGGGGTTGAGAGAAAGGGGGATGTAGTAGGAATGTGAGAGGAAGAATAGGGAGAATGTTCCTCCTACATTGACATGGAAGAGAAGAAGGTGGAAGGGAAAGACACATGTCAAGTGTCTCAAAAAGACCATTGAGAGGAAATGGGAAGGACCTTTTCCTCATGAGGACTCTTGGTACAAGTGTCCCATGAGTCACCTTTGACTCTTTGAGGTGGCTTGAGAAGCTCCTTAGGAATAGGGATTGCTTCTTGACTTGGTTTAGAAGAAGACATGTGGTCATGAGACCAAGTCTTATGAGGCCACATAGCCCTTAGAAATAGGAAATGTGTGTGTGTGAGGATAATGATTTATTAATAATTAATAATAATTAATTATTTTAGCCAAGGTGATGTATCAGGTGAATAGGTCTATGAGGTGGAGTAGGGCACTTAGTCATATTTAGTGATTGTGTAATTAGTAAATTAATTAAATCACTTTAATAAGACTAATTTAGAGGACTTAGGATAAGAAGTATAGACTATAGTGAATATATCAAATAAATTGAATAATTTATTTAATAATAGAAGAAATAAGTATTAATTAAATAATAAATATTGAATTAATTCATCAAGTCAATATTAATTAAATAATAAATATTTAATTAATTAATAATGTGTTGGTCACATTATTTCAAAGAAAAATCAAGCATTTTGCCTCTGCCCCAGACAATGTCTCAGATGAAAGTGACCTATGCATGTCCCCTTGAGAGATTGATTGACATAAAATTACTTGATTAGATTTTTTTAATTTATTTTTATATATTTATTGTTTTTTGGGGTTGACAATCAATCTCACAAAAAGATTCAAAAGAAATGTGGGTGAAAATGGGGTGAATTGGAAAAAGTTTTATAGGTAGGGTCCACACATCAAGAAAAATGGGTCCACAGGCTATATATAGGGCCAAAGGGTCCACTACAGGGTCATTGTTTACACTTGTCATTTGGAGATTGGAGCTTGGAGAGAGAGAAGAGCAGAGTTGAGAAGATGATGTTCCCACTGTTAGATCACCACTTCAAGAGGGTTAGACACTTCCAGAGCCCGCCAGATTTTGGAGAGTCGTTAGGTGACTCGACCTACTTAGTCAATTTGTTGATTTTTGCATGTTTTTAGCTGATTTGTAGAATATTTAGGGTAGATTAAACCATAGGTTATGATAGAATTTTTTTTGTTCATAGGCGAAGAACAAAAGCGTAGTTGCGGCAAATGTATGTGCAGCGATTGGTAACGTTTGCACAACAAACTGCTAGTTCAATGCATCCATATGGGGTAGCTGTGCATTTGCGTTATGAAGATTTTTGGCGATGCATTTGTTAAATGAATGTGTGCAAATGTGATTCAGCAATTTTGACAAAATGTCCAGTGCATTCATTTAGGGATGTTGCACATTTGTGAAATCTGCGCAAATGTCTAGGGTTGATGCGCATACATGTTTCTATGATGCGCATTTGTTTTTGATGGTAGATTTTGGAAAATGAGAAACTCAATTAGGTCAAACTTGATATCAAGAGACTAATATGTTCCATCTTGGAATTTAGATCGATTAAGTCAAGATAGGTAGCATCGTAGCATGGTTGCTAGTTAACCTTCTTGATTGTAGATAATTGATAGAATTATTTGTTTGTACATGTGATAAACATGTGTTCAATTGATAGGATAGGATAGATAGATAAATCATTCTGATCAAAATTTGATAGTTTGATTATTTGATGAATATGATAGGAGGATATTACTGACATTCTGATGTCATGGGAGAGATATCCTGTGACTCAGAATCTGAGGTCGGTGCTATCAGAGACTGATAGGATTTTGATTGGAGTGACTAGCCTATATCACATTATTTACATGTCTGAGATCCAGGTGAACCTAGGGATGCTCACTTCCCTAGCAAAGAGATGGTAGTCAGATACAAGTAAATTTCATCTCCCTACAGAAGAGATGACTATCACTTTAGAGGATGTGTATCGCATCCTACATCTACCCATCACATGAGAGTTAGTACAATATGACAAACATGGTGGGTTAGCGGAGTGTAGAGTGGTCTTTGGCAATGATGACATAGAGGAGTCAGAGATTAGCTGGGAGGAGATGGTGGACTTGTATGAGCCACTCCCTATTACTTTGGCTGGAGTGATCAGAGGCTATGTCTACCCAGATCAATGATCTCATGGCTTTGCAGTTAGTTGGGGGTGCACACTGTAGAGGATGACGGATGAGTAGACCCATTTTGCTTGGGGGGTGTGCTTACTAGCGCATCTATATCATAATCTTTTGAATAGGATGGATTTGTGAATGGGGTTGAATGGTATGATAGGAAAGGGGGAATATAGGACCTATCCTTAATCCAAATTCCCAAAAGGAAAGAACCAAATGGATTAATCACAAAGAAGTGATCAATGCACAAATGAATCAAATAATGGAGAATATGAATAAAGGAGGAAATCTTATAATCTACTATGGAAAGTATGTATTCAAAATCATAAATAAATAGAAGGCAAATACTAACCTCAAAATAGGGCAAATTTAGAAAATGCTGATTTCTGATGTCTGTGCATAGTTTTGGGAAATTCTGCAACCTACTTTGGACTGAAAATGTTGAGATAGAGAAAACACAATTTTTTTTTGTCTTTCTGAGGTTAGGTCATCTTTGACCCAGATAGTAGGGCACAATCTTACCCCCCACTGAAGTTCATCCCTAACCTGAAATGGCTCTGACAGAAATTCTATTCACGGATCTCGGAAGTTCACTAAAAAGGGTATCCAGATCTGAACTTCAATTCACTATCCTCTACCTATATCTGCAAGAAAAATGGTGTTTGTTGTTTGGATGGGTGGTTTGCCTTGGGAAAACCCTAGTTTGGAATCAACCTTGAAATATAATTGAAATTGCAATATGTATAAACAAAGTAAATGAAACTATTCACCTTGCTTATGTTGAAGTCCTTGTGGAGGATTCGAATCCTTGAATCCACAAGTAGGGATGCTCCAAATGAATGTAGGATGTCTCAAATCAATGGCATTAGATCTTCAACACCAATCTTGAATGTATCTTTGCATAGGAAGAGGCTTGGATGAATGTGGATAGAGAAATCTTCAAGGGGGGCTCCAAAGAGATTGAATCCTTCAATGGCTAACAATGAATCTCCTTGATGAATGCTTGAATGCTTGAGGACTTGATTGCTTGAATGCTTGAGAGGTTGATCATGAAATTTCTTGAGATCAGATGTTCACCTTGAGAGCACATGATGAATAATGGATGTGAAAATGAAGGAGGAAGGCTTCCTTTTATAATGATCTAGGGCACAAACTTCTAGAGGGGCCACATTGGGGAATTAAATTCCAATTAGGCCTTAAATATTTAGAAATGGACCTATATTAAATGCAATTTAAGGGTTTACCATTCTGAAATCCCAAATAGCTGACCCAGAAGTGGGAAAATGAAACTTTCTAAAACCCGACATCCTGAAACTTTCAAAAATTGAAATTTGAAAATGGGGTCAGGGACAAGGTCGACTCTGCCCTAGGTCAGGGTCAGGGTCATCCTTAACCTAGGTTAGGGTCAAGGTCATCCTTGACCCTTCAGGTTATCCTTGACCTAGAAAGTCAAAGTCTCAAGTTTCTGAAAGAAAGTCTGTCAAAAAGAGGTTGGAAACAGGGGAGAGAAGCAGAACAGGGGGGAAACAACCAAATCCATGCAAAGACCTAATCAAGGCACTTGACATGACCCTAGACCACTTACTCTGAGGGCTAAATGCTCTTATCATGGAAGTGCTTCCATTTTAAGATGATACATTAAGCCCCCACTTTAGCAAGAGTATGGACTTGATGCAAACTCTTGGTAAAGGAGATCATAATGAAAAGATAATCTTATTGAAATCAAAGGGACAAAGATATCCTTAAGCCCCCAGGGACTCAAGCCTCATCAACTCCAAGATCACAATAAGAGAGACACCTCTAGAGAGAGAGACAGAGAGAGGGTGTGATTACCTCACCCAATGAGAACTTATGTCCCATTGTGAACCACACAAGGAAATGGCGCAACTGGAAAGATGGAATTGAACCACCTAGTGAATATGGCTACTCACTAGTCAACCCATCAAGGATTCACCCTTCGGAATATTCTATTCCATAAGAGAAAAGCCAAAAACAAAAGAGATCTAGTCTTAAGGACACCTTCGACCTTAAGGGATCAAAAATTTAAAACCAAAGGGATCAAGAGATCCTAAAATATAAATCCATGCTTTAAGGATTAGTCACTAATCAAAAAAGGGAGAAAAGTATCTTGAAAAATAAAATATGCGTATCAAAAAGTGCATGTGTGTAATAGGTGAGTAGAGCATATGCCCACAAATTAAATTCATTTCTAACCCTTTAATAGGAGAAATGGCTTTAACAAAAACATAAACAACTCCACTGATTATGTTTCCACTATGAGATGCCCCCAGACGAAGACAAATCAAGGGAAATACCACATAAACATACAGAGAACAAAAAAGGGATCTACCTATCATGGGGTGAGTATGATCATAAGATAATATATATATGATATTATTGCAAATGAATTGACATCATTCCCCAAAGATAGAAGAACTACAATCACAAAGGAGGGAAGATCACATAAGATATATGAAGAAGAATCTTTTTGGACCATGAGCTCGAGACCAAAAAGAATCAATGCTACCAAGTCGTAGATCCAAGAAGAAAACATTTATGAACAATAGCATAGGTACAACATAACATGAAACAACATATGGAATAATAGAGATACATATAGAGGAATTGTACCATAGGTTTGATTCCTTTATCACCTTGCACCAAAAAAGCAACAAGGGTCATATAAAAGAATCTAACAACATTTAGCAAACACATCATAGGAGAAGCATAGTACAATAGGAAAACACACAACAAAGATACCATAAAGGACAAGCTGATCAAGCATGCTGCCTACTCTCCCCATCTCATTCTATATCATTTAGGGAAGGTGGGTAAATCACAAGAGGGACTATATCCAACACAATAGGAATGATAGCTAGTTTGAGAATCACAATGTTCGATACTAGGCGTAAGTGTTAATTGTGATGAAATCATATTAGGTAAATCAATGTCAATGTAAATAGTCTCATATTCATCATTAAAATCATCAAGAGTATCTTCTTCATCTAGATTAATCAAAATAGGATCTAAGATACGAATAGAATCATCATAATCCTGCATCTTAACATCATTATTAGTAACAACATCTTTCATAGGCTTATCAAAAGAAAGTAAAGAATTTTGAAGAATAGAATTATGAGCTTTAGCTTGAGCACAATGCTTCTTACAATGTTCATTAGCAAATCAATTACATTTTTCTTTACTTGAAATATGTTGAGAACTAGGAGGAACAATTATAGGATCCTTCACAGGTTCTATAGGAGGATTAATAGGATTATCAGTAGTTGGACAATCAATAGTAGGATCTTGATTAAAAGGAGATATGGAAGGTGTAGGAAAAAGACCATGATTAAGATCCATCAGAGGTACACTTAATTCAAGAATCTTATGATGCTTATAGGCTTGATATGAATGAAAAAGATTATTAGGTTGAGAAAGACATGACTTAGGTAATGAAGGCCAAAAGAAGTCAAGAGTAGCACAATCCTTGGGCCTAGAAGGTTGATATAAACTATGATTAACCATCTTCACTTCTTCCTCATGAACAAATTTAAGACATTTATCGATAGGTGAAGCAACAACATGCATGGCATTTAACCATAGCAAACCAAGCTTAACTTGAAACTGATCAGAAGTAGGAACAACAACAAAGGTAGTATTCACAATTTTACCACAAAGTTCAACCGAAAAGTTAATAGAACCAAACGATGGATAAAGAAAACCATTACAAGTTTGAATCCACACATCAAATGTATCATAAGAATCACATTGCAATTTTTTCATAAAAATATTTTCTTCAATAATAACATTGACTAAGGATGTAGGATCAACAAGACAACCATGAGTAGGTATCTGAGAAATCCTAGCATAAATATAAAGGGGACCATTAGGAGCTTTAATAGTCTCAGAATCATCAAAGGTAATCAAAAGTTCCTGAGGTCTTTTATTTTTAGGTTGTTGTCGAGGTTTAGGTTGAGTCTTCAACTTAGGTTTAGGTTTTGGTTGAGGTTGAGATGGAACTTGAGGTTGAAGCTGAGGTTGAGGTACAGATCGAACAACATTCTCCACTTGATTAAAAATGTGATTAAGATCATCCATCTTTGAATCATCCACAATGTCCATAGAAGATGGCTGAGCAATGGTATTAGTATCATGCTTGGTTAAAGGATTTGTATAGATTTGAATATTTTGATTCAGAGGAGAGATAAATTTGTTCCCACTACCATCAAGATTATCAATAGATAAGGTATTAGAATCAATTAAGTCTTGAACTTTATGTTTTAAAGAATAACATTTCTTAGTATCATGACCATTCTGATGATGATATTGACAAAAATCTTTAGGATCAAAAGATTTAGATGCAATCATAGTAGGTAAAAGAGGTCAAATAGGAGGTAAAGTAATCATATTAGCAGTTAACAACCTATTCATAATAGAATGTAAAGATTCAAAAAGAGGATTAAATGTATGATTTAATCAAAAAGCAGTGGATGCAGAAGTGACATTGTGAGATGCAACAACAACTTGATCAGCAACTGCATTCACTTGTTTGTTTATCTTGACATAGTTGTTGAATTTTTGAAATTTGTTTGGATTAGGAGCAGCATCACTTTTATCAATTGGAATAGGAGCCATTAGAGTGTTGCTCTCAAATTGAATCACTTGTAGTTGATAATGATGGAGTGATGCACAAAGTTGTTGAAAAGAGGTAAATTCAATAAGAAGAATCTTATCTCTAATATCTTCTTGCAAATTTGAAATAAATATACGTTGAATATCAATATTAGGAACAGGATGGGAAATATGAGCATGTAAATGCTTAAATCTACCAATACATTTAGGCAATGTTTCCTTAGCACTTTGTTTACAATGCATCAAATTAGTCAAAGACACTTGCGAGCCAATGTTGTTTTGAAATTATTGAATAAAAGCATTGGCAAGTTGTGGAAATGAATCAATAGAATAAGGAGGCAAGGAACAATACCATTGTAAGGCCTTGTCATGAAAAGATCTAGAAAACATCTTGGCTAAAATCCTATGGTCATGAGCATAATCACTGTAAAGGATTTGAAATGTTTTAACATGATGGACAGGGTCTCCTTTTCCATTGTAATTCTCAAGATGAGGCATATCAATTTGCTGAGGAATGGGAGTAAAAATGATATCTTGAGACAAAGGACTTCCCATGTCACATGTAGGAATGCTAAACTTGTTTTGAGTCAAGGATGTGAGTTGTTGTTGTAAGGATGGCACAGTTTGAGAAAAACTAATGATTGTTGAATCATTAGAGGAAATAGGAGTAGCAACATTAGAAACACTAGGTAAAGTATATGAAGCTGCAAGAATAGAAGAAACAACTGGAGGAACACTTGGAACTATAGTTGGAAGAGGACTGGAATAAGTAAAAGGAACATTATGATAAGAAGGTTGTGATGTAGGAAGGGACATAGGAGGAACACTCATAGGAACAAAGGGAACTGTCATAGTCACAAAAGGAGTATAGCTAGGAATACTAGGTAAAGGAATAGAATAAGGTTCTATACTAGTGACAGGAGGAATCAACCCTAAATATTGAGCTTCTTGAGCTAAAGGTTTAACATTTGAATGCACAAGATGAGTAATACCACGTAAGAGGTTAACACCTTGATCACTATCATGAAGGACTTTCTTAAGAGCCTCTATAGCTTGAATAGAATCTTGATTATGCTTTTCTTGAAGAAGCCAATTACCCATTTTATCAAGTTTAGTTGAAAGTTTATGGACTTGTTCAAGAGGAACTCTTAAAGCATCATCCTCATCATGAGATGAGTGAAGAGTTTTTCTCCATAATAGGATTGGAATCATGAAGAATCAAATTATCATCTAGAATCCTAAGGAAAGGAGAAGAAGACTCAGGATCAAAGGAATCCATGATTCTACGACTTCATCTAAGGGGAATGTTATAAGTAGGACTAAAGGTAGTAAAGCTCATATACCAATGCAATGAAAATGAACTAAACTAACACAAAATATTTTGATTTTATATGAGATGCAAACACATAAAAGAAATCTAATACATGCAAGATCTAACACCATAAAACACAATAGGGCATCTAATTCCACAAAAGAAAAGGGGTAAGTATGTCGAGTTCACCAAAATGAAGAGGATGGATTTGTGAATGGGGTTGAATGGTATAATATGAAAGGGGGAATATAGGACCTATCCTTAATCTAAATTCCCAAAAGGAAAGATCCGAATGGATTAATCACAAAGAAGTGATCAATGCACAAATGAATCAAATAATGGAAAATATGAATAAAGGAGGAAATCCTATAATCTACTATGGAAAGTATGTATTTGAAATATTAAATAAATAGAAGGAAAATACTAACCTCAAAATAGGGAAAATCTAGAAAATGATGATTTCTGATGTCTATGCACAGTTTCGAGAAATTTTGCAACCTGCTCCGGACTAGAAATGTTGAGACAGAGAAAAACCAAAAAAAAAATTTCTTTCTAAGGTTAGGTCATCTTTGACCCAAATAGCGGGGCACAATCTTACCCCCCACTAAAGGTCATCCTTGACCTGAAATAGCTCCGATGAAAATTCTGTTCATGGATCTCAGAAGTTTTCCAAAAAGGGTATCCAGATCTGAATTTCAATTCACTGTCTTGTACCTGTATCTACAAGAAAAATGGTTTTTGTTTCTTGGATGGGGAGTTTGCCTTGGTCAAACCCTAGTTTGGAATCAACCTTCAAATATAAAATTGAAATTGCAATATGTATATTAGTAGAATGAAATAATTGTTCACCAAAATGAATAATATGATTATGTGAATAGGGTTGAATAGTGGTAGATAAGATAATGTGATATGTAGTGGGGGAATATAGAACATATCCTTAATCCAAACTCCCAAAAGGAAAGATCCAAATGGATTAATCACCAAGAAGTGATCAATGCACAATTGAATCAAACAATGGAGAACATGAAGAAAGGAGAAAATCCTATAATCTACTATAGAAGGTATGTACCTTAAATCTTAAATAAATAGAAGGTAAATACTAACCTCAAAATAGGGTAAATATGGAAAATGCTGATTTTTTATTTTTGTGCACAGTTTCAGGAAATTCTACAACCTGCTCTGGACTAGAAATGTTGAGACAGAGAAAAACTAGGAAACTTTTGTCCTTCTGAGGTCAGGTCATCCTTGACCCAGATAATGGGGCAAGGTCTTACCCTAGGGTAGGATCCTACACCTCAGAGCTCTGACAAAAATTCTATTTGCGGATCTCGAATGTTCTCCAAAAAGGGTATCCAGATCTGAACTTCAATTCATTGTCCTATAACTGTACCTGCAAGAAAAATGGTTTTTTTATTGTTTGGATGGGGGGTTTGCCTTGGTTAAACCCCAATTTAGGAATTAACCTTAAAATTGAATTGAAATAGTAATATGCATAAAAAAAGTAAATGGAACAATTCACCTTACTTATGTTGAAGTCCTTGTAGGGGATTCAAATCCTTGAATCCACAAGTAGGGGTGCTCCAAATGAATGTAGAAGTATGTAGGATGTCTCAAATCAATGGCATTAGATCTTCAACACCAATATTAAATGCATCTTTGCATAGGAAGAGGCTTGGATGAATGTGGATGGAGGAATCTTCAAGGGGTCTCCAAAGAGATTGAATCCTTCAATAGCTAACAATGGATCTCCTTGATGAATGCTTGAATGCTTGGCTTGAAGATGAATGAATGCTTTCTTTCCTTCTCCTTCTTGCTTACTACTTGATTGCACTTGCTTGAGAGATTATGAGATGAGATGGATTGAAATAAGAGAGGGAGGCTTTCTTTTATAGTGATCAAGGGCACAAACCCCCAGAGAAGGCCAACATTGGAAAATTAAATGCCAATTAACCTTAACCCCTAGAACTGGACCTAGATTAAATGCAATTTAAGGATTTACCATTCCAAAATCTGAAATAACTGACTCGGAAGTGGGAAAATAAAGTTTTCTAAAACCTGACATCCCGTAACTCCTAGAATTTGAAAATTAGACTTGGCGTCAGGGATGAGGTAGTCTATGCCCTAGGTCAGGAACAAGGTTTTATCTGAACTAGGTTAGGGACTAGGTTGTTCTTGACCCTTCAGGTTGTCCTTGACCCTTCAGGTCATCCTTGACCTAGAAAGTCAAGATCTTCAGATTCTCAGAGAAAATTACCAAAAATGAGGTTGGAAATAGGGAGAGAGAAGAAAAATAGGGGGAAAGAGCCAGATACATGCAAAGACCCAATCAAGGCGCTTAACATGACCCCAGACCACTTACTTAGAGGGATAAACTCTCTTATCATGGAAGTGCTTCCATTTTAAGATGATACATTAAGCCCCCACTTCAGCAAGAGTATGGACTTGATGAAAACTCTTGGTAAAGGAGATCATAATGAAAAGATAATCTTATCATAATCAAAGGGACAAAGGAAACCTCAAGCTCCCAAGGACTCAAGTCTATTGGAGATTTTCCAATAGGCCAGTATTGACTGTATGTTTTTCATTGATGACAACATATGGAAAGTAGCATGCATGGAAGTCTTATGTAGTAAGCTTTCAGTATATGTAGCGTGGACATGATATCATGGGCGTAGAGGTTAACTGTTAGCACAGACAGTTATATAGCAGCTTGTGTCAGTATTGTTCCTGATAGAGTAACAGACAATGTTCTGTGTATGGTTGTCTGTACAGTTATCATGGAGCCTTGCGCACTTGGATATATGTTGAAGACATATTAGTGATGTTTGAGTTATGGATGCATAGTCAGATATTCAATAGAAGTGAAGTTATGTAGTCTCTATTCACCAGTAGTAGTTTCCTATGTTTATTCAGAAGAGCCGACAGAGAATTTATTGGTTCTTGAGTTTCACCTATCTTTAGGGTATGCGCCCTTGGAGTTAAGCTAAGAGAAGAGTTATTGATGTTCGGTTAAGAGCACATGAGTTAATTCAGCTTGAGGAGAAAGATACAATTATTTTGGTAGAGCCGATAGTATGTAGCGTGTGCCTACATTTATCTTATTGGATAGGTCCCAGAATGTGTTGCGTGCATAATAGAGCTGACAAAATGTTTATTAGAATTTATTATGGTTTCTCTAATATGATTTCAAGGTGGTTCTAATAGGCCAAATTGATTATATCATTTAGAGGAAAGATATTTATAGGCATTCATTTGTGATTGTTGAAGTGTGGTTCATGGTTGATTAAGTTGAGCAGAGTAGAGTGTGCGAAGTGTTGAACCATTAGAGGACGGTCTATGTGACCAAGTAAAGTATTTTTTCTATACATTGGAACTAATCCAGAAAGTAGGTCAAAGCAAAGTTCACCAAGATCTAGATATAGTGTGTATCTATTATTCAGAAGGTTGTAGCCTTCGCCCCTTTGAGTAGTGAGCTCTCGGATAATGCATCCTCTCCCCTAAAATGGAAAATTGTAAAGGACTCCTAGTAGGGTCTGACCCTTGACCAGGTCTACTGTACTTAATATATTGTAAAGTTATTCCTAACAGGGTAAAGGATCTTCTAACAAGGATCATTATACACTAGTATAGAACACTAGTGGATATCAAGTCCCATCAGGGTTTTTACCTATTTGGGTTTCCCTGTAACCAAAATATTGGTGTTTTGTTCATGTGTTCTTTCATTGTGTTTATGCTTTATGTTTAAGTATACTTAATTGGATAAAAAATTAAATCTTGTAGATAATTGATTCACCCCCCCCCCCCTCTCAATTATCTCTTGGGATTATTCCTAACAATTGGTATCAGAGCCAAGTGCCTCGGAGAGAAATTTTAATTGCTTGAGGTTGATCAGATGGCATACTTTAGGAAAGAGAGTCCTAAGTTTGATGGAGAGAATTATCTTGATTTGAAGAACAAGATGGTGACTCATTTGCAGTGCATTGCTTTTGAAGTTTTTAATGTAACTATCAAAGCAGCCAATATTCCTATGTTAGAGGACCTTGCAAAGGATGATGCTACTGACACACAAAAGGAATTGTTTCATCAAAATGCTATAGCTAAAGAAGCCCTTATCAGTGCCCTATCTGATAGTGAATTTTTAGAGATAAAGAAAGTAGACACCGCCCACAAGATATGGAAGTACCTAGAAGACATATTTGAAGGAGACAAACAAGAAAAGGATGCGCATAGAAAGACATGGAAGAAAATATTCAATGCATTAGAGATGCTACTTGAAGAAAACATTAGAGCTTATAATCAAAGGATCAATGAAGCAGTTGCTGGAATCAGAAACAATGGTGGAGAAATCTCAGAGGAAGATATTATGGACAAGTTGATGACTACTCTCACTCCAAAATATGAAAGCAAGATCAACATCCTTGATGAGACCATGCAGCTTACATCTAATTTCAAGAGAGAGACCTTGATCAAAAAAATTTTAGCTTTTGAGATTTCATGATTGAAGATAGAACCTAAAAGTGAGACAGCCTTCAAAGCAACAATTCATGGTAAGAAATCTGCAAACACTTCTGGTAATTTTGATGATGATGATGAAGAGAAAACTTTAGATGATTTTATTGCTATGATTTCCAAAAGAGAAAAGAAAGGAAAAGGTAAATATGAAGGTCAATTACCATTTAAGTGCTTTTCATGTAATAAGACAGGTCACTTTGCATCTAAGTGTCCTACTAGAGCTAGAAAGTTCAAAGAGGATTACAAGCCTAAGTACTCTAAGGAATGTTACTTTGTTGGAGATGGAGTTTCAGATGAAGAATCAAGTGAAGAGTAAATTGGATTCATTTCTATTGTAGAAAAAATGAATAATAAGACAAATCATAAAGATGAGAAAGAGGAACAAAAGCTAGCATTGATTTCCCAAGCAGATATAAGGACATACTGGATTATAAATAGTGGTTGTTCACATCACATGACAAGTGATAAAGACTAAAGATAAAATGTTTGAGATTGGATAGAGGAGGAGAATTCACCTCTAATAGATTCTATGAGTACTATGAAGAACATGGCATAAAGAGATAGTTAAGTGCACTTAGAACCCCTCAGTAGAATGGAATTGAAGAGAGAATGAATAGGATCATTCTTGATACAGCGCGCACCATCATGATTGAAGGAAAAGTTGCAAACACCTATTGGAGAGATGCAGTCAATACAACAATCTACACCATCAATAGAATTCAATTGAGGCCTGACACTGACAAAACACCATATGAGCTATGGTTTGGTAATGTTCCCATAGTAAAATACTTCAGAATCTTTGGAAGCAAGTGCTACATCAATAGAGATGAAGTAGTAGGCAAGTTTGATGCAAGAAGTGACGAAGGTATTTTTCTTGGTTACTCTACTAAAAGTAAAGCTTATAGATGTTTCAATTTAAGATTGAAAAAGATCATTGAAAGTGCTCATGTTAAGATTGATGAAAAGTTCATGGTTCAAGAAAGATATCATGATTACTCACCCATGATTGAAGAACCCTGACCCTCCACTAGTGAGACAGTTATTGAAGAAATGTTTGATAGTATTGATGTGTTATTCAATGACCCTAATACAAGTGAAGAAGAAACTCCTAAGGTTGATGAGTCAGCATCAACTAAAGCTCCAAAGTTTACATCTAGAAACCATTCCAAGAAAGACATTATTCGAGATCAGAGTGACAAAGTCTTAACAAGATCACAAGCAAAGAACATAGCTAGCAGTGAAGCGGTATGTTTACTATCTCAAATTGAAACTTTAAGTGTTGAAGATGCTTGTAATGATTCAGATTGGCATGATGCTATGAAAGAAGAACTTGATTAGATTATTAAGAATGACACTTGGGAACTAGTCCCAAGACCTAGTGATAAGAATGTGATTGGAACAAAGTCAATATTCAGAAATAAGATGAATGAAGATGGTAGAGTAGTAAGAAACAAAGCAAGGTTAGTATGTAAAGGATATGCACAAAGAGAAGGCATTTATTATTTAGACACATTTGCACCTCTGAGCAGATTGGAAGCTATTAAGTTATTTCTAGCTTATGCTATAGTCAAAAACTTTAAATTTTATCAGATGGATGTAAAGTCAGCATTCCTGAATGGAGATTTGAAAGAATAAGTATACATTGAACAGCCAGAAGGATTCACCTTATCAGACAGACCTGATATGGCATGTAGATTAAAGAAATCCCTCTATGGACTTAAGCAAGCCCCTAGAGAATGGTATGAGAGACTAGATGGATATCTAACAAAGATTGGATTCAAGAAAGGAGCACACTACAACATTTGGGGTCAAATTTTTACACCAATTTGCAACACCACTACAATTTGTGTTTGTTTTTTGTGTTTTTTTTTTAAAGTGCCCCCGATAGTGCATAATAGCGATGCTATCATCGTAATTGTGACACCCATTTGGTTATAAACAAAAAGAAAAAAGAAAAAGAAAGTGTCATTTGTAATTTGTGATTTGAAGAGCTACCGTGAAGATGACACTACAATTTTGCGTGGCGCGAAGAGGGCATTCAAGTTTGGCATGCGCAAAGAGGCCAACACCATGTGGGAAGAGGGCACTAGAACTTGAGGTAGGCATTCAAGCTTTGTCTTCTCATTAAATTAATTTTAGTGTCATTGTTTACATCTTATTTAGCATTTGGAATGCTCGGTGACCCATGAGCTTTGAGAGCTATTACCTTCAAGGCATTGTGTGAAGTGTTTGATCTCTCTTTATTTGTTTTTCTATTGATATTCACTATGTGGTACTTCCCATTTATGATCATTTCATGAGGAAATGTCTCGATGGCTTGTGGGCTTCAAGCTAGGGCATCATACATAGTTCATGAGCTCACTATTTAATACTGGCATTGTATACATCTGATCATTTGGAATGCCTGATGACCTGCGAGCTTTGAGAGCTAGGGCATCACTTCTATTACCTTCAAGGCATTGTGTGAAGTGTTTTATCTCTCTTTATTTATTTTGCTATTGATATTCACTATGTGGTACTCCCCATTTATGATCATTTCATGAGGAAATGTCTTGATGGCTCACGGGCTGCAAGCTAGGGTATCATACATAGTTCATGAGCTCACTATTTAATACTGGCATTGTTTACATCTTATCATTTGAAATGTTGGATGACCTACGAGCTTTGAGAGCTAGGGCATCCCTTCTATTACCTTCAAGGCATTGTGTGAAGTATTTGATCTCTCTTTATTTGTTTTGTTGTTGATATTCACTATGTGGTACTCCCTGTTTATGATCACTTCATGAGGAAATGTCTTGATGGCTCATAGGCTACAAGCTAGGGCATCATACATAGTTCATGAGCTCACTGTTTAATACTGGCATTATTTACATCTTATCATTTGGAATGCCTAATGACCTGCGAGCTTTGAGAGCTAGGGAATTGCTTCTATTACCTTCAAGGCATTGTGTGAAGTGTTTGATCTCTCTTTATTTTTGTTGTTGTTGATATTCACTATGTGGTACTCCTTGTTTATGATCATTTCATGAGGAAATGTCTTGATAGCTCACAGGCTACAAGCTAGGCATCATACATAGTTCATGAGCTCACTATTTAATACTGGCATTGTTTACATCTTATCATTTGGAATGCCTAATGACCTACGAGCTTTGAGAGCTAGGGCATCACTTCTATTGCCTTCAAGGCATTGTGTGAAGTGTTTGATCTCTCTTTATTTGTTTTGTTGTTGATATTCACTATGTGGTACTCCCCGTTTATGATCATTTCATGAGGAAATATCTTGATGGCTCGTGGGCTGCAAGCTAGGGCATCATACATTGTTTATGAGCTCACTATTTAATACTGGAATTGTTTACATCTTTTCATTTGGAATGCTTGATGACCCGCAAGCTTTGAGAGCTAGGGCATCGTTGCTATTACCTTCAAGGAATTGTGTGAAGTGTTTGATCTCTCTTTATTTGTTTTGTTGTTGATATTCACTATGTGGTACTCCCCGCTTATGATCATTTGATTAAGAAATGTCTTGATGGCTCGTGGGCTGCAAGCTAGGGCATCATACATTGTTCATGAGCTCACTGTTTAATATTGGCATTGTTTACATCTTTTCATTTGGAATGCTTGATGACCTGCAAGCTTTGAAAGCTATGGTATCATTTCTATTACCTTCAAGGCATTGTGTGAAGTGTTTGATCTCTCTTTATTTGTTTTGTTGTTGATATTCACTATGTGGTACTCCCTGTTTATGATCATTTCATGAGGAAATGTCTTGATGGCTCACGGGTTGCAAGCTAGGGCATCATACATTGTTCATGAGCTCACTGTTTAATATTGGAATTGTTCATGAGCTCACAATTTAATATCTAACATCATGCAAACATACATTAATACACTTACTATTTTGAATTTGAGCTCGGGCATCATGCAATGTTATTGTTGTCATTGCATGCTTGCTGCTGTTGTGCACCATATATTGTTTTATACACTATTTATTTCATTGAGACCGTGAGCTTGGCATTTGTAATGTATTTTCTATTATTGGATCAATGCTACCATGTTGTTGAGTCTGTGTATGGCTTGACTATGCACATGCATAATTATAGATGAGGATCAGTAATATGTTGCCAGGCATTGCTTAGATCCTTTGGATCTAACCCCATCTTTTCCTTCCTTGCAGGTTTTGGATCATACAAGAGCATACAGGATTGAACCCCAGGTCAACACTTCATTACTTCAGGCAATGTCTAGTACCTTCATTATTTATGTTCATCCACTTATGTATGTTTTCATTCATTCATATTCTTCTGAAAGTTGGCTATTAGTGACCATATAGGACCATTCTTGATGTTTTTGGGTCATTTGATGAAAAGATGTAAATAGGGACATCAATAATAAAATAGGGATATCTTAATAGGGATATATTAAGATTAATATCGTAAGTAAAAACATTACACAGTGGCATTCAGATTAAGTACAATATGAATTCACATGCCTTTAATTATGATACACTTTTGAAATTATCACTCATTGGTCATTTGACAATTCAAGATATAAGTATCAGAATATAAACTATTGCAAAAGGAAGAAATACATATGTATCTATCATCATTTAATACAAAATATAAAAGTATCCCATAGACACAGTTGCTATTATAACAACCATCCTCTAATCCCATGGTGTAGTAGTCTCAAGGTAAGAACAATTTACTTAAACCATCATATAAGTATCATCCTATTTGAAACTTGTAACACCTAATTCTATCCTAGACTCCAAATTTGGTCCTAAGGCTTATTAGGCCTTTTAGGACTGATTACACATTCACCATTCTTATTGCATGAAATGACCTCATAGGCCATTATAGGTGCCAAAATCCTCCAGTTGATGTCTTTGGATGTCTTTATAATCTCTGATGGCTCCAAGTGTGTCTTCATAGGTATTTGGGTTTCTTTGTGTCTTCTCATTAAGTGCTGCCATTAAAATATATCACTCCTATTATATAATGTATATGCATAGTTGTTTAAAATGCCATACTTGTTGCTCTTAAATATTATTACCATTTCACAAAAATTTACATGACATTAAAGCCAAGCCCAAAATGTATACATACATGTAAGTATAGGAGAAGCTGGATTCTGCAACTATTGAAAAAAAAAAAAACTATACCAATAGCAGCTTACGAGAAACTATACTTGTGCTTACCACACCATACCTCAGCATCATAATGCTTATCATTTTCAAGCTTCAGTGAAGCTTCATACCACGCAGCGTCTGCAAATTTGTATGCAACACTGATTTAAGCTAGAGGTAAACTACATGTGTCATATAAACAACATGGTTGAATGCAATCTCTTTTGCATGTTTTCAAGAGTTTTCCCACTAATACAAGCGTAAATAACACATTGAACATAATCTATGAACACTGCATGTAAATCCATAAATCTCTTTGGAAATTCCTCCATAGTATCCCTTTTTCCAAAAATTCCTACGTTACATAAGCCTTTTATTTATAGACTCTCTTTGACAACCAACTTGTAACCCCTTAGCATAATCACCTAACTACTTTATGTAACTACCTAGGATAACTAGCTAAGGTAACCACTTGAGATAACCACTTTGAGTAACTACTTAGGATAACTACTTGGACAAACCATTTAGAATAACTACCAAAGAGAACCCTTTCTGTAACTACCTGAATGATTACTTCTAATAACTACCTCTTTTGAAAACAAGTTAGGATTTACCTCACTTTACAAACATTAAGCCCAAAATCTATCATTTGTTACAATAAGTAACATAAGTCACTTTCTTAAAAAGATAATTTGGAAAATAAAATATGACTTGAGGTAGCTTTCCATCTTCATGTGCCTTTCCTTTGACAACATTTTTGAAGATCTTCTTAGAATTTGTCATTGTCTAAAATTTTATTTTTCTTTTGCATAGAAAGAATTGGTGTGTAATCCACTTTCTTCACGACAAGCTCTTTGATCCACGCATCATGTTCATTTGACATTGAGCTTACTTTTCTTTTATTTCTTCTCCTGATTTACTTTGCCAAATGCTTTAACAAATATACCAAGTAGAGATCCATTATCTCTAATCTTGCACATCAACACTTTGGCCTCATGTAGTTTTCCCTGTTTGTAAAGATTCCTCATCACTATAGAGTATACATCATTCTTAAGGCTCTCCCCTTAAAATGGAAATATGTTTTCAAAAGTCCTACAACATCAAAACATTTATCTTCAACCAATCTATTCAACATAGCATCAAATTCAACACTATCTAAATCGAGCTCCCAAAACCTCATTCTCCTTAACATTTACAGAACCATGTGGGATTTTCTGATCTTTGAGTAAACAAGTCCATAAAACCTCAATAGATTTTAGTGGCATATTACTAACAAGGTTTGGGGTGTCCTCGAGATAGCCACACCAAGCATATATAGGATGTATCGAGGGTGCATTAATTCAAAAATTTAGAGATCTTCCTTGTAAAATTTGTCGTGCACCTTCTGCAATCATTTCATTTCATCTCTTGAAATACCATCTCTTTTCCACATTTTGTCAACCATGGTTCCATGTTTTGCATGCATCAACCCGAGAGCAATTTGAAACAAATCAATTTTGGATATATTGTGCAATCATGATATGCTGAAGGAAGATGTTTCTCACAAAAAAATTGAGTGTTGGTGGATGTCCAAACATTATTCCAAGCTCTCATTGAAGTACGGTCATGGGGAGGGTTCTTGCAAAATAATTTGGCATTGTGTCAACTGATGGCATTTATCTGAAAGTTTCTAAAGGTTCCATGACAAACCTATTTTGTGTAAATTCTACAACCAACGTGTTCAATGAGGAATACATTTCTACAAGCGGCATTTTGTTGTACCAGCCCACACATGCTTTTTCTATGCTTTCATGGGATTATAAAATCTGTCAAGAATCTCTCCATGAGATCACGTTTCTTTGAGATGACATTTATTTTGAGATGATTTGTAAAATAATTCAGGTGCTTTGTTTATGATTCCACAATTTTCAAGCATGCCTACCCGAGCATTTCCAACTATAAATCTGACCAAAGAATTTGTGGAGCTCGCCAATTTTTACAGCCCAAGAAGACGTGGGTTAAAAATGTCGCATTTGGTTCTATGTTGGCTAATTATATTTTCCTTGGGAATTTCAAAGCTTGTTCAACAATCTTACATCTTGCACTCATGGAGTTGAGAGAAAGAGTTTCATTTAATCACTAATTAACACTAAAAAAACCATTAAATAATATAGTAGTACTTATCCTACCACAAGTATTAATAAATATAATCAAATATTGAATATGAATTTTTTTACATATGGTATGAGTAAGGAGGTCATTGAAATCATTTCTAATTATTATATGTATGTCTACCTATTTTTCATTTTTCATTTTTCAATTCCACATTTGAAATAATCAATTACCACCTTTTATTTATAATTCTTTTCAACAATTTATTTTTTCCATTTGATAGAATTTTATAAACAATATAAAGAATTTATACAAGAATTATCACAATAACAAAAGCCTATAAAATAACATCCACACTATGTATCCAAAGTCTAAACAGTGAGCTCATAAATAATGCATGATGCCCTAGCTTGTAGCCCGCAAGCCATCAAGACATTTCCTCATGAAATGATCATAAATGGGGAGTACCACATAGTGAATATCAACAAAAAAACAAATAAAGAGAGATCAAACACTTCACACAATATGTGTTGTTTGCACAACAACAAAAAGCATGTAATGACAACAATAACATTGCATGATGCCCAAGCTCAAATTCAAAATAGTAAGTGTGTTAATGTATGATCTAATAGCAACAACCTCATTGATTATTACCTTTCACTCCATCATTATAGAAGAGATAACTACCTACAACTAGGGCATCATGCATTGTTTATGAGCTCATTGTTTGAGCACCTCATGTCCCTATTTGATTGGATGGTGCTCAAACAGTGAGCTCATAAATAATGCATGATGCCCCAGCTTGCAGCCCGCAAGCCATTAAGACATTTCCTCATGAAATGATCATAAATGGGGAGTACCACATAGTGAATATAAAAAACAAAACAAATAAAGAGAGATCAAACACTTCACACAATATATGTTGTTTTATAAGATTTTATTAAGACTAAATATATTATTTTATGAGCTCACTGTTTGAGCACCTCATGTCCCTATTTGATTGGTCATTGCTCTATTTGTTATATTGATGCTATTAGATCAAATAGGGACATGATACATTATTCATGAGCTCATTGTTTAATACTGGCATTGTTTACATCTTTTCATTTGGAATGCTTGATGACCTACGAGCTTTGAGAGCTAGGGCATCATTTCTATTACCTTTAAGGCATTGTGTGAAGTGTTTGATCTCTCTTTATTTGTTTTGGTGTTGATATTCACTATGTGGTACTCCCCATTTATGATCATTTCATGAGGAAATGTTTTGATGGCTCGCGGGCTGCAAGCTAGGGCATCATACATTGTTCATGAGCTCACTGTCTGATACTGGCATTGTTCATGAGCTCACTATTTAATATCTAGCTAGGCCATATAAATGGTACCAGGCCAACCCAATCAGCCCAACAAAATGTGTCATGTTTATCTTTGTCAAATACACTCGTTCACCATTTTGTTCTTGTTCTTCACACAAATATTGCATCAAAAGTAATTGTAAACAATGATTCAAAGAAAAAAGAAACAACTACAATAGATCAGACCCCAAAAGAATACAGTCAACTACAATAGCTCACAGTCTCAATGAAATAAACAGTGTATAAAACAATATATGGTGCACAATAGCAGCAAGCATGCAATGACAACAATAACATTGCATGATGCCCGAGCTCAAATTCAAAACAATAAGTGTGTTAATGTATGATCTAATAGTAGCAACCTCATTGATCATTACCTTTCACTCCTCCATCATTATAGAAGAGATAACTACCTACAACTAGGGCATCATGCATTGTTTATGAGCTCACTATTTGAGCACCTCATGTCCCTATGTGATTGGTTGGTGCTCAAATAGTGAGCTCATAAATAATGCATGATGCCCTAGCTTAATGGAAATAACATGCTCATAAACAGTGTATAAGACAATATATGGTGCACAATAGTAGCAAGCATGCAATGACAACAATAACATTGCATGATGCTCAAGCTCAAATTCAAAATAGTAAGTGCATTAAATGTCTTACTTATGTCCCTATTCAGTTTTAATTTTATAGTGAATTCATGATTTATAATTCAGTTGTAGCAGCTCAATGTGTTTGAACTCAATAATACCCCTTACTTGGTTTCCTACAAAGCTTTTGGCGAAATCTATCAGAAAATGAGAAGCTATGAGAAGGTGACATGAAGCTAATGAAAGGAGGAATCTCCAATTTTTTTTTTAGATAGACACATTAAGGATCATGTCAAATAATACAAGGGAATTCGATCAAAATAGGGAGACAATCACTAGATTGTTGTCTAACTTTCAAAGAGAAGGCAATGACAAATCTTTTTGTCCATGCAAGAGTTATAACGGCTTAAAGACAAGAAGAATCAAAATCAAAACAACAAAGAGACATTGTAGGGAGAATGGTCACATGGAAGGGGGGTTTGATTATAATCTAGTGGTAAGTTGTTTGTTATATTGTTTTTACAATTAATATACATATGAACCATGGAAGGAGGTTTGATTATCATCATTTTTATATAGGTCGATATCCCCAGTGTGAATATAGAGGAACATGGAGGTGTGAATATTGAAGTTGAAGATCATGATCCCATGGAAGATGATGATCATGTGCCAGAAAACACATTCAAAGATGATGGTATGAATGCACTGATCATTGAAACATTTGGTACTGGTGTTGTTGGTGCTACTACTACTACTGATGAGGATGACATTGACAACGTCCATCATATACCTCTACTTGAGAAGGCAAACATGACCCTTTACGAAGGCTCCCAATCTACTCTTCTCTCTGTTGTATTGTTGTTGTTGAATTTGAAGGTTATGAATGGTTTATCCAATATAGAAATGCCACGTATGCTAAGGTTTGTCATATATGTCATTATAGTCTATAAAAGGTGAAACATGTACCATTAAGATTGTTTATAGTAATGACTTAAATTATTTGTTGCAGATTGATAGGTGACTTTCTGTTACCACCATCAAATGTTCTCCCTCACTCGTACCGAGAATTATGTGCCATTATGAAACATATTGGAATGGAGTATCAAACAATAGATGCTTATCTTGAAGATCATATTATTTATTATAAAGAACATGAAAATGCACCTGAATGCCCTGAATGCCATACAAGTAGATATCAAGATGGTTAAGTGACAAAAAAGGTGCCTTGCAAGGTTCTTCGTCACATCCTCATTATTCCACATCTAAAACTATTATTCAAGTGCAATAGCTTGGCACAATTTATGGATTACCATGCACGTGGTAGGAGTCAAGATGACATTATTCGAATGCCTATAGACTGTTCATCATTTATGGACATAGAGGAAAAGTGGCCACACTTTAAAGAGGAACTTCAAAATCTTAGGCTTTCTCTGGTAGTAGACGGTGTCAATCCGCATGGAGAGATGAGATCCATTTTCTCGGTGTGGCTTTTTTTTTGTTATAAACAATAACCTTCCTCCATGGATGTCAATAAAGAGGGAGCACATTATGTTGGCAATAATTGTTCAAGGTATCTTATTATTTTATAGTTATCTACATGTAATTATAAGTCTTGGAGTGAAATGACCACAATAATTATGTAATGTTGTTGTTAATTCAACTAGGTAAGTACCAAGTGAAATATATGAATGTATATATTACACCTCTTATTGATGAGTTGTTGGTGTTATGGAATGGTTTCACTATGTATGACATCTCCCGACCAATTGGACAAAGAGAATTTCAATTCCATGCAATGCTTGTGTGGACAATTCATGATGCTCCAGGGTTGACACATTTATGTGGTATGTTATGATGAATTCTAGTTGTACGAGATAATTCAAATTATAAAAATATACATATTTAATCCAATTTTATCATTATCTTGTAGGTCTTCAAACAAAGGGAAAATTTGCATGTCTAATGTGTGGTCCAAAAATGAAATCCCATCATTCCAAAAGTTTAAGAAAACAAGTGTTTGATGAGTATAGGTAGTTCCTCCCCATAAATCATAAGTATCAAAGTGCAGAAAGTCATCTTTTCAATAGGAAAGAAGAGACTACATCAAAGCCCCGAAGAATGACACCTCACCTATGGTAGTTGGAATATAATAGAATTCAAGGTAATATCATTCCACGTAATGGTCAATGTTTGAAAATTATATATTTTGATTGTGTTTTGTTCGCTAATTATGTAGTTGATGATCTTGAAGGTTGTGAAGGCATCACCGACCAGCTTCCAAAGGGACCAAAATGTTATCCTAGATAATTTAGTAGGCTGCCCTACTATGACCATCTACAAATTGTGCATTTGTTTGATAATATGCATATTGGAAAGAATGTAATAGAGACGCTATGGAAAATATTGGACGGAAGGCGTGACAAAGAAGAACTTGGCAAAATTTGTAGTGACAGTCATGATTCTAATCATGCAATGAAAAATATCATTGAATCAAATAGCAATGGAGACCGAATTAATGCAAGTGCTCTTCCTTGGTTATTAACAGAGCAACAAAGTAATGCCATAAAAGAAGTGATCTGAAAAATTTGATTTACTACAGGATTTGTTGCAGATATAAGCAATCTCATATCAAAGAAAAATGATTTTGGGTTAGGGATGAAAATGCATGATTGGCATACCTTCATCAAGGTAAGTCATAGTTTTTTGTATTTACAATATATTTGTGTAATTGCATTCAATTTTTATTGTATGAAATGATCAGTTGACTATTGTTATAGTAGTTTCTACCCTTATCTCTCCTAGAGAACTTTGACAACAATATCAAACAAGTGATATATGATCTTGGAAAATACATGAGGTAAGCAGTGATATTTGTTCAATATATCAAACAATAATATCAAACAAGTAATATATTATAAAGTCTCATATTTATATATTTATGTCTTGAATCCCTTGTAGGTGGTTGTCATGTAAAGAAATCTATAAAGAAGATATAAAATATTGGAAGAAAATAATTTGTCAATTAATGTGTGAAATGCAAAAGTGTTTACCTCCAACTTTTTTCAATGCACAAGAACACTACCTCATACACCAAGTTGAGGAGATTGAATTGTGTGGACCTATACATGCTAGGTCAATGTGGATGGTTGAGAGACACTTGAAATTTTTGAAGGGTTTGGTACGACAAAGAGCACATCTCGAGGGTTCTATGGTTGAGGGATATATGGTATACCAGATGATGGTGTACATTACTCAATATCTTCCTAATCTTGCAGCAAAGACCCATATAGATTACATTTGGGATCTTGACTCAATTAAAAAATTTGAAGGGGAGTACTTGGTGGGCAATGGTAGATTTAGGAAACTGAAAGGTAATAAATTATGAAATGTTCTTATAGTAAATTAATTCATAATCTTCAAAATAAATCTGTTGTAAGTCATCTATTTACTTTTGTACAGCTGCTAAAAAGTGGGATGCAATACATTTGTTTATTGCAAACAATCAAGATTGGATGATGACATGGATTGAACGATGTCAACATGATGGTCATAGATTAACATGGGAATCCATGTCTTCATTGGTTATACAAGCTCATTGCAATGGAGATCCCAATGTTACACAAAAAGAAATAGATTTAGCATATGGTTTAAGAGATCACCAGGTACTTATAAATTTGTCATATGTTTTTCAACTCATGATGCAATAATTTATACATGTTTGACATTATTGCAGGTGAAACACCACAAGGCTATGTTTTGTAATGGTTATAAATTTCATATCAAAAAGTTGGATGACACGAAGAGAACTTGTGATTCTAGGATAATTGCAGTGTTCCAGGTGACTAATATTTCATCTAGAAATGACTTACATCCTCAAGAGTCGCAAAATTGATACTATGGTATTTTGGTTGATATACTTGACTGCAACTTCAATTCCTTCAAATTAGTTCTCTTCATTGTGAAATGGTACAGACTACGACTCAATAAAATTGATCTTGATAAAATTGTTATTGAACATGACAATGGATTTCCAATTATTAATACAAGGTTGTTTGAGCCAATTGGAAAAGAGCCCTATGTTCTTCCAAGCCAATGTGAGTAGGTATTTTACTCAGAGGTTCCACATAAACCAAGTTGGTCATTTGTTGTTAGACATGATCCAAGATGAAGACCGATAAAATATAATGTGATGGAAGAAGATATCGAGGAAGATGAAGAAGTGGAAGATGATGTAGAACTAGATCATGATCGAGAGCTAGTTGAAGAAGAATATGAAGAAAAAGATGATGATGATGCTGCTACTGATGACAATGATGCTGCTACTGATGAAAATGATGCTGCTACTAATGAGGATGATGTTGATGCTGATGCTGATGCTGATGATGACGATGACAATAGTGGTGGTGATGATGTCGTCGATGACGATGATCTTGATGATGAGATGGATGAAGAAGAATATCAATGACATGAATGAAATGTACAATTATGCTAGATGTCTTGCATGTTCTAACAATTTTTTTATATGTACTACTCTTATTCACCTTGTTTTATATGTCCTACTTATATATCTTTGATCTTTTTTTAAGATAAATTTCATTCTAAAATATTATATTTAATCTCTATATGCTTAAACAACCTCACTAGTTAAGACTGTTCTCATTTTTAGTGGGCATGAATAGAATCAAATCACTTGAAAGACACCAGTATTTAGACATGCACAAATTAGTGACATGATTAAGCAAATTACCTTTCTTTACAATTGCATGGTTGTCTTTGGTTTGTCATTTTGTCTTGAGTGTCTAGTGATTTAAACCAAAGACTTCAACTTAGCCAAAAAATGTGCAAGTCTACATTAGTATGTTTCTTTTTATTGTAATTATAATTAGTATGTTTATTTTTATTGTAATTATAATTAGTATGAATGATCAAAATAATGACAATGCAATATTTGTGATAATGCAATATTTGTCGAAATAGCATCGATGACTTCGGTCAATGTGCCTATGTGTCAATGTGGTGTTGGCCCATGCATGTCGAAGATGTCACGCACAACAAGTAATCCTGGGCATCAATTTTGGGTTTTCCCAAATAGGAAAAAGGTCTAGATACGTAATTATATTTTATGTTTAAAAATAATGTGACAACTAATCATTTTATGAAGAACTGATGTACATTTGGTATTGTCAGGGAAATACTGGATGTCAATACTTTCGGTGGGTCGATCAAACCACATTTACATCTACCCCATTTACTCTATATCTGATGTAGGAAATGTGTGCAACTTGTGCAAGGCTTGAGAGGCAGCTAGTGCTACCAAGATTGCTTCAATGGCGAAAGCAAAAATCATATTTTTGCGATACCTTCTTTGTGTAGTTTGTGCACTACTTTGTTGGGACCATATGCATAAATGTGGTTAATAGAGGGCTATTGTAGATACTGATTTTTTTAAAAGAATTTCTAGTAGATACACATAAAGAACATGCACATAAACATGACAAATGAGAAACATAAATGTAGGCATCATAATCACAATTTTTTGGAGACATGACATAATTGAATGGTATACCCAGACAATGCAACACAACTATATATCACTCCTCTGGTTCCAAGTTTACACTGTGGTAAACAAAATCCATAGATAAAAAATAAATTTAGAGAGCGAAGGAGAGCGAGAATGACCAAAGTAATACAGGTCCCTATATTATTTCAATTGTTATCACTCTTCAGCGCTCTCTAAATTTATTCTTTATCTTTGAGTTTTGTTTACATAGTGTAGACATGGAACTAGAGGAGTAGTTGCGTTGCATCATCTGGGTATACCACTCAATTATGTTGTGTTTCCAAAAAATTGTGACCATGATGTCTACATTTATCTTTCTCAGCTGTTGTGTCCCAGGACCCCTTATGACCCTTTATGACCATTTACGATCTCTAAGAATACATCTTAGATATCTTAAAATGTTGTAAAGGGTCATAAGAGGCTCCTAGGAGGAGTCAGATGAGCTTCCACCTTCACGTGGTTGGCCCTATTAAGTAGAGAATGTTAAACTATTCTTGAAACAAAGAGAAGCTCAATAATTTAATATCTCAATCCACATACGACAAATATATATCAATCCATCTCAATGGCTACCAAATCTACAGATCTTTGTCAAGAACCCAGTTGCAAACAAACACCATAGACCGCGCAGCAAACTCGCACATCAAATTTGAACCAAAGAAGTCAAGAAGTCACTCAAATTAGATCTGAATGCAATCAGGTCCACATATATCCCATGAATGCATCAAGAAGAATACATCTCTGATCGCCGCACTAGCTTCTTGTGCTGGAGCATTCGCTGTCACAAGTCTTGATTTGGTAGGATCCATTCCAAATCCAAGTCTCTAGACTCAACTCAATAATCCATGAGCCACTACTGAATCTATTGCTAAGTTATCTTTGAATTGTGCTGGAGCAGTCACTGTCACAAGTCTTGATTCAGTGGGATCCATTCCAAATCCAAGTCTCTAGACTCGACTCAATAATCCATGAGCCGCTACTGAATCTACTGCAAAGTTATCTCTGAATGATCCATAACCAAATCATGAGCAGGAACCAGATCTGCAAGAACACCGTTCTAAATCAATACCAACTTGATCAACAAATATATATATATTTTTAAAAAAATTGATTATCATCGTAACTATGACAGATTCAAAATAGCGATGGTTGTCCATCGCAAAAATCCATCGCATTAACAACATCGCTGTCCAAAAACAAACATTAACAATGAATATCCATCATAAATATCCAACACATGTCTGTCACATGTACAGCATAGTCATCGTTACAAACCTCAAACGATGGATATGCATTGTACATTTTCAACGGATATCCATTGCACTAAAATTGTTTTCATAGGCGAACATGTTACAAATGATGGCTACACATTGTAATATTCTGACGGGTCACCATCGTTTGTTATTTTGTGCAACGGATAAGCGTCACAATTGCGATGGCCACAAATAGGTCCGACGACAGGTTCGCTCTATTGGCACCCTCTTTTTTCAATGGCCATGGTTGTCATTATTATGACGCCTAACAAAATTGTTAGTTTTTCTGACCACAAAATTGTGATGTCGGGTGGTGTCGATTAATCGATAGTTTAGTGTCTAAATTCGGACGTTCGGCTATCGAAAAAAGGTCTCAAATGTACTAGTGGTAGAAGATTGTAATCTATTCATTATAGAGACATTTGAAGGTTTATTACTTGTAGCTATATTGGTTGATGACATTATCTTTGGAGGTAATGACAAACTTAGTGCTGAATTTGCTAAGGAGATACAGAATGAATTTGAGATGAGTATGATTGGTCCTATCAAATACTTTTTGGGATTGAATGTGCAGCAGATAGAGAAAGGTATTTTCATTAATCAGTCCAAGTATGTGAAAGAAATATTAAAGAAATTCAAGATGGATGATTGCAAGCCAGTAGGGACTCCTATGATTACAAAGGAAGATGGCTCACTAGTAGTGGATATAACATTGTACAAGTCTATGATTGGTAAACTTATTTATCTTACTCAGACTAGACCTAATATTTCCAATGCAGATGGCATAGTTGGAAGATTTTTAGTAGAGCCTAAACAAAGCCACCTCATGGGAGTAAAAAGGATATTTAGATACTTACAAGGCACTATAGACTATGGTCTATGGTATCCTAATTCAGAAAATGTTGAGCTTCATATATACACAGATGTAGATTGGGTAGGATGTGTTGATGACAGAAAGAGTACATTAGGTGGAGCAGTATTTCTTGGTGATAGACTTGTCACTTGGACAAGCAAGAAACAAAATTGTATTTCTCAGTCAACAATAGAGGCAAAGTATATTGCAGCAGCCTTAAATTATTCTACAATTGTTTGGATCAAGCAGATGATAAATGATTTTGGAATTTAGATTGATTATCCTATTGTTATTCATTGTGATAACACTAGCACTGTCAATATGTCAAAGAACCCTGTGATGCATGCAAAGACAAAGCACATTGAGATCAAGTATCACTTACTAAAAGAGAAAGTGGTATAGAAAGAAGTCAAGCTGGACTATGTGAGTACTAAAGATCAGTTGGCAAACATATTCACAAAGCCCTTGCCAAAGGATACTTTTGAGTATCTCAAGGAGAAGTTGGGAGTAATTCCCTTCCCTGATTCTGCTTAGAAGGAAGAAGGAAAGGCATCAGTCCTCAGTGACTGATGGAAGGTTGACCACTCTACCTCGGGAGTAGTACCGGTGCTTAAAATGAATGGTGCCCTTTTCCATTGATGTCAAAGGGGGAGTAATATATAGAGTCATGAAAAATAGGAGTAATATACTTAGGGGGAGTAGTATTCAGTTGTGACAGCGGTTCAATTGAGGAAATGGATAATGTTGGAAAATATTGTAGTAGATGGAGGATCCATCTTTGGAGGATTTTTGAAGAGAAAATGGAAAATGTTATAAAAGAAATGTTCATTTGGGTTGGTGGTGGTTTTTCATTCCACATGTTGCCATCACTGCCAAAGGGGGAGATTGTTCAAGATTTGCCAGCATGCCAGTACTGACTGTATGTTTGTCATTGATGACAACATATGGAAAGTAGCATGTGTGGAAGTCTTATGTAGTAATCTTTTAGTATATGTAACATGGACATGATATCAACATGATAGCATGGGCATAGAGGTTAACTGTTAGTACAGACAATTATATAGAAACTTGTGTCAGCAATGTTCCTAATAGAGTAACAAACAGTGTTCTATGTATGGTTGTCCATACATTTATCATGGATCCTTGCATGCTTGGATATATGTTGAAGACATATCAGTGATGTTTCAGTTATGGATGCATAGTCAGATATTCAATAGAAGTGAATTTATGCAGTTGTTATTTGCCAGTAGCAGTTTCATGTGTTTATTCAGAAGAGCCAACAGAGAATTTATTGGTTCTTGAGTTGTGCCTATCTTTAGGGTATGTGCCCTTGGAGTTAAGCTAAGAGAAGAGTTATTGATGCTTAGTTAAGAGTGCATGAGTTAATTCAGCTTGAGGAGAAAGATACAGTTGTTTTGGTATAGCTGATAGTGTGTAGCTTGCGTCTACATTTATCTTATTAGACAGGTCCCAGAATGTGTTGCGTGCATAGTAGAGCTGATAGAATCTTTATTAGAATTTTTTATGGTTTCTCTAATATGATTTCAAGGTGGTTCTAATAGGCTGACTTGATTATATCATTTAGAGGAAAGATATTTATAGGCAGTCATTTGTGATTGCTAAAGTGTGGTTCATGGTTGATTAAGTTGAGCAGAGAAGAGTGTGTGAAGTGTTGAACCATCAGAGGAAGGTCTATGTGACCAAGTAAAGTATTTGTGCTATACATTGGAACTGATCTAGACAGTAGGTCAAAGCATAGTTCACCAAGATCTAGATATAGTGTGTATCTATTATTCATAAGGTTGTAGCCTTCACCCCTTTGAGCAGTGAGCTCTTGGATAATGCATCCTCTCCCCTAACAGGGACAATTGTAAAAGACTCCTAATAGGGTCTGACCCTTGACTAGGTCTACTATACTTAATATATTGTAAAGCTACTCCTAACAGGGTAAAGGATCTTCTAACAAGGATCATTATACACTAGTACAGAATATTAGTGGGTATCAAGTCCCATCAGGGTTTTCACCTATTTTGGTTTCCCCGTAACCAAAATATTGGTGTTGTGTTCATGTGTTCTTTCATTGTGTTTATGCTTTATGTTTAAGTATACTTAATTGGATAAAGAATTGAATCTTGTAGATAACTGATTCACCCTCCCCCCCCTCTCAGTTATCTCTTGTGACTATTCCTAACAAAGTCTTCATCAACTCCAAGATCACAATAAGAGAAACATCTCTAGAGAGAGATAGAGAGAGGGTGTGATTATCTCACCCAATGAGAACTTATGTCCCATTGTGAACCACACAAGGAAACAGTGAACCTGGAAAGATGGAATTGAACCACCTAGTGAATGTGGCTACTCACTAGTCAACCCATCAAGGATTCACCCTCAAGAATATTCTATTCCATAAGAGTAAAACCAAAAGAAAAAGAGATCCAGTCTTAAGGACTCTTTCAACCTTAAGGGATCAAAAATTTGAAACTAGAGGGATCAAGAGATCCTAAAATATAAATCCATGCTTTAAGGTTTAGTCATTAATCCAAAAAGGGAGAAAAGGTATCTTGAAAAATAATATATGTGTATCGAAAAGTGTGTCTGTGCAATAGGTGAGTAGAGCATATGCCTCCATGTTAAATTCATTGCTAACACTTTAACAGGAGTAATGGCTTTAACAGATACATAAAAAACTCCAATGATTACGTTTCCACTATGAGATACCCCTAAACGAAGACAAATCAAGGGAAATACCACATAGACAAACATAGAACACAGAAGGGATCTACCTACTGTGGGGTCAGTATGATCATAAGATAATATATATATATATATATGATATTGTTTCAAATTAATTCACATCATTCCCCAAAGAAATTAGAACTACAATCACAATGGAGGAAAGATCACATAAGAGTTATGAAGAAGAATCTTTTCAGACCATGACCTAGAGACCAAAAATATTTAGTGCTACCAAGTCTTGGATCCAAGCAGATTACACAAGGAAACATTTATGAAAAATAGCACAAGTATAACATAACATGAAAAAAAATATAGAAGAATAGAGAGACATATAGAGGAATTTTACAATAGGTTCAATTCCTTTATCACCTTGCACCGAGTAACAAGGGTCGTATAAAAGAATCTAACAACATTTAGGAAACACATCATGGGAGAAGCACAGTACAATGGGAAATTGCACAACAAATCTACCATAAAGGATAAGTTGATCAAGTGTGCCACCTACTCTAACCATCTCATTATATATCATTTTGGGAAGGTGGGTAACTCACAAGAGGGACTATATCTAACATAGTAGGAATGATA
>BSBK01001270.1:0-12500 GCA_027943335.1 Chamaecyparis obtusa | reverse complement strand
TAAAAATATACAAATTCCAAACATAAACCATTAGGTAGAATGGTAGTACCTTGACGATTAATTCTATTATATTCCAACTTCCATCAGTGAGGTGTCATTCTTCATGGCTTAGATGTAGTCTCTTCTTTCCCATTGAAAAGATGTTTTTCGTTAATTCAATAGTTATGATTTTTGTGGAGAAAGTGTCTATGCTCATCAAACACCTACTTTCCTAAACTTTTTGAATGACGAGATTTCATCTTTGGACCACAAACTAGACATGTAAATTTTCCCTTTGTTTGAAGACCTACAAGGTAATGATATAATTAGATTAAATATTTTTATTTTTATTTTTAGAATTATCATGTGCAACTTGAATTCACCATAACATACCAGAAAAATGTGTTAGCCCTGGGGCATCATGTATTGTCCATACAAGCATTACATGGAATTGAAATTGTCTATCTCCTATTGGTCTGGAGATGTCATACATAGTGATGCCTTTCCATAACTCCAAAAACTCGTCGATAAGAGGCTCAATATAAACACTCATATCTTTAACTTGGTATTTACCTGGTTGAATGAACAACAACATTACATAATTATTGTGACCATTTTACTACAAGATTTATAATTACATGCAGATAACTATTAAATGATCAAATACTTAGAAAAATCATTGCCAACATAATGTGCTCCCTCTTTATTAACATCCATGGAGGTATGTTATTGTTGATGACAAAAATAGGCCAAATAGTGTAAACAGATTTTAGCTCTCCAAATGAATTAACACCGTCCGCTGCCACTGAAAGCTTGAGATTTTGAGGTTCTTTGATAAAGTGCGGCCACTTTTCCTCTATGTCCTTAAATACAGAACCATCCGCAGACATTTGAATAATGTCATCTTGACTCCTATTGTGTGCATGGTAATCCATAAATTGTGCCAAGCTACTACACCTAAATAATCTTTGCAAACGTGGTATAATGGGGATGTAACAAAGAACCTTGTGAGGCACCTTTTTTGTTATTTGATCTATTTGATATCTACTCGTATGACATTCAAGGCATTCTATTGCAAATTCATGTTCTTTATGATAAATAATATGATCATTGGGACAAGCATCTATTGCTTGATACTCTATTCCAATATCTTTCATAATGGCATATAATTCTCAGTATGAGCGAGGGAGAATATTCGATGGTGGTAACAAGAACTCACCTATCAATTTGTAGAAAAAAATATATGTTGTTAATATTAATAATATTTATTGTACATGTTTCACCATTTAATTACTATAATGACATATATGACATACCTTAGCATATGTGGCATTGTTGTGTTGGATAAACCATTCATAACCTTCAAGTTCAACAACAACAATATAGCAGAGAGAAGATTTATTTGGGATCCTTCGTAAAGGGGCGTGGCTGCCTTCTCAAGTAGAGGTATATCATGGATGACATCAACATCATCTTGATCATCATCATCAGTTGCACCAATACCAAATGTGTCATGGATCAATGTATCAGTACCATCATCTGGCGCATCATTGTCATCTTCCATGGCATCATAATCTTCAACTTCAATATTCACACCTCCATGATCCTCCACTTCCAAATTCATATTCTCAATATTCACACCTCCATGGTCCATATCACGTACTCCCCTAGGGAGGTTGACCTATATAAAAATGATGAACACAAATAAACCATGATAATGATCTCATTATCAAGTGTATTTCATATATATATTAATTGTTAAATAAATATAATGAAAAACTTACCAATTCATGATAATCAAACCCTCCTTCAATGTGACCATTATCCCTAAAATGTCTCTTAGTTGTTTTGATTAGCAATCTTCTAATGTTTAAGCCCTTACAATTATTGCAGGGACAATAACATTTTCCATCACCTTTTCTTTTCAAGTTTGACCACAATCTATTGATTGCATCCCCATTACCTTCTTCACTTGGATTGTCTGACATGATCCTTCTTCACTTAGATTATCTATAACCTAATTATATATAGAAATTGAAAACTTAGTTATTAAATGATGTTGTAGTATAGTATGCCAAATTGAAACACTTCTATTATTGTTGTCTTCCACCTCAAACTCTTTCCTATTGTGGCAAGAAAGAAAGATATTCAAATAATATAGTAGTTTGTAAATCAAAATAAAATGGAGGCAAGTTGTTGATTGAGGGTGCAGGAAACAACACCCATCAGTACTTTTATCGAATTGCAAATTTCAATTTTGAACCATTCTGTGAATATAGAACATGGATGTAATCTCAGAAAATAACAAAATTTAGACATGACAGATTACTTATTTTGTTATTCTACATTACTTCCTATTTGAGTGCATGCACCTGCAACTTGATCAAGTCTTGTTTGATGCTTCAATTTTGTGTTCACTATCCTATAGAAGTACACAATTTTGTATTTGCCCAATATGTTATTCAAAAAACAACAATAGAATAAAATACTTGTTGAGAAAGATCATCATAGGAGTATCAAAAACTTGAGATCCAAAGGTAACATAACATTATAAGACTCTTACATTCAACCTTCAACTCATGCACCTAATAAATAGGAGAAAAAATACATGAAATTAAAAAATTTAACTAATGAATTGTGTTTTTCTTCTCATCTTAATCAGCCAAATTTATATGAGATTCTAAAGAAGGCCTCACTCTTAATCAACCAAATCTTCCTTGTACCCCACAAAAAAACTGTGTGATAACTATGTCTACTCCAACCTTAATTGTTTAAGAATTCATCATATCAGCTAAAGTATCTTTAAGAATTGTTGGGACTGGTCCCTTGGTGTGTATTAAATAGAATACAATTTTCAGCATATTATTATCACTCTATTTCTTTGTTGTAAACATGTCATTGGTTCAGTTTTGTAAAAAAAAATTGTGTTAGATGCATTTAAAATTATCTTCATTGTCTTCTGATTGTCTAAATGCTTCTTTATTTGTCAGCCAATTAATACATGCTACTATATAAAGAAGACAATCAGAAGACAATGAAGATTTGTCTCACAAAAATGAATACACTAAACTAAACCAATGGCATGTTTACAAAAATTATCATAACTCGCAAGCAAAACTAAACAATGGCATGTTTATAACTCATTAAGAGTGAGGCCTTCTTTAGAATCTCATGAGTTTTGTACTACGTATGCAACATATTGTGAGTTTGAAGAGAGTTTGTGCCATGTGTGATAAAACCTACTTTATCTAATATGGTGCATTGTTAAACAAATTAAGGGTAGAGTAGTTATTACTTAGTTTTTTGTGGGGGAAAATGAAGATTTGTCTGACAAATAGCAGGTCTTCTTTAGTATTTCATGAATTTTTACCACATATATTGTTTCAAGCCTTTGAGTCCTGGAGAAGAAGAATGGTGTAAGTTGAATAGATTAGAGTGAATGGGGTGTTGAAACATGGTGAATAGACCATGATGAGATGATACTTGATGTCATGACTAAGTTTCCCTTACAAACAATGACATAGATTGGTTTTACTAAGTTTCCTTTGTTAGAAATAGGGAATACTGAGAGGGGGGGGTGAATCAGTATTCTAAAAACTTTATCTTTTTCCCAATTATGGATATAATAGATTATCTTTATACATGCATAACATAAGAAGCTAAACAATATGCATAGCAATAGAAATAAAGAACTCATAACACATGATATGTTCTCGAGGAAACCCTGGCCAAGGGAAAACCCCGGTGGGGGTGGTACCCACAAAGATCCACTAATTAAAAGTATCCTGTTAAGGATGTTGACCCTGTTAGGAGTCTATTACAAGCATATAGTGTATCAGTTCAGATTAAGGGACTATAGGCCTTGTTAGAAGCCTCAACCCTGTTAGGAGTTGTCAATACAAAATCTGATTACCAGATGAGCCCACTTCCCAAACAAGTAATGTACAATGTATACTGATTACAAAAATGGATTAGGGTATATAACCTTATGTTTCTTGCATCAATATCTTTTCCCTGCTCTTACATTCACATCATATCATTTCAATGTTACCACATATCTCTTTTCTTACAATTACAATTACATATATACAAGTTATTAAAGATAATAACTTTACATGGTCGGCTTCCATATATCTTTATCTAAGATTTAACATCTAGGATGTTGTCCCTTTATATTGTTAAGTCATTATTTTGATAAACAAAATAATCCCTTAACTCTTTACCAATTCTGCCTTCATATTCTGTCCTGTCGGCTTAACACTGTCTTCGCTAAAATTGTCATAACTAATTTTGTATATGTCATACTAACTTTCACTCTAAGATGGGTCATTATTAGTCATCATAGAGTCTATGTTCAAGTGTGAAAGCATTGAACTTACTCTAGTCAACATCGCAAACAAAAATTGTATCCTGGTGCACTGGTGAAAACATTGTCTTACACTTAGACAAATTTGCAATGCGCTCTGCTATACTTACTCTCTAACCTATGCGATCTTCATGTGGATCATATGTTTCCATAATGACAACATCTATGTACTCACTTTAGCCAAATTGCCAACATCCTTTCTCTATTTTGAGGTTTCCTTTCTCTATCGCAGGGGTACAGTTAGAGGGTTCATTGACAAAATGATCCTTTGAATGGTTACTATGATTATGAATGATTTGATATAGCATATTGTTCATTTTACTTGAATTTTGGAATAGCTTGTGCAAGGGCGAAAGTAGTTTTGATCATTTTGGTCGTGATTGTTCCTCTACATAGTTAGGAAATGTAACTGTCGAATGATTATATGTAATGTTGAATGGATTAAATGCTTTATTCTTGGTAGAAGTGAATGGAAGGAATAGTGTTGGTGTTAGGTTTCATTTATTATTGAATTCAATGGTTTCCAAGATGTGTTGAGGAGTTTTCTCCTTGTTTAATGTTAACTGTTCCTGCACAATCCACTCATACAACAGTGAAATTCTATGTGGAAGGGATGGTTGATAGTGTTCCTTAAGGGAAGGGGGATTTTGAAAGACTTTCTATCATTGTATTGTGTATTTCCAATATGTTTGGATGCAGGGTAGACCAAGAGAATGAAGGATCACTCACTGATTGCATGATAACCTAGTTTTGAAGGGTCACTGGAAGAGGGGAATGAAGGATCACTCAATGATTGCATGATAACCCCACCAAGCATTCTTTCCTTTAAGTTTCCACAATATCTCAAAGTATGATCATTATTCTTTACTTTCTTCTATATGCTATTCTTTCTATGGTTTTGTTATCTCAGAAATATATCAAAAACATTGCAAATGTGCATATAAAAGTAAAATATTGTCCTTCAATTGTTCCACATTGAAGCATTTCCTCTTCGGAGTATTCTCTTCATTTGTAAAATATTTGTCAAAAATGGTTCCCATATTTCTTCAAGATCTATTTTAATCTTTATATTGCAATTTTGATTAGATTTGACCAATAATTGATTTCATTAGTATTTTATAACATATACTCCTAATGTGAAATGTGGAGAGAAAGAAAGAGACACACTAGGTATGAATTACACGATATACCCATCATCACTTAGCACTTAAATAATAAATTATGGACAGGGAACAACCCCCTAACCTCTGGATGTTTGTTTCATGTTGGCCTCTTATTATATGCAAAGGTAGGCTTGTCTTAATTAGGCTAACAACCATAGTGTAGGGGCCATAAATTATGGATCCCAAAATAGTGTACACTTGTATTAAATTAGGTTCACTATACTACAAGGGAATGGAAACCATGCGATAGTGCCTCATGGGGATGGAAGCAACCCTTCACCAAGAAGCTGATTGTGTTTGCAATATTTACTAGAGGCAAAGAACATAATTTGGTTCTAGCAATTACTCCTAGAAGATAATGGCACCCACAAAACACTTGGAAAAGATAGGACTCACTATATCTTTTATCACTCTTTTAAAGCTGGGACAATAAATCTCAAAGATTGATCAACGATTTCTTGAACACAAAGAACCATTGACAGATATGAATCATGTGTACTATAGCCAATAGTCATTTGTTCCAATCATGGTGTCCAATAATTATGTTACAAAAAGCATCTACAAATCCCTTACACAACCATAATAGATTCAAACCATGAACTATAAGAACCTAACAATGGGACTAACAAAGATACAGCCTAAACAAATCTTGATCATATTCCACCCTATTGTAAGGCCCAAGAAGTAACTCTATCTTAAAGCTACACATTCCTCTAGATGAAGCTCAAAGGTCGGGTAGCTGAAGCATAGCAATACTTGAATGAATATAGGAATAATTTGATGTACAATCATTTGCTAGCTTGGTTTGTGGGTTTTCCACATAATATTTTCCCTTTAACCACATTTATAGTTTGAGAAAATTAAAAAAAATTGTTTTAGATTTATATTATCCTTTTGAACTAGCACACTGCCATCAAAATGCATAATCATTGGTCATCTCAAGAAAATTCCTATCGATTATTAGGATATCCTTATAAAAATTTGATGCATGGATTTCTTGTGAATTATTGACTGTTATGTATCTTGCAACTATGGAAGGAATAGTGTTGGTGTTAGGTTTCATTTATTATTGAATTCAATGGTTTCCAAGATGTGTTGAGGAGTTTCTTCCTTGTTTAATGTTAATTGCTCCTACATAATCCACTCATAAAATAGTGAAATGCTATGTGGAAGGGATGGTTGATGGTGTTCCTTGAGGGAAGGGGGATTTTGAAAGACTTGTTATCATTGTATTGTGTATTTCCAATATGTTTGGATGTAGGGCAGACTAGGAGAATGAAGGATCACTCGCTGATTACATGATAACCCAGTTTTGAAGGGTCACTGGTTGAGGGGACAGTCAAGGTTCAGATGACTGTGCCATTGGAGGACCCTATTTCTTTGTATTAATTTCTATTCAAATCAAATGCATGGATTTCTTGTGAATTATTGTCTGCTATGTATCCTGCAACTACATCCGTAAATCTGCATATACTTCTCTAGGGTTGTAAGCCACTTAGGGATCAAAATAAAGAGACTAAATCAAAATCATTCTTTGTCCTATTTCCTTTTTAAAAAGTCTCAACTATCAATGATACAATATACATTTGATGCCCTAAGCTATCAAATATTCAAATGGTGCCTAGCTAGAAGCTCACCAGGAGAATGAAGGATCACTCACTGATTGCATGATAACCCAATTTTGAAGGGTCACTGGTTGAGGGGACAGTCAACGTCTAGATGATTGGGCCATTGGAGGACCCTAGTTCTTTGTATTAATTTCTATTCAAATTGGATGCATGGATTTCTTGTGAATTATTGGCTTCTATGTATCCTGCAACTGTATCTGTAAATCTGCATATACTTCTCTAGGGTTGTAAGCCACTTAGGGATCAAAATAGAGAAAATAAATAAAAATCATTCGTTGACCTATTTCCTTTTAACAAAGTCTCAACTATCAATGATATAATACATTTGATGCCCTAAGCTATCAATACAAATGGCACCTAGCTAGAAGCTCATGGGCTGTCCATTTGATAACCACAGTCAACATTTCAAAAAAATGGATATCCTTGAGCACAAGCACCAATAACATCAAATAATGGAGTTAAAGCATGGGCTAGGGCATGACACCAGTAGAATGTAGTCATTTCAGTGATAGCAATATACAATGGCATCATTAAACATATATGCCAGTAATATCAACAAACATGAATCCAAACATTTGAATATAGTGAATTGATATCCTTGAGCACAAGCACCAATAACATCAAATAATATAGATAAAGCACTAGCTAGGGCACGACACCAGTAGAATGCAGTCATTTCAGAGAGCATTCATGATCAAATAAAATGAAATGCATTCAAATATGATGTTAGAGTCTCGGAAGATGAAGAAATCACATACCTTCTCCCATGCTTAGCTTTCGCTCCTTTTCTCCCGCTCCTTCTCTATCCAATCAAAATAAAAATGATGAGGCTGTTTCACTTCTTTTTTTTATCTATACCCCAAATCTATCAAATTTATGATGGTCAATTAAACACCCATCGGAATACCGACATCATCAGGGCCTATTACAAAAAAAAAAACCAAATTCGTAATAAAAAGTTACCCGTCAGAAACTTCTGTCGAAATTTGGCCCCAAATGTAGTAGTGATAAGAATTGGAGGAATGCTCTAGCATTAACAAAATTATCATCAGACAAGAAGCTCTCACTAGCTTGTTTAATTATAGGGTCTAGTTCTTTACCTAAGAACTCAGACACAGTGAGGTCCATCTCTAGTTTTTTGGGAGCCTCTGGCATCCCCTCTTAGTCTTCATTTGTCACAAAAATTTGTCCAATACTACTCATTTGCATCAGTTGCTCAGAAACTCCTTGCTCATCTAAGTGTAGTGGTGACTAAGATGGTGAATACACATCTCCTTGAGGTTGGGCCTATTCTTTTTGTTTTTGCCTTTTCGGAGAGGGCTGCACATCAGGGGTATCATCCATGGGTCTCTTCCCTTTGGAAGTAGATGGTACATCCCTAATTTTTTGTTGTACAGGTAATACTACATTATAGCCTAGCCTCTATTGTATGATGTAGATTCCTTGAGGAACAAGCTTGGTTGGCTCAAAATCCTTTTTGCCTTTGCTAGATCAGACTAGATCACAACATCCTTCTTTTCATTCAGGGCCTGCGTAATTCCTTCAAAATGCTCCATTAGAGCTTCAATTTTCCTTGCCCAAGGTTGGAAAGCCTTCAATGGGTCATAAATCTTATCAAAAATTTGGACAAAGTCCAAGGTCTTCTTATAGACCAACTATTTTTCTTTCTTTATTTCTCATTCCTACAATTTGAACTCATTTCTTATTATATCCTCAGAAAAATTAAATTGGTGTTCCATGGAGACACACCTAGTCCTTTCCTTGAACATTCCATTAATGAATCCTCCATTATTCGCACATCTAGAAACAACAATAGCTAACATATAAGGCTACAATAGCTTGTTTGGATGCACCCATCCATCCTTTGTAATCACAAACTGATGGGAAATGGTAATAGTGGGAAAAAGAGTTCCCCTATTCCTTCATGTCAAAGCTACTTCTTGCAACCCACAAAGTTGCCTCAAAATTTTTGCTAACCCCATTTTCAAAGGGACCTGATATGGCAACACATATGGTGTTCCCTTGAATCCATATACTCTAAAAACTATAGACACTGGATACATTATGATATCACCCCAATTGTGCACTATGGTGATGTCTTTTGCATACTTATTTGGTCTAATCAGTGTCAATAACCCCTTAGGAATTCTAAGGTTCTCCAAAATATCAAATCTCTAAGCCTAGAAGCAAAATTTCTGTCAAAGATGACAAAACTAGCATCAACATGGTCCCATGAAAATTCAGTGCTCTACAACTGAACAGGCAACAACTCACTGTCTCACTTTTTTACTATCTCCATGGTCTGACTGAAATAGTCCAAAACCTTATATAAAAACATGTGCATGAGCATGGAATACCACCCAAATGGTCTATCAACTTTCATATTCTAGATGCCAACTAAACCTTGATGAATGATACCAGTAACATATGAGACAAAATCAAAAATAACTACAAAGATGTAGGTATAATATATCAACCATCATAAACATGTAGTGAATTGGCATATGTGTTTCTTCATCCTCACCAAATATGTAAGCCAATGATCTATACATGGGCTTTGCTCTCAAGCTGAAAAGATATAATCTGATTGGTTCAGGGGTACTTGGGCCAACCATACACAAACTACCAACCTTATCAAATAATTCCCTTAAAGGTATCATCCTGAAATAATCCCTTTGAGCATCATAGATCTTTCTAAAATTATCAAAGTCTATCTCCTCTAGAAGTACAGAAGAATCATTCAATGAGAATAAATCCCTTATCTCATCTATAGTTATGCTTATCAAAACATGTCCATCTACATCTCTGACCACTCTTTCCACTGGGTCATAGAAATTTGCTGCTTATAAGAGGATATCTGTATCCATAAAAATACCAGGAAAAATTAATTTACCAATTTCAAACTGCCATATGTTATTGTTGGGTGTATATGCATTTCTCTATGAATATCCAGTCTTGAAGAGGGTCAACTTAGTCATTCCAACTTTGGGATCCCTTGTCCACATGCCCTTATCATATAATCCCTCACCTATCTATGTTCTAGGGTTCTTCTGAACTATCTCCTTCATTTTTGAGGCGTCATTTGTGGATGGAGGCAACAGCTCAAACAAATCATCACAAATGGTTGTCTCCTTATAATGAATTTTCCCTTTAAACTCCCTACATGGTGCCATCTTAAACAACTAGGGTTTTTAATAACCTTAGGTAGAATAATAACACAACCAACACTTTAACCCTTTAAAATTTCAATTCATTGGCACCACAATTGCAAATATAAACAATTCAAATAATACAGTAGAATTCACCTACCACCTTTCAAAAATGCTTACAATCTGAAACACAGAGAGAAACACCTTTCATCTCAGAGATTTGGAGACAATGTGCCATTTGAAATGAACATTCCTTGCCTTATACCTTTTCCATCATCCTGCATTTACTTTGCATGATATAACATTAATCCATAAACGTTGAAAAACTGGCACTTACAACATTCACTGAGCACTTCAAACTTTTAATTGCAAAATTTAAAACTGGGCCGTTAATCCTCATTTTCCTAGCACATCAGACGGTTGTCATGAAGTTGACCAGTGAAGATATATCTCTTACCCTGGGTGAAACTACCGTCCAATCAAAATATTTCATTTCAAAGCATGCGTCAAACCTAGGTTTACTTTAACTTTTCATCAGGCAGGACACGTGTTGACAAGGCATGATCCCATGATGACTATCCTTCAATCACTTTTCCTTCAAGACTTCATGCCTACCATCGATCTTCTCTTACATATGTCAGTTCTTTATCACTTTACAAACCTATAGACCCACTTACAAATTGGGACACACGTCAAACATGCATGATCCTGTGATGGTTAAAATTCTTCCATCTCTTCTTCGTGAAATAGTGCCTACCATTAGATATTTCTACAGATGGAAATCTTTTATCCATCAGCGCACCTTTGGTCCCATTGACATATGAAATCACCTAGGATACACATCAACAAAGATTAATCCCATGATGAATAAAAATTTTGCAACTTACGATCAAGGCTTCACACTTGTCATCAAATCAAAACAAATCCTACGATCTACATCAAAAGGTATCTCTGGCTCCACTGAAATTGTTTGCATGTCAAGATATCCAATCGGACGGCTATCATGATCCTGTGATGAATAAAGGCTGGTCACTTTTCTTGTAAGGCATTATGCATGTTGTTGATCTTTCTTGGATCTAACCGAACCTTACACTGCTTACTAACCAGGCCTGCCTGACATTAACCACCTAATAACCTTAATTGAGTAGCTTAATAGACACTTTCAAACTATGTGGTCCCACTGACAATAGTGGACAGGTGGCATTCAGGTGTGATCCCACGAAGATAAAAACATGTAGCTTGAGGGTTAAGGGATCGTGCCTATCATTAGATCAAAGAAGATCTGATGGTCACGATATAAATAATTATCACTTAAGGTATTTTCACTGTGATTGCTCCGCCATTTGATTAAAAAGATTAGACAGACAGGATATAAAGGAGGAAATTTTAATAAAAAGTACCATGAACGTGAGAGGGACATGTGATTTTCTAACACTTTTGAGCCTTTAGTCAACAACTTTTAAAAGCACATGCGAAAATCCAGATTTAAGTGACCGAAAAAGTAACGAAGAATTAGAACAAGTGATGAGGAATTAGGGCTTTAGCACAACAAGACCTAGGGTTATGAGAATGCATGGATTTTTTTCAAAAAATTTCGCACCAAGGACAAACAATTTAAAATAGTCCTAATAGACCTGATTACTAATATTATAATCAATATTGACCCAATTACTATTAGTTGTAATTGGTATTGAATCAATGTCAACCCGATATGTATTGAAACTTTATTTGTTTTGAAATGGTGTCGACTGATAAACATGTCAAAATGTTTTACACATAGAGTGTGATTATTAGTCATGCCTATGATAGGTGTGACTCCTCAAGGAGTACATCTATCATAGACGTGACCAATCATATACCCACCATGCACATATATAATTGATAAGACTATTCATTACAAGGCACCAAAATCAATAAGTGCAAAATACCGTGAACAACAAATATAGTTTTGGATATATTTCTTCAATGCAAGATAAACATAGTAAAATGAAAGTTATTGCGTTTACTTACATTCAGTTTAGACTCCTGCAGATAAAACATCAGCATTGTCAAAATCATTATATATATATATATATATAATTGATAAGACTATTCATTACAAGGCACCAAAATCAATAAGTGCAAAATACCGTGAACAACAAATATAGTTTTGGATAAATTTCTTCATTGCAAGATAAACATAGTAAAATGCAAGTTATTGCATTTACTTACATTC
>BSBK01001269.1:527500-532492 GCA_027943335.1 Chamaecyparis obtusa | reverse complement strand
GCTTGCAAGCATAAATCATTCCCTCTAATTCTGCAACTCCTACTCCTAGAATATGAAAATGCATTCCTAAATCATTCATTTTACATTGGGTTTTTGTGCAATTTGGGTGGTACAGTCATGATCTATACCCCCATTTTCCCAAAACCCTTGTCTACCTAGGGTTTACTGGTTATTTATAAAGAAAATGCTACAACTTGAGCTAGTGATTGCAAAATTACTTCAAACTAAGTGCATTCAAAAGATAACTCACCAATCTTGCCTCTCAAAACATTATCCTCTCACTCCCAGATCGTACAGATCATACAGAATTGAAACAACAGGGTTTTGTAAGACAAAAAACCAGGGAATCTTTATTGATAGTTTAAAAATCCGTACATATGTCCACCTCCGCTGTTGGGAAGGTTGATAGAAACATTTATACATCATTTCCATCGATCAACCCTCCCTGATTTGGTTGAGATCAATTATAACATACTGATCTATCTAACTGGCAACTTGCGACAAAAAGTTGCAAAGTTGTTTAACAACTTTTGAAAAGTTGCACAACTTTTGTCGCATTTTGCATTTTTGCATCCTATGAAGTCTAAAGACTTCCTAGCCTAAAAAGACATCTATGGGAAACCTTTTCTAAGATCTCTGAACTTTATTTAGACCATATTCTATGTCCTACACCCTATTTTAGTCCTATAGGTCTCTAAGGTTCAAGGTTTATAGAATCACCAAATGAACCTAGAGCTCTTTACAAATGGAACTTACTATGAACTGAAAACTACTCTAAACATCTTCAAAGCATGGTGCTCTATCATGAGCCAAGTCTAAGACTTAGATACATGAAGAAACAAGTATAGTTCCTTTGAAGGCTTAATAAATGTCTTTTGGATCTTTGATGTGCCTTCATTGATGCTTCAAACCATTTCTCAAATATGCCAGGAGCTTCAGGAACCTTCAGGAGCTTATAGTGCTCTGCACCGATACTACCCTCCTCTAAAGAACTCAAGTCCCTTGAGTTGGGATTGTGTCAAACTGGTACCCTACCTTTTCAATCTTGGCTTTAGTCATCCAAGTAGCATCTGCATTTGGTGTATCTTTCCATTTGACAAGGTAGGAATAGTAAGTGCCTCTTCTTGTTTGCTTGGTGACCTTCCTGTCCAAAATATAGTCAATATGAGGTTTCTAAACTTTAGATAGCTGAGATATATCCATACTATTATTTGGACCTGTTCCTATATCACAAACATCAGTAGGTGGTTTATATGCATATAAATCATAAATATTGAAAATTGGGGAAAGGCCTATGTTTGATGGAAGATCAATTTTGTATGTGTTATTTCCACATTTCTTTAGGACTTTGAAAGGATCGCTTTTCTCATCATTAACTTTGTATACTATCCTTTTGGTAACCTCTCCTTTTTAATGTGTATCATCACTAAATCACCAACTTTGAACTGAAGGTCTCTTCTCTTCCTGTCTGCCTGTTCTTTATACTTCTCTGATGTAACTTGAAGTCTGTCCTTCACCTGTTCCTATATTTCTTTCATGAGTTGTGCAAAGTCCTCTGCCTATGCACTTCTTCTATCCATATCTTTGATGTTTCTAAGTTCCAAAACTCCCCTAGGGTGGCTTCCATAAACAATTGGAAGGGAGTCATACCAGTACTTCTATTCAATGAATCATTATATGATTATTCTAGCCTGTGACAAAATTGTATCCCATGATCCTCCATGCTGTTGGGTCAGACATCTTAATAGATTTCCTAAAGACCTATTTATGACCTCTATTTGCCCATCTGACTATGGGTGACAGGCAGATGAAAAATTCAAATTGGTTCCTAGTTTCTTCCATAATGTTCTCCAAAAATGTCCTAGGACTTAGGATCTCTATCAAAAACAATAGACATATGTAGGCCATGCAACCTAAACACTTCTTTAAAGAATAACCCTGCTATGTGGGATGCATCATGTGTTGTCCTACAAGGAATAAAGTGAACCATCTTTGAAAAAACTATCAACAACTACAAAGATGCTATCATGACCTGATTTAGTTCTTGGTAATCCTAATACAAAATCCATACTTATAGAATCCCAAGGTTTGCATGGTATGGGGTAAAGGATTGTATAATCCTTGCACTAGAAGTGTGTCCCTTTACTTTTTGACAAATCAAGCAACCCTCAACAAATTTTATGACTTTTTGACTACATTTTAGGCCAGTAATAGAATCTCTTCACCTGTTCAAGTGTCTTGTCTAGGCCAAAAGTGCCCTGACATGCTCCACAATGCTTCTCCTTGATTATGTTTTCTCTACAAGATCCCCTTGGTACACACAATTGTCCACCCTTTGAATAGTAGTCCATCTTGAATAAGGTACTTTGCAAAATCAGTGTGATATTTGTCTCCCATTTCTTGACATGTTTGGTAGATTTTCTCTAAAATCTTCATCATTTGGATACATTCTCCTCATAACAGAAATTCCAACACTTTTCAAGTTCAATGGTTTGGATCATGAGATTCCTTCTGCTTAAAGTGTCAAGAAACTTTATAACAATACCTTTTTTATGCTTGATGGAGAATGTATATGACTGCATGAATTCCATCCACTTTATATGTCTTTGACTGAGCTTATCCTGCCTATTCAAGAAACTTAAAGCTTGATTGTCAGTGAATACAATGAATTCCTTTGGTAACAAATAGTGTCTCCACCTTTTAAGTGATTGTACCATTGCATAGAGTTCAAGGTCATAGACTGAATATTTCTACTTTGCAACATTAAGTTTTTCACTGAAAAAGGCCACAGGTCTACCTTCTTGACTCAAGACTTCCTCCTATGGCTTTGGTGCTTTGCATCACATTCAACTGTAAAAACCTTATTAAAATCAGGATTTAAGGATAGGTTCTTGTGCTATTTTCTGTTTCAAAATTTCAAATGCCTCTGCTACTTCATTAGTCCATTCAAAATGACATTTTTCTTCTCCCTTTATAGTATCAATCATAGGTGCTGATATACCACTAAAATTTTTGATGAATTTTCTATAAAAATTACAAAGACCATGAAAACTTTTAACTTCACTTGGATTATTAGGGGGTGGCCAATTCAAAATGGCTTCTATTTTGGATGGATCCATCTTAATGCAATTTTTTGAAATAACAAATCCTAGAAATATAAGCTCTTCCTTGACAAAGGTGCATTTTTCAAGATTGATCTTCAAATCCTCTTCATGTAGTCTTTTCAAACAAGATCTATGTGTTTCAAGTGCTCATCTTCATCCTTACTAAATATTAGGATGTCATCTAGATAAACAACTACAAATTTGTTCAAAAAGGGCTTGAGGACCTCATTCATGAGCCTCATAAAGGTACTAGGGGCATTTGACAGCCCAAATGGCATGAACAAGCCATTCATAAAGTCCTTCTGTTGTCTTGAATGCGATTTTCCATTCATCTCCCTCTCTTATTCTTATTCTGATGGTAACCACTTTTCAAGTCTATCTTGGAATAAAAATTTGCCCCACCTAAGCAATCAAGTAGGTCTTCCATTCTTGCATTGGGAACCTATATCTTATTGTTATCTTGTTAATGGCCCTAGAATCTGTACAAAGTCTCCAAGTACCTTCCTTTTTGGGTGCCAAAACTGCAGGAAACTGCACATGGGCTCACACTTTTTCTAATCAAACCCTTAGAAAGCAAATCCTCAATTTGTTTGGCAATCTCTTCATTCTGCTCTGGGGTCAGTTAATATGCTGCTTTATTGGGTAAAGTGGCACTAGGGATCAGATCTATACAGTGGCTGATTTCTCTTTTAGGTGGTAAGGAGGTTGGGATACTTCCTACCACTATCCCATGATACCTTTCTAAAAGAGTTTTGACTTCTTTTGGGCCAACATCCTCCACCATTGTTCATTCTTGGGTTTTTCCTCAGGTTTTAGTAAGACTTCCTTTTTGGGCTGGTTATTATAGCAAAACATGGGGTGTCCTTTTCTTTCAAGGTTTGCATAAACTCTTTTTCTCCTACCAATGCAACACTACTCACTTACATGTTCTGCCTTCCCATCATCAGGTAAGGGGTTCATAGTGTAATTAATGCCTCCTTTTGGTTATAGTGTAGACATAAGTCTCCCCGATCATGCCTAGATCTTACATCATACTACCATGGTCTCCCTAATAGGAGGTGGAAAGCATCCATATCAGTGATATCACAAAGAATTCTATCTACATACTCTCCTAGGGTGAATTCAACCCAAACTTGTTCATTAACCAATGTTTTCTTCTCCTTTGTGAGCCAAGATGCTTTATAAGGACAGGGATGAGGTATTCTTTGCAATTTAAGTTTGTCTACCATTTCCCTAGATGCTAGGTTGTCAGTTGAATCAGAATCAACAATCAATTTACATACCTTGCCTTTCACCTTGCAGGTTGGTCCAGAATAGGGTTTTCCTTTGTGGGGGGTTCAACAGGGTTTGGCACCTTCAACAATGTCCTTTGCATCATAAAAAAATTCTCCATGCTCAGCATCAGTAGGTCTGGATGAGTGGAATGGTATGATGAAGTGCTTTGTCCATTCTCTTCCTCTTGGATCAATTGGATCCTCCTATCTCCTTGTCTAGCATTGTCTGCCATCTTTTGAGGGCATATAAAGGACTGGTTGTCCCTATCTGATTACAGGAAAAGCACTTGCCTATGAAGATAGTGCCTCCTCTGCCTCTTCCATTTCCTCCTCCTCTATTGCCATTAGATCTTCTACCTTTGAATGCTCCTCTTGTATTAGACTCTATCTCAGAGCCCTAAATTTTTGTATCCTCCTTGAAGAAGTTGCTCCTTCCTTGGAACCTTCCTCCTCTGCTCTGAAATTGTATCCTCCTCTTCCTCTATTAGAACTGGATTCTCCTCTTCTCTTCTATTTTCTTCAATCTTCAAGGCTAGATTGAAGCACTAATGGACAGATTCAAGAGTGATAAGAGTCAACTCATCCTGAATACTATACTTCAAACTGCTTACATA